>JAPSGF010000019.1:2420950-2503868 GCA_035772895.1 Perdix hodgsoniae | reverse complement strand
CCTTCCCTTCCCTTCCCTTCCCTTCCCTTCCCTTCCCTTCCCTTCCCATTTTTTTATTCACTTTTGTAAGGACTACCACAGCCTTGTGTCTTGTTAGTGTGACCCGATGACCTCATGTATAGCCTTACTAAACTTGAAAAGTCTCCGCATTTGAGTTCCAGGGAGTTCTAGGAAAGCATGTTGAAGTCTGAGTGTCAAACTCAGCATTCCTTCTTAACAACAGCTACAGGAATTGTACTGTTATGGTTGGTACTGCTTAACTCGGCATAGAAAAGGTAACTACAATATACATGTGACTTGTACGACATTACAGGAAAGAAAGAAAAACAGAAAATTCACTAGTGTTTTGAAAAAGGAAAGGAATAGGGTTAGGGTTAACAAAATAAGGTGATTTGGGAGAATAGTTAAGATGTTATTTCTAACAGAATACAGACTTTGAAACAATTCATTCAAGAATCAGTCGAATGCATATTGGTAATGCTGAATTATTTTATTTCAGAATTTCGAAGAATTAGATAATGAAGTGAGAAAGCTTAAATTATGTAGTTCAGCCTTTTTTTCTATTGGCGTTTTTCCCTTCCAGCACTTTGATTTCAATGAATCTACATTTTCATAGAAATGTTCCTCTCACCTTACTTTGTTCTAAAATAGTCAGATTTGTAGCCTTTCAGGTCATGCTGTGTAGTCTTTTTTCCCCTTGGGTGTTTGAAAATGAGTTGGAACTGAAGGGATAAGAAGTTATTGGAAGAAGGAATTTGATCTATTAAATTGACTGTGTTATCAGAGGTGGTTGTTATACTGAAATTGCATTTATACACTTAAGGCTTATTTGTGATATATTTCTAACTTAAATCTAATGTGCACATTCATAGGAATTAGGAATCCCTTCCAGTATTTGTATAACTGTAATGCCCAAATAAGTAGCACTTTTGAGTTTAAGACCATCATCTGATCCATACTGTACCACATCAAAAATAGGACAAAATACTTCGTTTCTGCAACTTCATGCCACCTCAAAACTGTGGATAAGCAGAGCTTACAGCCTGACACTGTGGATAGCAGAAACGCAATTATTTATCAGGAGGTATACTTTCCTATGATATTCTCTAATTCATTAAGCCAGATTTTCCTTAATTGTCAGGAAGTGCCTGTGGTACTTTATAGCAGCAACAGTGCCAGCCAGATGCAGAACCAGAGCTCCATTTCACTGGCAGTACCACATGTTTCAAAGGTAAAGTCTTTACAGGGAGGATTCTTCATTAGGAAGATGTTCCACGGACTTAAGTTTGATGAGATGAAAACTGAAATGCTGTTCATGTACTGGCATTGTGCTTTGTGTTTTAAGAGCTGTGCCTGTGGTGTGTCAGCTACAGCTGACAGAGCACCTCTCTGTCTTGTATCATGGGCTGTGACTCACAAACCACAAGGATCTTCTTTCCATGACAAACCAGAAGTGTGAAACTATTCATATTTCTGCCATATGTTCTGCTCTGTCGTTAACCCTACTGCCCAGTCTAAAAACAAAAATCATGAAAATGCTAAACAATATGTGATGGGAAATGCTAGAATTTTAAGCTTTGTTAGAGCTTTCCAATGACTGAGATCGTCATTATTCATAAATCACTGAAATTACTTAAAATGAAAGTCAAAAAGAAGAAATAGATGAAAGCTCATTATAGAAAATAAACAGCTATTTTCCACTGTTTCTGCAGCAGAACCTTGATATCTATTTACATATTATTTCCAATATTAATATCACTGTGGTAAAATAAATCTCTCTCCACACTTTTACATTTTTAATTACATTTTACTGCACTTGTTCTTTTGTTTACAGTTAGCTGATGAAATATTTATTGTATCTTATATATAGGATAGGGTTTCAGTATTTTAATCAGATTTTCACATAATCTCCCTCCCCACCTTCCTTTACTGTCTTTTTTATGACCCTAAACACCACAGGATGTTGTTTTGTAGAAAATCTCATTATTTTTTAATGCGTGGCTATTTATTAATGTATTGTGTATATAATACACTATGCATTCCTTTGCATTGATGAATACATTTACATCCACTTGAGAATAAGAATTCCCTAAAGGGCCAATCTCATATTTCTCTGGCTAGACTGCCAAATGACTATGCTCCTGATTTTTTTCTGTTTAATTTTATATTTTTTTACTTAAGAGGAATCATTTGGTCTGTTTTGATGTGCTGAGAAGGTCTTTTTACCAATGGACATAAATCATTATTCATTTTCTGAGTGCAGACCTGCACGTGCTGTGACAGAGATTACTGAACAAGGTATCTATATCTCATCTGTGTTTTAATAAAGATGCTTTGAACAGTTGTTTTTTTACTGTGAAAGAGGTAAATTGCTCTCATATCAGTGTGTTGCTAACAGTATTTTGCAGAGAGAAGTAAGCTTATTTTCTGGACAAAAACTAACACAATATTACAGTTAAGAATTTGTTTGAACTTCAGGTCTTAAGAACTTAAGACCTTAAACAAATCCCACCAAAATCAACATGAAACTGTATGAATTCAGTGTGAGAGATCTCAGTGGAAGACTTCAGTTTCTGGGAAAACTATGCATTTAGTAATTTTCTGTTTAAAGAAAATGTGTAATGAGTACAATTATTTATAAGCTCTTTCATGGATATTATCACAAGTAAAAAAAATAATCTTGATATTTTATTTACAGGTTTGCTCTTGTTTTTTCCTTCCTTCCTCCCTTCCTTCCCTCCTTCCTTCCTACTTTGTGATAAAGCATGATCCAACTTTTTTTTTCTGATATTTAGCTATATGGTATTTACCACATTTCTTCAGACAACTCCTATTTTTTTAAATATCAAATAGTACTTTGGTTTGAATGTTCAATAGTTTAAATATATGAATTCATCTCTTTTAATGGTCAACTGCGACAGCTTTTCACCATAGCCCTGCATCTCATGGAACTTTTGAATGTTTGCTAAAACATCAAGTATTCAACAGTCACTAGATGCTAAACAGAAATTTATACTTAGGGCTGGTGTGCGACAAGATGGGTTGAAAGAAAGATAGCCTGCCTTGTAGCTCAAAAGTTGTTTTAATTAGTTGGGTATAAATCTACAGTGTAAATGAAGTAAAACATTTTTTCCTCTTTAAACACTGAACTCCGATAATTACAGGGTAATATCACATACCACTATGTCTCTTATGTTATTCTGGAATAGATGTGAAGAATGAAGAAAATGGTTCCTCTGTTTATAAAACAAATCAGGTAATGTGCATGTGTACACAACTTCTAATCATCTGATGCACTCAGATGACTCCAAACTAAATTTATCCAAGATATTATTAGACTATGGATCCCTAGTAACTTCTCTGCATGGAGTCTTTATAGTCTATTGGGTTAACAATGAACATTTTTTAAATGTAAATATTATGTACAAGAGAAATCCTAATGGTTTCAAAGGAGTGGTTATGTTGAGTAAATAAAAGGCAAATGTAAAATCATCCTCTTACACATTTATGCACACTGTATGACACATTTGTGTTTGCGGGAGATGTTAATAAAAAGCTACTTTCTCCTGATACATATTCTTATGCATTTTTTTCCAGATGTTTTATACTTCCTTTAGTTATTGAATACATCCTCTTTCCTTCTAGGTATGTTTATGTATTCCAGTAATGTTACTGTTGTGAATGAAAGAAATATGTAGAAAGTTAGTTCATAATGTAAACCTACACAATTAAATTTTGACCCCTGCAATTTAAGAGATGTATAATATCACCTTATTTTGCAAAGATATAATAGTGAGTTCAGGAGTTTAATAAGGGATTTTTAGCAGTTTATTCATTGAGGGAAACTTCTGGATGTGTAAATTTCATGAAGTAAGGTTGTGATGACGAGCGTTTTGGCCTTTTCTCCCAGGCAACAAACAGGATCCAAGGAAATGCCCACAAGTTGTACCAGAGGAGGTTTAGATTAGACATAAGGAAAAACTTTATCTCTCAGAGAGTGGTCAGGCACTGGAAATGCCCGCTCAGGGAGGTGATGGAGTCGCCATCCCTGGCAGTGTTCAAGAGGCATCTGGATGAGGAGCTATGAGATACGATTTAGGGCTTGTGGTAGTAGTGGTGATGGGAGGGTGGTGAGACTAGATGATCTTGTACGTCCTTTCCAGCCTTGTGATTCTATGATTCTATGATTTTTATTGGTTCATGTTGTGAAGCCTTGGTAACTGCCATTTTATAAAAGTAAATTAATGTTTACACTTACATCATCTTTTCCATTCTTTGTACAATATTGGGGAATTATTGTCATCAGCTTAAAGAGGCATAAAAAAGGACTTTTAAGTATTTCTGGCTTTACATTTTCCTCTTTTACATTTTGCAGGACTGGATCATTAAGGCAACTAGTGATTCACCTAAACAAGGCTATAATCCATCCTTCACCACATGTACTACATTCCTGACTTTATTATAACAAATGTTCTCAATTCTCTTTCAGTGTTCTTTTTTTCCTACTGTCAGACCTTTGGCTCTTGAGTAATCTGTTTCCTTTGTTCATACTATTGTCTGATTGTCATTTAAATCCTGTTATCCTCTGCCTCTCAAATGTTCACCTTTCTAAGCAAGTCCCATCAAGTTACTCCAGCACTGGCAGCAGTAAACACTTCTATAGATTTTGTCTTTGAAGAGAAATAAGGCTGATGAAGATCTGGGTTGAGTAAAACCAAGATCTTTTTTATAAATATCTAGATTGCAAATGACCAAATGAAGGATGATAACATCCTACCAGGCTAAAATAATGTTGTAACTCTGGTTTAACTTCACTCTTCCACCCTTGCTGGCTTTTCTCTCTTAAAACCTGTACCAGCAGAATCACTGAATGCAACACATGGACATCACATGTCTGTGAGGCTGCTCCATTGCTCCATTTCTTTTTTTCCTTCTTTTATTTTTTCATTTTCTCTCTACAGAATAAGAATGATTTTGTTGTTTATAGTTTATCGTCATGTTGTTATTTTATTATCAGAATGTTTTCTTCTAAGTTGGTATTTACTGAGGCTAATAACTGATAAACTGGATCTATTCTGGGTTAGGCACTTTGTCAGCATGATTAAATACCAAATGAGAAATTACACACTGGTAACAATCAGCTTGCTAAGGATTTGTAAAGATTATTGTTGAGTAAATAAACATTAACAGCATCTGTGTCTATGGTTCCAAAGGAATATCTGGGGAGTTTATCTGGGATAAAAATGCTTTATGACATAAACTGAGTTCTTAGGGAGAGTAATATTGCTTAGAATATGGTCTGAAAATTACTTTATATTATTCAGGTTACTGTGCAGCAACAGACAGAACTGGGAATAGACACAATGTGAATTTTCAAAACTGAGAAACTGGAATCAATGTTTCTCTTTCTTTCAACAGCAGAGATATTTCAGAAAACATAATTTGTGCATGTGTCTCTGTATTTAAATTTCTAATTTTTACAGATTATCTTTTAATTATATGCTTAGTCTGATTTCACAATTATTCTGCATGAATATTTCCTATTGAGTTCAATCAGAGTGTAGATGATGGGTCAATAACAGAATAGGGATTATTAGTCACTATTATACATACATGCAGACGCATTTGCCCATGCAAATAATTGGATATATCCAAATAGCTAGTGAGGTTGAAAATTATTGCCATTTGTTTAGTCTGAATGTCATGGTATTAGTGTGCATTGTTCCAAACAATATGAACTGAGCCTGGCAAATAACAAAATTTTGCTCCAAGACAAATTGAAAGGCATGAGCAGGTAACTATACAGTACACTGCAAAACTAAAAAGTGTGTTGCATTCACAGTGACAGTCCTTCAAGAATCAGTGGATTCTCAGAAATTTTTCAAAGTAGAAAGAAAGAGAACTTTGCATACCTTAACTGAAAATCTGCTACATATTTTCATATCAGTAATAATAAGTAAAACAAGAGACCTTCAAAAAAATTATTATGATACAGACACAAGTTAGATAATATTAAAATATTTCCTCCATGATTCTACATTTTCCGTACCCCAAAGCAATCTCACAAAATGATAACAAACAACGATTGCAGTGTACTCTTTAAAATGGGAAATTAATTCGATACAGCTAAATAGATATAGACAAAATATTAGTAACTCATAATTTGCATGGTACCGAAGTTTCTGCCTCAGGACGTATGCAGAGCACAGCAAGACTTACCTTGAGACTGCATGTTAAATCCCTTATTAATTATCAGAGAAAATTCACAACCTAAGAAAAACTGATTTAAGAGGTGTAGTGAGTGCACTTTATTCTTTGAGGTCCCACAATGCACAAGTCACCTCTGGATTTGACTGAGTTTCCATCTTGGCAGCCCATGAACTCGAAAGATATCTCATCACACTTAATGTCACATTTTCATATGTATAAGAGAGATAAGTTGATCTGAAAACTGGACTGAAAATAAAACGATCTGCAGAGAAGCCTTTTTTTTTTTTTCCCCCATTGTTGATAAAGGCATTATAGAAAACTAAAATGCATGGGGGTATCTACATTGTATATACTTGCTTAGCTAATTTTTCTTGGGTATCTTTTCTCACAGTTCATCTGACTCAAGAAATTATATTTTCAGCTATGTCACAGAGTCTTATTAAATTTTTCCTGTTAAAGAATACTTTGCTCAGATTTACAGGCATTAACAATGGCAGTACAGGCCCAGATGAGGCAGTT
Source organism: Perdix hodgsoniae (assembly GCA_035772895.1). Taxonomy (NCBI): domain Eukaryota; kingdom Metazoa; phylum Chordata; class Aves; order Galliformes; family Phasianidae; genus Perdix; species Perdix hodgsoniae. Next base: position 2,497,139 of record JAPSGF010000019.1, on the reverse strand, counting down.
GCAATAGGATCTTGCAAAACTGGAACCTCCTCCAACTTTTGCCTAATTCCCAGCATAATTTCTTTCTACTCATCTATTACTGCTGATATGCCAACAGTACTCCAGGTCTGTAAAAACATGCTTATCATACTTATGGGGCCTCACCTGGTAGGCATATCAAGTTTTTCCTGGGGATGAATGAAAGGATTACATAGAGAATATAAATCTGTGGATCAAAATTTTTACTTTCAAATTTTTTATGCTTTCTTTCAGTTTTTCACTGGAACCACTAAGCACGTCATCCAAAGCCCTTCTAATTATTTTTTTTCTAAAAACTTTTCAAGGAAAAAATTATTTTGCACACATATTTTCTTTAAGATAGCTGGAAGAATGACACTGCATATGTAGGTGAGCAGAAAAATGAGGATCCAGAGAAAAAAAAAATCTTTAAGCATTTTAATTCACCAGTGCACTTTGAAAGCTATAGTCTTCTGACTGGTAATAAGATGATGGACGACCATTCTTCAAATCTGTTAGCATGATTTGCAGGTGAAAAATTTTAGAAAAAATATTTCTGAATATCAGTTCTCATCTCCAAAAATGTACCCTTTGATTTTACAAAGTGACTTCATTTTAAAATTCAAGATTTGCATAAATGACATTTGATGAAATGTCCAAATTCCTTCCAGAGACAGAAAGGAAAATAGCTGGTAAATGGATCACAGTTTCTCACTCAAAAGGGAAGAATTTTATTTTAGCTGATTCACCTATATTAAACTATCAGAATGCTAAATACAGAAAAAATACTATTACCACATAAGCAGTGAAAGTATAGAACATGCTATAAGCCATGAGATGAAAGCTTTCTGAAGTACTCCCTATAGAAGACCAAAAAGGGAGAAGTGTCTGCAGTGTATATCAGGCACATGCCCAGCTGCTCATAATTCATAATTTTGGGTGGCATTATCCACCTAAGGAGATACCATATGACTTGTCATCTGACTGATGAGTAATATCCCTTATATTGTACCACTCAAATTTCTTTACATCTGCACAGATGTAAAAAAAAAAAAAAACAAAAACAACACAATTTGTTAAAAAGTAGTTTGTAAATAAAATATTTCCACTTCTGTAAAGCACTTAAAGCCTATTGGTTCTGAGACAATGCTGCCTGTGGTTGGAAATGTTTATCCTATTTGGTAACGTTCAAGCCTAAAGATCCTTTAACAGTCCCCAAACACACTTGGCTCTACCTAACTAACACACTAACTATATTTGACACATGCCATGTAATTACTTTCTCTGTGTGTAATGATGCTGAAGTACTTACAAATAAATTGTTGATTGAAAATACTACTTGGAAATATTACTGTGATCTGCTTTATTTTGGCTTTATTGCATTACTCTCTGTGTTATATTTCATGTCTTGCTGTTGGAATCCAGCCCTACTCAAAGTTTAAAGCAAGAAACACAAATTGCTTTATTATCAATGATATATGCTGAAATAACAGCTGCGGAAAAGTAAGGAAATTTTATTCCCATTATCTTTATGATGTAAATGATTCTCTTGACATAACCTTTAATGTGATGCGAAGTTAAAAATGCATAACCTATGAAACATGTAAAGAATTTTTCAGGAGAAAAAAAACAACACAAAACACTGTAGTGTGGTTTATGTTCTGCATATTCAGGCCACTTTACGCAGTTGTAGACAAACTGAAAAAAAAAAAAAGCTAATAATTTATAAAAATTCTTTGACCCTGCTTTTTGCCATCTGAGTGGTCATGGTTGGTTGAGAAATCAATGAAGTGCTGTGAGAATTGCACCTCACTGTTGCAGAAAAGCCACACAAAAATCCAACTTTTCACATGAGATGAAGATTGTCTTTGGTTCATTTACTCTCTTAAGACACATTAAAATCAAATCTATCACCCTATTTGGCCATCTGTCAATTCTCACTACACAGTAAATGAGTAGACTTTGTTCCTTGATCACAAGAATTGGAGGATGTTTTGTTGTTGTAATAAATGGTTTTAGGCCTCAGAGTCAGAAATAAATCAATGCAATTTATACAGTTGGGGTGAAAATGTTAGATTCAGTTTTCCAAACTACAGAGAATTATGCATGGGTGACTTGCAATAAATAAAGCACAGCTTTAGCAGTTTACAAAAATAAATAATGAAGATGAAAGAAAATAATGTGTAATCTTTTATTTTGGAACTCCTTAAAACCTAGACTAAATACAAGAGTATATTGTACATCAGAGGTATGACTCTCTATATGCTTCATTGTAAATGTTCAGGTAATAAATATGAGAGTTTCTCTGCTTAACTAACACATAGGTTTCCAAGCACAAAATTCACTAAAAACCAAAAGTACACTTCCTTCAGCTTATTTAATAATTCTTTGTTATCTATCTCCAGAGTAATTATTTTCTAGAGCACAGTATTAATTTAACAGGTAATTTAATTTTTGTGCAGTAGCTTATTTTGGACATAGAATGGATTTTTGGGAAATCAGCAGTCATGCTGGGCTCATGCTCCAAAGTCCAGGTGCTTCAGTCATTAGAAGCTTGATCTTATGCTCTAATCAGCATTACATCTTATGCTGTACTATTCATTTGTGCTCTCTTCTATGTTGGTTGGCAGCAGTTTTGGAGAGATTTTTGTGTAAAGAGAAATGCAAGCTCAGTTCAATTTACTTGCAGCCATTCAAAGAGATGTGAGCCTTGTAGAACTTAACTATCTTATAGGTAATTAGCTCCAAAACAAGATGTATGAAAATACACAGACTAAACATCTGGCAACAGACATTAACGAAGTCATCAATTCCATATTCTAGCAGACTACATTAGTACAACAAAGGTATTTTCAGGAGAATAAACTATCAGTTCACAAATTGTTGTCTGTAGCCACAAATGGTTTTTGGTGGGTTTCATAACAATACCATCTTTATATAATTCTGAATTAAGAGTGTGATGGCAAGCATGCATGGTTCAAAGAGTTTGAGAACTGCTGAAATAAACTATAAAAGTCACAAGTTTAAAACAAACTGCTTCAAAAGCAGATGCTCATTTTTTTAAGCAGTGTTTTTGCAAATTAAGTATTTAAAAATACAAGTAATTACTAATACATTTGAATGTTTACTTTCATGTATTTCCTTCTTTTTAATGTAAATAGAGGCTTAGAAATTGTATTGGATGGAGGTATAAATTAAGCACTCAGTTTTGCAAATATGGCTCTGAATGAATTAATTTCAACAGCAGAGATTTTTGAATGTTGCCAACTATGCAGATACTATTGAATCCAATGGCTTCTTAAGCTAAAAGCTATCTTCTTTGGCATATGTTTCTCTTCTAAAATGGTACAGGTGCAAGTATTGACTCAAGATGTGTTCTGTAGACATCACAGTGATTGAAGTATTAGATACTGGTATATCAGTTCCAGCATTAGAACTAATTTGCATGCTTCCAATCCAGCTGAAATAGCCACCATTCTGCGTAAGCAGTTCTTCAAAGTATATATCTTTTTTATTCACATAATGCCAGGTTCAGTAGGATTGTGTCTAGTTTGCCACCACCCATATACAAATTTACAAGTAAAAAGGAAGTTGTCAGTTAAGTCTACATAGCCAGTTAATTCAAATTGAAGAGAATTTTCAGTTCACATCCACTTCTTGTGCACAGAAGAACTAGAAGCTTAGAGTTGTTTTAAACATGCTTTTATTCTCACATGGATGAAATATGTTCTTAACCAGACTGTAATCTACACAGTGAAAAAGTACTCATGCAGGGGCACTCTCCCAAAGGTTTTTCTGTGTTTCTTGTGGTAGGGAAGCAGTTTTCCAGCTGTGAATTTATTGATTAAAAATTCTTGAGCGCTTCTTTTTAACAAGCTGAGAAACATGTTCTCAGTTATACATGAGTAAATGTAAAAATGAGTGCACAGTAATGCAAATTGAACTCCTTCTTTGGGGACAATCTTCCATAGAAAAGGTGCTAATTACTTGGGCTAGCCAGGTGCTCTGGATCTAGCTTTCAATGCAAGATTTAAAAATGAAAGGCTGCTGCTAGCCCCTTGGCGCAAACCATTTTGAACATCTTTATACCACCCTGCTATTCAATATATCCACATGTGATAGAAAAGAGTCCTTGTAATGAAGAAGCAGAAATGTGACATCAAAGCTAAAAAGCAATAGCACAGAGCTTGTTTGGGAAGAATGAACCTTGCACTGTTTTCCAGCCTGCCAGCATATTACTTAAACTGTTTCCTTTATTCTTCTGAGATGCAATATTTTCCTTTAAAAAGAAAAAAAGTTTGACCAGCATTCCTCAAGAAATAGCTTTTGTTCAGAGTGCTCGCGGCTCTTAGACAAGAGTTTTGTCAAAAGCAAACTGACAAAAAGAAATAACAAAGTGCTGACTTTATTTTATAAAACTAACAGCTATTTTTCTTCTAGCACATAAGTTCAGATTTTTAACATGATAAGTCTTCCCATTAGTCTAACACAGAGGTAGCTATTTTTTCTGTTGCACTGACACCCAGAATAGGACAGGGCAGAAGCTGTGACCTGATCACTAACCCTACTTTTGCTGTCTACAGAAACTTGGTAAAACTACTGTTCTTGGCAGATCTTTTTTCCTTTTTTCCTCTTTTTTTCTTATTTTTGGTGCAACATGGACGGTTACAATAGTAGAAAGCCTATAGAGTACACCTCTCCATTTACTTACAGAACTGTTTTTTGTTCGCAATGAAGCTCTATTACAACATCAGAATGGCTGTAAGCAGTTTCACCCCAACATATCCTTTATGGGTTTTGTTTTGTTTTTGTTTTTTGCTGATTTATATTTCTATCAGTTCTACTTCCTGAACAGAATCTGAAAATCATTGTTTCAGAAACTGAAAGAATCAGTATTGTGCCAAAATTTTCTTGGGTCCCTGGGAGAAAGAAATGAGCTGCTCATGAGAACTTACGTTTAATAGTGTTAATGTCACAAAAGAACAAGGCATTACATTTATCACTGCCAGCCTCTAGCGATACTCCAGGAAAACAAGGAAAAGAGCAGAAAACCTATATGGTCTAGGTAGACCAGAAAGAATCTTTACACAAAAACCATTTTGGCAGGCAGGAAGCAGCTGAAAATTACATTTTTCAAGGTAACATTACAAAACTTATACTGAAAGCTTAACAGAACAACTAACATTGCATTCAGCAATGTTCAACTGAAGTGAGAAACCAAAACATTCATAGAATCATATAGCAGGTTAGGTTGGAGGGGACCTTAAAGGTGTAGTTCCAACTTCCTGCCATGGGCAGGGCTGTCCCCCACCAACTCAGGCTGCCCAGGGCCCCATCCAACCTGGCCTTGTGTGCCTCCAGACATGGGCACCCACAGCGTCTCTGGGCAGCCAGGTTGTTGTATAGCTAGCTTAGGCTGGTTTGTGTTGAAGTCACCAAAGAAAAACATGTTAAACTGGCATAATGAAAAAAGGAAGCATCAATAATACATTCTCTTTCAAAAAATCAGTCATACGCTGGAGAGAACTTGGAAAGGTGTGTAGCAACTACTGAAAAGAAATTGTTGTGTTAATACAACTCTACATATAAATAAATATATAACTTTTAAAAATTCAGGAACCAAAAATGCATGATACCGTAGAAGTTGTCATAAAATTGCTATTTTCCACTTTACACAACCACTTGGCTAAAAACTGAGCATACAATACAAGGACTGTTTTCCAGTAGAAACATTTTCCTTGTTCTGTCAAAGACTGGATTACCTGCTGGGACTGCCAGGTGGTTGGAGAGATAGATGAATTGGAATCTTCATAATACTTATTTCTGAGTTTATAAAGCATTAAATATCTTTATGCCTTTGTTTTCCTCAATGTGAAAAGTCATATCTGCCCTCTTCTAAGCACATTTAACCAATTCATACAGTTTCTGAGGAGCATAGCCCAGCCTTCCACTGACTAAAATTATCTTGGACTTTTCTTTCAAGTAACAAATTCAAACTAAACTCTCTTTGCTTAAGAACTAGGTAGCATGGCAATTTGACACTCCGCAGACATTAGCAGTACTAACAGAGTTTTTGAAAACATGTCATTGAGCTCTGCATGATGCAAATCTGTGCTGAGTTGGAATCAGAACCAAAAAAAAGCAAACTTTGAACAATTAAGCACAATTAGAAACTGTGTCACTGTCATGATGTGAATATAACATGGACTATGTCTAATTGTCTCCATGATAATTTTTTAACTGAATATCTTCAACATTTAAATGTCGACTGTCTGACTCAACGTAACTTGAGAACATTACAGTGTTAGCACTGGAAATACTGTTTTTCACTCTTTTACCAGACCTGCAATAACACCCTTATCTATGTTTTATGACAAATGTTGTATGTAAATGGGCACTCTATTGAAACTTTCTCCGTTTTGGCCAGTATAGTTTATTTCCTTCCTAGTAGCTGGTATGATGCTGTGTTTTAGATTTTGGATGAAAATAATGTTGATAGAACTCAGATGTTTTGTTGTTGAGTCAGTACTTGCACTAAGTCAAAGACTTTTCCATTTCTCACACTGCCCTGCCATCAAGAAGCCGGGGGTGCACAAGGAGATGGAAGGGAACAGAACCAGGACAGCCGACCCAGACTGGCCAAAAGATTATTCCATGTTATATGGCATCGTGCTGAACAATAAAACTGGGCGAGTTGCTTGAGAGGGGGCAGCTGTTGTTTAGAGACTGTCTGAGCATCAGTCAGCTGGTGGTAAGCAATTGCATTGAACATCACTTCTTTTGTACATTCTATCATTATTATTTCTTTATATTTTTTTTATCCTATTAAGCTCTCTTTATCTCAGTCCATGAGTTTTTTCTTTTTTCTGATTCCCACTCTCATCTTACCAGGGATTGGAGTGAGCAAACGATCTGTTTGATTTGTTGTTGTTGGTGGTGGTTTTGTTTCTATTTTTAATTGTATTTGTTTCTTTCAGCTTTTGTCAATAACAGGCTTTTGAGAAAGCATCCTCTAACCACTACAATAGAAATTTTAATTAACAGTAGGATTGAGAACTATTATAATCCTGTTACAATGCTGTGAGAAGGAAGAACCTTGAACCTTTTCTAAATTTTTCTTCCACTTTCCTATGACTTTTGGTGGATTATAGGTAGGGCTTTCTAATTTTTCTTACTTTTTATTACTACATCTGTCATTCTTTCCTTTTGTAGGGCTGCAAGAAAGATCTGTCTGGAATTTTCTAGATGACTCAGTTACAGACAAACTTAAATGATGCAGGAGACATGAACTCACACTCTCAGATGATGCATAGTCTCATCTGAAAAAGGTTATATCTAGACAAAATTCCAGCACGTAGACAAACACCTCTACTGTCCTTCTAAGCTGAGTACAGCAATGTTACCAGATCTATAGCAACTGTACATGTTACTGCATGTCATGTAGGCATACCTGTAAACTGCCATGAGATTGGAGGTGCTGGTATGGTTTTGGTTGTCAACGTTAAAATAAGCAAGCAATTTAAGTGTCAAGTTTTTTATTACTATTTCAAGTGCACTGACAATATTTAAAATGAAAATGTACTGAAAAATCATTTTCAGGGCAGTCTGATTTAAAAAAAAAAAAAAAAAAAGGGAATGGGGAAATATTTATATTTTCACTCGATCCAGTACTAATATAACTGCCAACATGCAGCACAGCAACTGTAGGCCTCTTTGGTTCTATAAGCTGGGTTATGCTATTCCTGCCAGTCAAAACTGAAGGTAGACAGCGATAAACCTTAATGGATAGATAGAGTCTTCCCTGAGAAGACAGGAATACAAACATAAGTTTCCTGCCAAAAAAAGAAAAAAAGAAAGAAATATATTTATTTTACTTTGGTCAAAGCAGATCTTTTCTAATGTTCCACCAAATAACGTTGTGGAAATTGCATTTTCTATATAATGTTTTGATGGAGTATTCCTAACTTCAATGAGATGAAAATTTTCATTTGGTTACCCAGAATGTGTAAGGATAAACATCTATTTAAGTGGGAACCTTGTTAATAACTTGGCTGAGGGACCTGCAAGCTGCAAATGGGACACCAGCAGAGCAATGCTTGGGTGTTAGCTGCTGACTATGGGGCACTGTGCCATTTTAAGAGCCAAACATGAGACAACCCTCATATCCAAAGTAAAAGTAAGAGGCAACTTTTCCCAGCAGCTGTATAGGACTAGAAAAATAGACAAATAAACAACAAAAACAGCCACAACAGTAGCAGCAGAAGATGAGTGGAATCACCATCAGGAACACCACAGGTCATTACACCTTTTCAAGCAGACAGTGTTAAGGGAATGGCAGCCCTCTTCTCTCCTATATATTAATGAGGCTGAAGAAACAGCTTTTTTTCCTCCCTTCTACTTCTTGGCAAGCTGAAACTGCAGTTGAAAAATGATTCAGGTCCTGGGGATGCAATGAGAATTGACTGTGCTGCACACTTGTTAGTGTTTGTGCCTTAGTGCTTGGATACTTATATCGATGAAGTGAAGTACTGCATACTATTAAATTATCATTTCATGCTACTTATGATAATAGGCAGAAGAGCATGGCAGATTGTTATTACTTTCATTTATAACTGATTAATGTGTATTGTTGAAGGTATGCTTTCCTTTCTTAAGAAGGTTCGAGAGGTGTGAGATTTCAATTTGAAAGATCTTGTTATGTTCCTTTGAAGATTTAGAGTCTGCAAAAAGAAGAGAGGATAACAGTGAAAGGAGAACTGAGTGAAAGAATAGGGATAGCTATATTAGACAACTTGAGATAATGTCCTAATAATAACTGTTTCATGTTTCTGTGCATATGGTGCTGAGCAGAATGAATTGAATCTCCTCAACAGTTTTGCCTTGATGTGTGCAGTCTCCCTACAGTTATTAGTCTATTGTACCTGCTCTTCAAGACACCTGGCTATTGAATGCATTGCTAAATAGCACAATGTGTAGCCATTTAATGAGCCTGAGTAATTCTATTATCTCTTCATACTATTTATTCACCACCTGAATATTTTTCACTTCTGCTACAGATAAGACTAACAGAATTAATCCTGCCATCTGTATGTTTTTCAAGCATGTGATGGAGGTTCACAGATCCCCATCCTGTGGTTTACATATGCTATGCTATACTTGAAACATTCAGAAGCAGTGAAAGAATGACAATGGAAGTTCCACACAGAATACAGAGTACACCAGAGTACTGCACTAACAGAAGATGTCTATACCTTTATGACAATAGGCAAAACTAAAATTTGAGCATCTTTGTGGAAGATGAAGACTATTGTGCTGTGGTAGAAGACAGTGAAAAATATGAAAGACAGACCAAGTGATTTACTTAGATCCATAGTTCCATTAGTTCCATAGATCCACACTGAATGAACTTGGTATGCTTTGAGACTAGTAGATTAGACCAAATAAAGCATGTAACACTTTCTTTACTGTCTTTCATTATTTTTTGGAATATCTCAAGGCCTTTCTCCTCCCTCCAGGTACCAAAGCTCTAAACTGAGCTGATTTTTGTGCACTGTATTGAAACAACTACAGCAGACATATATATACATATATATACATATATAATGTGTATATACAACAGCATCTATAACAGATGTCATATGAAGAACATAAATTCAAATGCATCATTTGCAAAAACTGACACAAATCCCAGAAGCTTCAAATCATCACTCATGATATCAGGCTTATTGGCAATCCAGTTTCTCAAGGAGACCTCCAATTCATGGACACAGAAGCCTTAAAAACGTTCTCAAAATATGCAGTTTTGCTTTAGCTTACTGAAGAATTACCTTGATCCAGAAAAAAAAAAACAAACATCTTTCTCGATTCTGCAGCTTCCTTTCTGGTTGGCTGATCTTGAAATTTCAAAGAGACAGTGAACTTTAAACCATGTTTCTCTGTTTCTCTCTTAATGCTCATCTCTGAGTACAGTATTCTTCTTCCCAGTATGAGAGAAGCTGAGGGTTGTGTCATCTAATTTTGGGCCATTCTTGGCTGCAGCAGCAGGAAGGACAGGATAACAGGAATCCTTTGAAATGTGAATTTCCCAACAACAACATGATTATGCCAACACATTAAGTACAGCTGGTTGGGAGATACTATGGCACAGCTGCATGTAATGTTACAGAAGAAGAGAGTACAGAACTATAAATGAGTGATGGGTGTGTATACTAGAGGGAAGAATGTGAGGACTTGCTCTTATGTGAGTCTTGAACTTTGTGTCTTAAAAATCTACATTAGTTGGTATTGAGCCATCCTCTTGACAAGAGTGTGTCCAATTTCCACAGGTCAGCTCTTCACATAAAGTCTTAAAGAATTTGATCTCACCTACCACACCACCATCTCACATTCACATTCAAATGGAAATCTTCAAGACTTAATGACATTCTGTTGTCACTGAACTAGCATAAGTGAGGCATAGGTGTGAAAACAGGTGGACTCCATGTCACCACTGAAGAATAAACAAGAATCATATACTGTTTTACATTAAATTTTACAAGTCAAGAAGTAGGTGCTGTTATTTCTGTCAGCATCCAGTATAATTACTTAATCAAGATTACTTGATCACCTTCTGACTGTCCATAAACACTTGCATCTATATCTTAATTCAGTCTATTCATACTCTTCCTACACTACATCAATTAGCTTTTTAAGGAAATAATATTGTGGAGATGAGAAATGGAGCAGAACAAACCTAATGTTGCCTGACAATTTTTATGGTTTATCCAACCTGCTCACCTCAGCTTCTGTTAGAAGTTATACCATTTTGGTTCTATCACTCACCAATAGATAAGCAATATTAGACCATTTGAAACAATGAAGTAAATGTTATAGTATTACAATGCATGCACAAGTCCACCAAGGAAAAAAAAATCTAACTACAGACATGTGAATATAAGCAGTCTTAATGTGTTCATTCTGGTTTCTGTCCACCACTCCAGTTCCAAGAAAATTGACCCCTATGTAGTGACTTACTTAAACACTTCTCATAATTATAAGTAAGTGATTAATCTCTGTGGCCTTTATGAGTTATGTATTAATTTATACTTAGGAGTAAATGTATGTTCATTTCTGAATCAGTCTTTTTCTTGTCTCAGATGCTATTCATCCAACCGTAACTCTCCTTTGGAAAATAAAGTATCTGTTGTGGAGCACTGAAGACGAGTCTTATCTAGTCCTTGAGCAGAAAGATTACAGTTCAAAGAAGGTAAAAGGGAGGAGCTTCTAGACTGAGTCACAGATCATGAGGGCTCTCTGTGAAAAACCAGTTCTCACCATGGTAACTTTCAGAAAATTGCAGTAAAAGAAGTGCATGCAAGTTTTCTTTTAAACTAAAGAGACCCTTTTCATGTCTCTCTTGTTTAAATTAAGTGAGAAGATACGCACAGCATAAATGAGGGAAGCATATGGCCCTTGCTTGGTAATTTAAAGGGTAATTTGGTTAAGAAATTGAGAGTATCTCAGAGTAGAGTACTATTATGTAATATCAATGCAAAGCAGAACCCTCCCCAGATAATCAGGTCGGTTTTTTTCTGGTGCATTTTTATAATTTATCATTCATTTTCCTTATTCCCCACACTTCTTAACTGCAGTTTTAGAACATGTTCAACATAGTAAATATTTTTTATGGAAAAAAAAAAATGAGGCCTAAGTATGTAGCCTATACAAAGGAAATATAGAAAATGAAAAACACACATATACTATAGGAATTCTACGTGGTGCTCTTAAAGGATTTTCCTCTCAGGAAATGGGAAGAATATTATCACTGAGAGTACAATTATTTAACATATAGAGATATAAGAGAATTTCTGTTTCATGTTTAAAAAAAAAAAAAGTCAATTTTATTTTTTCACAATTAAAATGATCCAGACTTTTCTTCATGGAAAAATTGTACACTAGTTAAGAGTTAAAAAGTATGGATCGTAACCTTTGAAACTTTCCTCAAAGCTGCACAACTACTGATGGGGTGACATGAAAAGCCATTTCCCTTATAATGAGATACCAAGCAGATCTGTCTTCTTTTAAAACCTGGCATTTAAAAATACATTTACTTCTATTATGTACTGGCCTAACCTGCACCAGCTATTGCTTGTGACATATTACCAGAGCAGATGTTTTAGACAACCTGCTGGCATAACTGCAAAGAATGAACAATGTTTTTTGTTTCACTTTTTTAATTTTGAGAAACTGGTGTAATAGTTTCTCTTCCAGTATTTTAGCACAGGTTTATGCAAGAATTTACTCCACGTAAATCCCTTATTATTTTTCCTGTACTGTGCAACTGAGTAGTGTAATGTGAAGAAACGGGGAAAAAATGGACAACCTCACGACTTTTTTTCACAGGACATCTGCTCACCTTACTCAGGTCTTTTACAGTCAGTTTGTCTAAAGCCACACGGATGTGACTGAATTGATGAAAACTGGGGGGAAGGCAGAATGAGAGGAAGAAGCAGGGGCTAAACGGGAAGAATTAAAGACAGGATAAGAAAGAACTTGGGAATGTATACTTAAGCATAAAAATAAAATACCCTTCCCCCCAAGAAAAAAAAGTTACTTATAAAAAGTAAGACATGGAAAAGTTATAATTTTCTTATTTTTAGTACCTGCTTTGCTCAGAGTGGATATTGCAGTCTTTCTGCTGTCATGACCTTTCATACAGCTTAATAACAGGATCTCAAACTGAATCTGTTTAATATTTCACTAAAATGTTTAAAATATAAATACAGAGCATTATGTAACAGGATATATTTGTACAATTTTTTACCTAGTGATAGTGTATTTCTGTATTCATGAAGAAATGACCTTCAGGATTCAGAAGAAGGTCTTTTCTCTTTTATACCATCCTATTCCCTTTTATTATTTTTTTCAGGCTGTATGGAAATAGGAAATTCATCTCATCGTCTCTAACAAATGTGTGATCAATCAGGGAGATGCAAAATCATCTAATGTTTGTATTAGGTAGCTGGCACAAGCAATCACTCCTAATGACTTAGTAATGCCACGGTAAGCTGTGCATATGCTCAAGTATTTCCATTTTTGTTTCTGATATTTATCTTTACATGGCAGTGGAGAGTTATGCGTGTCTTTAAACTGAAATACGTTTGACTTCCATGGACTTATTACAAACTTAAAGCTAAGAATGTGCACTGCTGTTGCTAAAACTAGTACATACCTTTGTTTTGGCTGTTTTACAGATCTAATAGCTATATAAAAGATGAAAAAAATCAAGCAATACTTCAACTGAAAAGGCAGCAGTAATAAGTAGATCAGTAAAAAGGTCTTACACTCACACTGAAGTCAGGATCAGGCTACTGTTAGGGCATGAAGAATATCAGATAACTTTACACAGTATTTCAGGTAATTAAATAATGTAAAGATACATTACATTATATTACATTTGCTTTCTTGTTAAAACAGAGCCAACAGTTACCAAAACTCTTCTGCTTCACAGCCCTGTGTTAAATTGTGTTCACATTTTTGAATTTGTGATGACTGATTATTATTTTACAAGAAAATCTAAATTTTTCAAAACAGAAGTTGCTTACTGTTGTTTCATAAACATACCCTTGCTGGTATTATGTGAACCAGAGGACAACTGGACAACATGATATGTAAAAACTAGCAAATATAACTGTCAAACACTACAATTAAATTATATCTACTGGAAGATTTCTCATAAGCAAATATGGTGGTAGGCTGGGTTACCAACAAGATGAGTAGAGAGAACCGTTAGCAATTGTATAATTTGCTGAGCTAATTTTCTGTTTTGTGCTACTTTGTGAACAAAAGCATAAAAACACACAAAACAGTGATTCAGGCTTCTGACATCTGTACACATTTTAAGTCTGTTCCAGCCTTGTTCACCAATCTAGCTTTGCACTTATTAAAATCAGCTGAAATTGATAGTGAGGAAAATGCCTCTGATGCAAGTATGCTCCTTTACAAGAATGATGAAAGGCTGGAATCTTTAGCTGAAGAAGAAATTCTCTTTTAGTTTTTGCATTCAAGAACCAGGCCTCTTCAGGCCAATACCCTCCTTTTATTGTAAGGTCAGGGTTATGATAGCAGACTTACTCACACCAATCTTCCAGTTGCTTCAGCGGTAGCAGTTACTCAAGCTCTTTCTGCCCACTCTCGTCCCCCTGCCTCTCATCTTCCAACCCTGCACTGCCCCCTCTGTTAGGGGATGTTAGCTGGGAGGCCATGTGGTCAGCCAATCAAGAAACTCAACAGGTGAAAGATATGCTGTTATTTTTAACACATATCAGTTCTCTTGTCTGGTTATCTGTACAGCCCCACAGATAGTTGTTCTGACACAACTGAGGAGGCATGTGGGTGTAGAAATGAGTGGCTGAAAGTGGAGAGGGAACCGGGATCTACAGACTGGTGTCCATGCTGACAGAAATGACCCTGGAAAAAGGTTTTCTTCTCTGCTTATGTCTGTCTCCTCACTTCCCCAAGCCAGTGCTTAGAAATAGTCCTTCTTCACAGAGTACACGAATTCCTGTGTAACATTGCATTTGCCTCTGTTCTTCAGTAAAAACATCCGTTTAACTCTCCTTTACAGCTATCTAGAAATGACAGGAAGACAAAATTCAACATATATGAAAATGCTTCAAAAGGATCAAACAATTGGAATTATCTCTGGACTATGTTTGATTTATTGTCTAACTTAATAACACTTTGTGAAGATGGAATAGTGCGAAAAAAAAGAATTATTTTTTTAAATCATGTCTCCATAAAAGTTCATAGTCTATATGCTGCACACACAGGTTTAGGTAACTATATACTCAATGTGTACATCAGAGTGTGGTATAAGAAACTGTGCTTTTTCTAATACCTAGAATTTTCCTTAAATAAATCAAGGATGTTAAACACTGAACAAACACTGGGATGCCTGCTGGTAAAACAAATGCTTGGAAATATATCACCATTAACCAGTTTAGTTACAGGGGAAACTTCAGGCTAACCAGTGTTTTGGGTAGCCATAACAACACAGGGGGTTATAACAGCTGTGCTGAATGGAAAAGTTTTGTTTATCATGTGATAAATTCACTGAGGGTGTATAAGTGCAATGTGCTATACCTTATGACAGCTTTGGCTTCCCTTCCATGTATGTGCACCAACTATTGAGCAACTGACAAAACCAAACATCACATTAATTAGTCAGTTGAGGATGTTTCCCCTTTCTTCTGCAAAGTGTAATTTCTGAGAGTTGTAAATCTAATAATGATGTAGTCACATTCTTAAATAAAGAGTGGTAGGGGATGCAATATATTTCTACAGTACTAATAGATTAAGTGAGAGAAAAACAAAACACCTCCAGACATTCCATACAAAGTAAACACAGGACTGGTGTGTGTTCAACTGGTCTTTTAAACATGCAAGTCATTTTAGTGCATAACGAGGTATGATGGTAGGAAACAGATACTCCCTTTTTCCTCCCAAATACCCATTTCATAGTCCAAAATACCCTAATGAAAACAGCTGAGTTATATTTTACTTTCCTTAGATCTTCAGCACTAAATAATTGTCCATGCTAGAAAACAGAAGGAAGATATAGGTAAAAACTTACTGAGAGCTCAGTGGGAGCTCTTTTATTTACTTCAAAGGACAGTGGTGAAAGCTAATCTTCATCAAAACCAGAATCTCACTCCTTCTCCTCAAACAAAGAAGGGGAGAAAATATGATGGAAGAGGGCTCAATGGCTGAGCTAAGGGCAAGGAGATTGCTCACCAATTACTGTAATGGGCAAAACATATTCAGCATAGGGATATTAATATAACTTATCTCCTATCACTAACAGACAGCTGTGAGAAATTAAAAGCAAAGTAAAACCACCTTCCCCACATTCACCATCTTTTACTTCCTCCCCTTAGGGAGGGAGAATAGGGGCTGTGGTTAGTCCTCAACATTTCATCTCTGCTCCTCTTCCATGGTCACTTCCTCTCGTTCACATGGGTTTCTCCCATGGGATGCTGTCTTTTCCCAGCTAATCCTTTTTGGGTTTGCCACAGGCTGCAGTTCTACAAAGACTGCTTCAACGTGGGGCTAAACCACAGGACCCATCCTTCAGGAACTGCTCACATGGATCCTCACAAGCAGCAGCTCTCCCAGCCCTCATGTCCCACTACAGGCTGCAGCTTTGGCCCAGAGCCTGCTTTTGTGGGGACTCTGCATGGGCTACAGCCTTCTTCAGCCACATCCACTGTTGGACTGTGTTTCCCTTCTTAAATCTGTTCTCCCAAAGCACTCTCAGCATTGCTCATGCCTCTGCTTTGTCAGCAGAAGGTCCCTTTTTTGAGCAGTTGGAGCTGGCACTAATCTACATGGGGCACTGCTGGCACTGCTCACAGAGACCACCTCTGTAGTGCCCTGTTACCAATAGCTTGCCACATAAACCACTTACAAGACCTCAAGATAACAAGACAATCAGAATATTCATCTCCAGCACATCTCCAGTCCCTCATGGATAGCATACTTTTGGAGAATATTACCTTCCACTTTCTTCTTTCATTCTAGAGATATCTGCTTTGCCTCCTAAAAATCATCCCCTTATGGTTAAATATTTATTTTCAGTATAAGGACCATTTGCTTAAGACAATTATCTTCTATAATAAATTTCAACCTGTTAAATAAAATGGTCCCTACTATATGCAGTGGGCTCTGTGTTTATGCTTTTTCCACTGCTGAAGTGAATTCCTTGTTGCAGCTCCTGGAAATGGCAAGAATGGGTCAAACATAGTAATTGGAAGGTATTTCTGTCAAGCATTCACCTCATCAGCCAACATGTGGACAGAATTCAACCGATCTGCATACAGTTGTTTTTGAAAGTATCGACCCATTCTATGCAGGAAGGAACTGCAGCTCAATGAGGTGTTAGGAAACAACCTATGACTCTGCCAAGAAAACAGCTGCTTCTGTTGAATGTCTAGAAAGTACAAGCAGAGTTGCAAGAGCTGTTGGTGAAATAGAATTGACGGAAATATTCTGAAATTCAATGCAATTATACCTGAATGAAAAAAAAGCAATCCAGGGGAATCCTAAGGAAAACTCTCTCCCTACTCATACTATCTTACCAAATGATTCAAACTACAAGCAGACTTCTGAAACCAGACTTTCTGTCCAGAAGACTGGCAGTCAGAATTTACCTGCTCCACTCATGGTTTTTGTCACTTTTGGTTGCCACTGTTGTACATTGTTTTGGAATATTATTTCACTGAATGATTTGTTGTAACTGTAGAAACTGTAACTGTGCTTAGAAGATAGATAGTTAGATGCATACATATAAAGACAGACACACAGACAGCGTCAGTGCATATAAGCAGTCTGTGCCATCTCTTGGTTCCTTCCCACCAATAGCCAGAGACTTGTTATTAATACTGCAAGAAGGAAAGCTACTGAATATTTGAATCTACTCCATTGGATATGAAGAAGCATACTGACTTCTGGACTTCTGACATAGGTGAGTAGCTAGAGGAGGAGTCTGCCTTCAATGACATGGTGAACAGCATACTTCAGATTTTATAGCCTTCTCTACACCTGTGCCCAAATACAGTGATTGTCAGGATTCCTGTTTTGGATCCTCTGTGCTTTTGATGTTTTTGTTTGTTTGTTTGTTTTTGTTTTTGTTTGTTTTTTATAATAATAATAACAAAAACAATAATAATAATAATGTCAATACTGAAATAACACAGTATAGTTTTCTTTTTGTTTCTACAGACAAGATTGCTGCCAAAAATAAGATGACACAAATACAACACTGTCTCTTCCCTGCCTAGGTCTCGGATCATGAAACATGGCAACATTTATGTTTCAGGATAGTACTTGAAAAACATGCTTCATAGGGACACAGTCATGTAAGCAGAGCAACATACCTTTCTATGCATATTTTTCCTCCCGTGTAAGTTTTTCATTAGAGGGAGTGATTAGGTTCTTATTATTTTTTAACTGCTTTCCATTGCTTAG
Organism: Perdix hodgsoniae; assembly: GCA_035772895.1. NCBI lineage: Eukaryota > Metazoa > Chordata > Aves > Galliformes > Phasianidae > Perdix > Perdix hodgsoniae. Next base: position 2,479,136 of record JAPSGF010000019.1, on the reverse strand, counting down.
GGAGATTCTGCTGTAATCTGGTTCATACTCTGAATGATTTTAAAATAACTTTCTGTCTATTAAAACATTCACTTACTGTAAGTAATTGAGAATGAAAGAAGTCATATGTACAGGAGACCCTCTGCTGTTTTTTTGTTTTTCAAATATCTGACTGTGTTGTTTAAAAGCTTTTGAAGAATTTTAGCTGGAAAACAATACAAACAAAAAAAGAAACAGAACAAAAAAATAAAGAGAGAATAAGAAAATAAAAGAAGAACTATGGAATATGTTTTCATAGAATCATAGAATATCTTGCGTTGGAAGGGACCACAGCATCACTGAGTCCAAACTCCTGGTTCTGCACACCACCACCCCAAAACCAAACCATATGTGTTAGAGCATCCTATATGCAAAAGGCATTGTACTACTAGTAGCTAATGCCTTGTGTAACTGTCTAGGTTCCACATAAACATATTAGCACAGCTTCTGTCTGGATATGTTAACAGTTAGAGTTCTCAACAATGACTTGCATGGATGCACATTCAGTTTTCTCAACCAAATAATTACATCTTAATTATATTAAGATCATCAATGCACTAAAAGTATTTGCAGAATTTTCTACCTGGATGCTATGAACATTATTGAACTTTATTCTCCACAATATTAATCAAAACATATATGCTACAAATAGAAAGAGAAGGATGTGAATATATGGACTTATGAAGGCTGGGATAGAGTTCTTGGGTTTATGAAGTACAGATCAAAATATTTTGTTTTAGATGTTCTAAGAGAAAACAAGTAAACAGATTGTATCAACTATAAAAACCATTTGGGAATTTTCTAATAAAATATTTCTATCTGAAAATGCATATTTGATGGGGTTACAGAACATGTTGTTTCAATGATCATTTCATCAAATACTCAGATAATCTCATCTAAATTTATAATTAATATTATGTTAAAAAACAACAAAACCATAGTCATTCAGACTTAGGAATCCATTCTTCACAAAGCATTATAAGAGTTATACTTTTAAAAAGGGTAAGTCAGAACAAGAGCTTAGAACATGTGCTTTAAAGATCTCTGTATCTCTATCTCAAAAAGACAATAACCAACAATATAGAAAAAAAGCAAAGTTGGAGTCAATCTGAAGCCTTCAGTCATCCTACACACCAGATAAGTATTCTAATCATAGTTAAGGGGGCCAGATCAATTTTGTAGCCACTTCCTCATCAATTATTCCAATTGTTCTACTGAATAAAACTGTTAAACAACCATTTCCAGAACATTTAATAGTTTGGAGTTAAGTCAGTTGCTTGTGATATGAAAGGCTAAAGGTTAAGCCTTTGGTTTGAATAAGGAAATACAATGTGGCATTAGTAATCTTGTCAGGTTGTTTTTACCTTTTATCTTCCAAAATGAAAACCTTTCTCTTCTTCTTATCTGGGAAAAATATTGAAATTTTGTAGTAAACATTTTTCTCTTGCTTACTTCTCCTACCTACTCTACTCCTAGTTTTTACCAGAAAACAAACAAAACAAACAAAACATATATATATATATATCTCACAAAACATTTAGCATCTCCCTGTAACAATGCAAGTTTTTTTGTTGATTTTTGTTGTTTGCTTGTGTTTTGGTCTTGATAACTGAAAGTGCAATGCTTGATTCTGTGTATCTGTAGAACTGAAATGATTATTTTAATGAACAGTTTCTCAGATTTATGGTTCTTTACAAAACAAGACATTGAAACACTACAGATGAAGAGACTAGAATGGATAAAGTTTCCAATGTGTTCAGTGGCAAAAAGTTTAGAGTAAGAGTAGTCACAGAGAAAAATCATGTCAAAAAATGTAAGAATCATAAGAAAAAACTGAAATATTATTTTCTTTGTGGTAAGCAATAAATAAGACAAAATCTTGTGTATATTAAGACTGTAGGAATAGGGCCTTCCAAATTCTGGGGACTAATTTTATCATTTGGTTCATGTGCAATCACCAACCACTTGAAGTTTAACAAGAACAAGTGACAGATTTTGCACCTGGGATGGGAAAACGCTGATTACACATACAGTCTGGGAGATTAGATGCTAGAGAACAGTCCAGCTTCAGAACTCCCAGGATATGGGAGGCTGTCATTGACAGCAAGTCAAACAAGAGAGTTACCAGTGTCCCCTGGAGCTAAATGGGTGAGCAGTATCCAGGCAGTATGCCATCTAAACTGTGTCCTTCAATTCCACATCCACGCATTTCTTGAACTCCTCTATGGACAGAGATTCTGACACTTGCATGGACAGCCTGTTCCAATACCTCACCACTCTTTCTGAGAATAATTTTTTCCTAAGATCCAATCTGAACTTCCTCTGGTACAGCTTGAGGCCATTACCTCTTGTCTTGTTGCTGTTATCTGGGAGGAGAGGTCATCTGGTACCTCATGATGGCCTTCTACTGGGGAGTTGGAGGGAGCAATACGGTGTCCCCTGAGTTTCCTCTTCTCATGACTAAACAATCCCACTTCCCTCAGGTACTCATTTTAAGCCTTGTGCTCTGGACCCCTCATCAGCTTCATTGCACTTCTCTGAACATGCTCCAGGGCTTCAATGACTTTCCTGTGGTGAGGAGCCCAGAAATTAACACAGCACCTAAGGTATGGCCTCACTAGTGCTGAGTACAGAGAGATGATTACCTCCCTGCTCCTGCTGGCTGCACTATTTCTGACACAAACTAGAATGCCATTGCTCTTCTTTGATATCTGGACACACATGTTTAGTCAGCTGTCAGCTAACACACACCATTTTCCTCCCCTCAGCTTTTCAGCCACTCTGCCCCAAAACTGTAGCACTGCATGGGGTTGTTGTGAACAAAGTGCAGGACCCAGCACTTGGTCTTGTTGAAGCTAAACAATTGGCCTCAGTCCAAAAATCCAGCCTATCTATACCACCCTGTAGGGCCTTTTAACCCTTGGGCAGGTGAACACTTCCTCCTAACTTTGTGTCATCTGCAAATTTATGAGGAGAATGGAGGGGCAGTGCTGAGATCTGCTCTCTGGTGACAGTGGCAGGACCTGAGGAAATGGCATGGAGCTGTATCAGAGGAGGGTCAGGTTGCGTGTTAGAAAAAGGTTCTTCACCAAAGAGTGGTGTGCATGGAACAGGCTGCCTAGTACAGTGGCCAAAGCCCCAGACCTTTGGGAAGCGTTTGTATAACGCTCTCAAATACAGGGTTGCACTTATATTCTTTGTGGAGACAGGAGTTTGATTCATTAATCATTGCTGACCCCGTTTAACTCAGGATATTCTATAATTCATTAAATATTCTAATCAAATTTGGAAATCCAGCAAACAACAGAAATGCAAAACCAGTAGTAAATCAGAATCCAGAAAGTCATCTAGAAGGATTCTGTATGTTTTGCAGTAATATAAAGGGTATGATTTTACATGGTTTGGGAATCTTACCTGTGTGTACAAGGAATATAAGAAACTGCCAGTCATTATGCCACACTGCAAAGCTGTGGGCAGTCTCAGTCCAGCTACAGGCACTACAAAATTACCTGTGACATGCAGAGAAGAATTTTTTAAACATCGTTCCAAAGAAGAATTCTCTCAACCTTTTAAATTGAAATTGGTTAGTATCCCAAAGTATGAAAGTTTTCATCCTGTTCAAAATATTACTTTTTCCTAGATTAGAGGTGGATGTTCTCATTACTCAGATAAAATGTTATCTCTTTTTCTAAGGCTCTGAAACTCTTGAGTGCACTGATATTTCATGACAGCCAGTTTCACAGGTTAATTACAAACTGTGTAAAAGTATATTGCTTTTCTATTTCATCAAACATTTTCATTCTTGTATTGTTAGAGGATAAACAGGAGTTTCTTACTGACCTTCTCTGCAGCTTTTCTTGTTTTATCTGAATCAAATATATTCCTTCTGAAGCATCTATTTCTTTCTCTCTTTTTTTTTCTTTCTTTCTTTTTTCTTTTTTTTTTTTTAATTAAACAGCCCCAGTCTTCTCATTTCCTCAGCCACTTAGAAATTCCTTGTAGTATATACTTATTTTCTTTACCTGTGTATGAATTTATTTTATTTCTCTAGTAACATAATGTGATGAACACAGTACTGGTACCATTAAATTTGACAGTTTTTTGACATTTAGTTTTGAAGACCAAATCTCAACCAGTGTGCTAAGCAAGCAAGCACAATTTGCTATTGGCAGTATAATACCTTCTAGGATTTTATTCTATGCTGTTCCATGGGCCACTATTCCTTTTCAGATTAAAAGGATTTTTATTCTTTTTCGAGGATATGACGGTAGTTTAGAACCTATCTGTAATTACATGTAGGCAAACAATCCCATTCATTAAACATAACTATGCATTTCTTAGCATTAGGGTGAGTTAGTTCTTGCTACCTTGAGACTAGTATAGTTATCCAAACTTTTTTGTTTTGATTTGCAGACTTTTTTTTGCCTTTCTTTTTTCCTGATCCCCTTTAAATTTATTTCAAGTGCTCCGAATGGAATAATCGTCCTAAATTTCAGTTGTATGTCCTTTAACCAAAGCAGATATTTTCATTATTGCCTAAAAGATGGATTTCTTAAAAACTTATATATACCTATACCTAAATACCTAAAAGTCTACGTTTTAATATGTAAATAAAACTAATTACTTGACTAAGACAATTTGATAATGAAAAACTTTTAACTGAAAATGATTGATTTGTGTTTGCAAATGCCATGTGGATTTGTACTCAGGATATTACATAGGCAGTTGTTTTGTAATTCCATTTGTATAAGAATTTCAGAAAACTCTGTGACCACCAAATTTTTAAGTCATAACGTACAGATTAAAATGTGGACACATCCCTACCTTTGGTGGGCAGTTAGGGTTACTTCTCATTTAGAAGTATTTGGACATCTTAAATGATTTAGAAAATTTTCATAGTAATCCAATAAAATAATTGTTTTCTCTGTTTTATAAAATAAAATGGGATAGAAATATCACAGCAAAGGTTACCAAGGGTGAGTAAAAACATTAATTAGTTTAGTATCTGGCTGTTAACTCCCTCTGAAGTGGACTTATTTTTTAAAAAGATGGGGATTTAAACCTGTGCTCAAAGCCTGAGACATCCAGAATTCACTACTTACTGGAAATTTTGAGGGATTGACCTGCAAGTTTGTAATGGTTGTTCTGATCCTGTTGACCTGAGCTGCAAGACACTGCACACTGTCATATTCATACTCGGCTTTTTTTTTTTTTTTTTTTTTTTCAGAGGACTTGCTTGTTCCCAGTGGCCTTTCGGAGAGGTTCTCACTCAACAGGAATCACTCAACAGGAATACAGTGGGAGGTGCATGGCCAGACTGATGCTTCCTTCCTCTTCCCAGCCCCTCCTACTCTTTTTTTTCCCTCCTTCTCTAATCTGTTCCCTAGCATTAACTACTCAGATAAGGGAAGGAGATCATTAATTCACATACGATGGTGACTGTGTATTATCTATGTATATATCTGCTTAAAAAGCAGGTTGTTTCATGGGAATATTATGTTATTTCCATATATAGTGTAAAATAACATAATTTAAAATATATGTATATAAGGTAGAATTTCCTCTGAAAGACAACAACCAAGTGTCTGTTTCACTGAATGGACTACTTTTAATTTTGTCTCAACAAAATTAATTCACACATTACCACTAAGCTGTGAACTGTATACCAAAGTAGGATCTGTAAAAGTGGCTTGAAGACACAGGTCTCCAACAGCTCTATTTTACTGGTTTTATGTGAAATAAGACTCACTTCTTGTTTGCCACAATGTGAGTTGTCAGACGTTAAGCAAGGTTATTTTCACTTACAAGTATCTGTACTGTACTGTACTGTAAAAGTGTCTTCTCAGATACTACTCAAAATATCTTCTGGAATCAACAAATGATGCCTTAAAATGAAAGGCAAGATATTGCCCTCAGGTTATATTTTCACCTGAAAACAATGGTCTTTTGCACCTATTAACAATAGTCTTGTTACCATGGGAGAAGCTCTGCTCATGAGGGGTAAGATATAATTCCACGTACTCGTATCTATAAGATTTACATATATCTGAGATATTTAGTCCTCTATCTGTAGTGCAAACAATACATGCAGTCATATAAATATAACCTAGAATCAAAATTCCAACAGATGTTGTATTTAGATTATCTTGCAAAAATTGCAACTGAATTTATTTTGTATGCTATAATGTGTTCTGATGGCAAGAGGTTTTCTGAGTAATTAATTACACAAGAACCACATGAAGACAATTGATTATGAGTTTTTTGCAGCCGAATTACAATCTCAAAATTTTAGAAGTGACTATAACACTAAAATTAAATGTCTGATGCTATGAATTATTTCCACAGTCCACAGTCTTTTAACTGTGCATAACCCAGATTCTCAAATGGTTGCAAAATGCTCACATTATTAAATTTTAAAGAATTGCGTGGATTTAATGAAAAATGAGAAGCCGGAAATAAGTATTGAATGTCTATATTGAATTTAAAGCAAAATCACACGTAACATATGCATTTAAAACTCAGATTAGACCAACAGTTGAATAGTAAAATCATAAAACTTAAATAAATGCAGTGCAAGAAATAAAATATGAGCCCATTCAGAGTTTACTGCTCTACAAATAAAATTATTGTTAGCCAAACACATGAATACTAGAACAAAATAAATATTGTAGTTTCTCTTAAATGCTTTGATTCTTTTTAGATGAAAGGTGTTAGATGATAAATACTATACACTGTGTGCTTTATTGTACTATTTGAAAATAAAATTATTTTGGGGGCTTTGTTAAGGGCATTGTGCTTTGAAGCTAAAATGAGGGAAGGGAGTAGGATCTGAGAAGAGAGGAAAATAGATCATAAACTTCATAGTGTTCACGTTACCTCTGTTGGCAATATCAAACACAAGTGGTAATACTGAGTTCCACATCAGAACTTTTGAACAGAAAGGACAGAAGTTTTACTCTGGCTATGGCTGGGTGGCTTATATCCCTTTATCATGCTTTATCAAAGTACTGTAAACCATGTCATGGCAATAAGCCAGAGACTGAGGAAGATCTGTTCAGCAGTTTCAGAAAATCCCTTTCTCTCCAGTAAAGGACCAGTGTATTACCTCGAGATTTCTACACAACAGCTGTGGATAGAGTAAAGGTATGGCATTAAATCATCAGCAAGATAGATACCAGTGGCAGATTTCAAAGCATCGTCCTTCTGAGTAAGCTGAAACTCTGAACTCAGACTAAAGCATTCAGTAATGTATATATATATATATATTTAATCCTGAATTTAATTAATTTAATTTGATCCTGAAGTCTCTAAATCATCAAAGATATCTCCAACCTGTGACACTGGTTGAAACTGGAAAAGTGTCACAAGTGACAAAAGGACCACATAGGACCCAGTTGTGCTATAGATGGCACAAGAATGAATAAGGAGAGCTACACCAGCCTCAACAGCAACAAGATTAGCAACTAGACTGGGATGCAAGTATTCTTAAGTACTGAACTTGCTTTGGTAGCCCAGCAGGAAACACTTAAATACTGTGAAAGGTAAGCATTCACTTGTTGAAGAATAACACTTGCCACTTAAAATTTAATATCTGAATTGTAATATATTCTAGAACTGCAAGAGAAGAAGGAACTAGGCCTCTGCTCAAGCTGTGCAGCAGATAGATAGCAGGGTATGCCCTTTCTACATTTCAGACTTCTTGTGCTGAGACACTTCTGCTGTCTGAACACTCAGCTTCCCTCCCCACTAAATCAAAGCTTGGGAAAAGGTGCTGTATGTCTAGGTCTCTATGTAATGACAGAATTTGAGTGGAACTGAATTTCAGCTATACATACATCTGAAACACAGGAATTAGTTCTGGGTCTTGTAGTTAAAATATAGCCTTTGTCTGCTCAAATATGGCAAGCAGAAGGAACAGATTTCAGTTACCTGTCCTGTTCAGCTGATAATGAAAAGAAGGAACAGAATTTTCAGTTCCATCACAGATATAATGAGAGCATAACTACACCACAGACTGATTTTCAAAGTTAGTGGTGCAAGAAATTTCCTGAGTCGTAGCGAAACCACAAAGATAACAGTCAGAAGTGGCAATCTAAGAAGTGCTCTTAGATTGCCAGTAAGACAAATAAGATAATGTTATTAGCTCTGAAAATATATTTCAGAAAATTTTGTCCTTTTGTTGGATATTTTCTTTTTGTAGCTGCTAATGTACAGATATACAGATGTATGACACCTATGAAATCAGACCTAATCCAAAGATTTTCTATTGAGTTCACCAACCCGCATGTTTCTCTCAGTCTCTGAATAGAGAAGAACCGTGAGAGCTAGGGAGGAATATCTTCACTCTTCTACTCCAGTAGTCTTGGTCTGACATTACCAAGAAAGGCCTACACTGGGTCCTTCAGAGGTATCCAAAAGAACTTCAAAAAACATGGTTCCAATACTGAAAAACAAACGAACAAACCAAAAAAACTGCAGCATGAACCCATTTTATAGGACATTATTTTAAAACCAAAGTTCACCAGGATTTTCCACTTGAAGTTTCAAAATTGCAGATTATATTCTCAGTCTCCTTCATAATATTCTTCTGATCATCCCCCCAGCCTGAAGCACACACTTACTGCATCTTTCTGCTGTGGCAGAAGCCAGATGGTACAGCCCAGCATTTTCCTCCATACAAACTGTATGTCAAGATGACAATCATCTTCCTTGAGGTTTACGACCCTCTTAGAACTATAGTAATTTTAATTATGAACTACCCATCATCCTTACACTAATGAAAGCATCTGGAAGAAAGCCCATCTTCAGAAACACAACTCATCTGATCTTTGAGAGTCACTGTGATAGAAACATACCACATGCAATGGTGGAGGACAATTCAAAAGCAGATATGCAAATGTTCACACAGTTTCCTTGAAGGCAGTTAAGATACCTATCTATAAAGCCAAGAAGTGACTGTGAGGTTGAGTCATCAGTGCCAGCTCCAGAAGAGAAAGTGTGCCAAGACGGAATTCAGCAGAAATATGGTGTACCATGTTCGTATGAAAGCAAATCAGAAATAAATCTTGTTGCTTTTAAAGGCGGCGATGTGTCCTTTGTATCTAGAAAAGATACACTGCTCAAGAACATTATTTGAACTATAAAAGTTGGAATGGAAAAATAGAGGTTTGAATGAAGATTTTGGAATTATTCTTATCTTGAAGCTGTAAAATGGAATAACATGATTAAGGCACATGTGATTCATACAGCTAATAGGGTATGCAAGTTAGAAGGAAACTAGTGTGCTGAAGCAAGAAAATAAACAGAATCATAGAATCATAGAATCATTTGAGTTGGAAGGGTCCTCAGAAGTCATCTTGTCCTACTTCCCTGGAGTGAACAGGGGCATAGGCAGCTACATAAAGTTGCTGACAGCCTGGCCCATCCACATGGATAGGCCCCACCTCATATCAGTAGTCGCTGAGACCCCATTGGCGGCCTGAGTGTAGCATCGTTTTTTCCAGCCTCTTCTCCATATTAGGGTAGAGGAGTGGCCCCAGCTATTCAGGGACATCATGTCTATGGACACACTTGGTTGTAGAAACATTTTCTGGAAACTAGAAACATTTTCTGGAAATGTTTAAAAGCATCTACACATCTATATATCTGCTAATCTCAGATGCTCAGTTTTCTTTTTCGCTTTGTGAGGCAAAAGTAAATAAATAAAGACTTCTCCATGACATTCTACTCTTCTCTGGAGGTGTATGGAATTCTCTTCATGGAAAGGGATTTTTCTGGTACCACTTAATATTGTTTTGTTATTGGCATTTTATTACTCATTACTTTGTATCACTGACACATATCTGATGTTTGACTATGCTGCAGAAAAGTATCATAGAACAAAACTTGCTTAAAATTGTATTTGCTAGATGTAAATATATTTGTTTCTGTCTTTCTTACATGTAGTTGTATCTTTCGTGCAGCAGGTCTTTTTACAGAGGTAGCTCTGAAAGTAATGCCTTCCATTTATTTCCATGGAAACTACAACAGGAACAAAGAGCACAATAACAGTACTTGATAGAGCACATTCTCAACTACAAAACACTGTTTTTCAGCTTAGTCACCACCATTAGCTATATATATTCACCAGTGATGAACAAGAGCCTACATGTCATCCTTGTAAAAATTTCCAGCAGAGGAGTTGACCCCCTGTTGCTGCAAAGTCCCCACCCACTGCTTGACTGTGCTGACATCCACTGGTCTCCATAAACATTTAGCAAACATCAATAAATGTCAATGGGTGCCATTTTTTCTCTATAGAAGAATTTAGTGACACACCTTTGCTTCATACACACTTCCATGTCAGACAACATTTTGTCAGACTGCCCTTCTGCTGCCATCTGCCACATGGCAAAAAAATGTAGTGGAATACTGGCGGGAAGGTTCAACCTCTGCTGCCATTCCACCACCATCTACCTCTGACATTACGGGTTCACTTAATAAAATAGAAGACATTACTTTCAGATCTGCCCTCATATTTATAGCTTCCTAGCCTTTATGATATTGACATTGATTATCATCCCTACATAGAAATGCTTTACCTGAAGAAACACTATGATTCTCCCCCTGAATACCATGTTTCTAATCAACTGAGCTACAAAGGTCCTTCATTTACCAAAAATTTTGCTCTGCACATTTTTCATTCCATATAAATAATGATAACCTTGAAGACAAAAACAGAAGCTTCTCCCAATAGATATCATTCCTCCTTCAGTGCAGAAGCAATTGCAGTTTCATTTTCGATTTCAAAGTTATAGCCTGCTTCAAAGTTATAGCCAGCTTTAGATCCCATTTAAGCATTGACAACTTCATGCTCTGTGGCAAAAGTAAAGACTGGCTGAAAGGTTCAGCCTTTCTCTCTACTAGCAACAAAGATTGTATTTGAGTAAGGAAAAAACACAGTCCTTTAACCAAGCCTACTCACTCAAGACCTTCCCTTAATATCTCAGCCATGATCTGACTTCCTGTTCAAAAGTCATAAAACCACATCCTCACTGCAGACTCTTCTCTATCTGAGCCAAAATGTATCCAGAGAATGGACTGCAGCCAGAACTCATGGCCCTAATTGTTAAAGTATTGGGTACAGTCATAAAACATTGTTGCTTATTTCTTTGCCAACTTTTATGCATTCTGTTATTATTCTCTCTGACAGGTATCAGCCCCTTACGTGCTTTTCTTAAAATACAGCCAAAATGACTGTTCAATTTTTGAAGCTATTACTGGGGAAAAGACATTGCTTTTCACTGTTGTGAAGACTTTCTCTAGCAACTGGAGGTTGCTGAAGGTAACAACAGAGTCATACACTGGGAAAAAAAAAAAAAAAGAAAAAAAAAAAAAAAAAAAAAAAAGAAGAAGAAAAAAGCTGAATAGCTCCGTAGTCAGAAAGCATAATCTATGTTATTCAAAATATCGTAGGTAATCTTGTAATTAAATACTGTGTTGTATATACTAGAGAGCTATGACAAGCTTAGTTGCCAGCTAGCTTATACCTCTAACTGCTTTACTCTGAAAGAAAGCGTTTTTAGCATAGCTATGTGCAGTAATACATAGTTTTAATACATAGTATTAATACAATGTATTACTATTGTATTACATTGTATTAATACATAGTATTAATACTATGTTATTAATACAATAGCAATACATTTTTATGTGAGTTAGTCTCATGCAACTTATTTTTTAAATTCTCATTAATTCTTTAAAATAAATATACTGAATCTAGTAAATTCTTATTTATTTTACACTTCAGAGGAATGCAGTGACCTAGTTTTTAAAGGTACTAAAGATTTTCAGTTCTCAGGTAACAAAAAAGAAACTATGAACAGTCAGTGTTCATCAGCTTCTCTTGTTCACTATAAAATATAGTATGTTTACATGCATAAGAAATGTAACAGTTACTGGATACTTCTACATGCATGTATATGTAGCCTAGAGCACTAGAGAAAATTACTCTGCATGGAGATGAGTGAAAGTTTGCTTTGAAGCCTAATCTAAATTTCACCAATGAATCCTCTACAGAATTGGTTAAACAAAATCTCTGTGCAAATACCTATTTATTTAGCTAAATTTATCTTGATACAAAGAGAAATACAACTTGTTGTCTTTTCTACTTCTACCTGTTGGGCTATAAAAGTACCAAAACAGACTGAAGTCTCAACAAATATTTAATATATATGTCTACACTGTATAAAATACATTTAAGTTTCCCATGTGTTTTTATATTTTACTAAATATGAATTTATGTTATCAGTTAAAGATTTCAAAGATAAAAATATTCAATTCAAATCTTAGATAACTGAGACATATGCAGGCCACCCAGATAGGTAATTTCAGATTTTTGTAACTTTGGTTGAAGAATAGTTAGGCTGATTATTCATAGCGTATACATCTTATCTCTATGAATTCTCAATAATCAGAAATGCAAGGATGGCAGAAGCCTGGAATCCAATCCATTAATGATGATTAATATTTTCTCAGAGATGAAGGTGCTATTAATCTCAGAGGAGCCAGCATAGGTTACAACCTGCCTATGAGCTATACTTCATCTGTTTCTGTTCTTATGCATAGTGATTTCTAGATGAATTTATTCAGTTCACAGTATGTAACTGTAATCTGTTGGATCTTAAAACCTTAAGTTTTGTTTTGATTTGTTTTCCAGTGGATCAAGACTATTCTGCTTTAGAGAATACAGCTGAAAATGCTGACATCTTTTTCCTTAAACGCAAACCAAAAATCCTCTCTTGGGGGTTTGCTTAGCTATGATGACAGAAGCCAGCATTTATGCGTGCGATTTTCTGCTTGAGGCAGTGCAAGCACTTTTCAGTGAAAAGTTCTAAAGGGACCTCCTCATAGCCATACTCTGCCGGTTCACAGGCATTCACAGACTCAAGGCCAACCATACACCATTTGATCATGAGTGTACATTGCATGCAACTGGGGAAAAATTTCAAAGAGCTCTTTCAGTGAGTGCTGGGATTAGAACTTACTTAAATAGATGTCTGCTGCATATTGCTGTGGCAGTGAGTATATAGGCATACATTGCTATTTCAGCCCCTCTTCTGGAGGATTTCTGATCTGGCCTCATACCTGGTAGCTTCTAGTATGTGTCTTCCTGGAAGGCACTGACACTTTTTTAAGCTTTACATACTCCTTTCTTCCTTTTAAACAAGTTCAGTCTTCTTGTTGTTTTTTTTTATTTGTTTGTTTTTGTTTTACTGCACTGGAACATGTAATGCGTACCATAAAGATAAAGATCCCACAAACTCTTTTGGAAAAATGATGGAAACATTTCAGGTAACATTTAAAATATTAAAATATAATGAAAAACGAAAGGAACTTCTACTCACATTTGACTCTTTTTGTGTACTATGAATGTCATCATAAACCTAATTTCAACATTGCTTCTTGTGCCGGTGCATACAGTCTATCCTAGCAAGGCCTATATTAATTCCTCATAATTCATGGGCAATTGACCAGAAAGGTCATCATGCGACATTGATTATTCTGTGAATGCTACTTAGAAACACTTCAGTCTGTGTATTATTAACTCAATCAACTTTTTTGGTTCTTTATTGTCACTAGAGTCAGTTGAGTCAACATTGCTGGTGCTGGGAAAACACATGACTTACAGTGCTGAAAAATGCCTGCAGAATGTATTAAAGTATTTTACCATGTACATAAAGCAATTGTTTTTTCTAAAATAATTAATTCAGTCCTGAACCACAAAACATCAAACCGTCAAAGATGGAAAACTCACAGGCCAGAGGGCCATTAAGTGAACTCATGTCTCCAGCTTCCTTTAAGGACTGGGGACCCTGAAATTTAATGCAAATGGAAAATCTAGTAGAAAAGACAGTCTATTCATGCTCTGTCACTCACTTCGGTCTCAACATTTGTTTTCATCTTGGCTATCTCTCTTACTCCGTTCTCATCATGGCCAGTAGAAAGCATAAGCAGCCTTTGGTTCAGAATTACCTTTTCAAGAATTTATTGCAGATGTGACATACTGTACTTTGAAAAGCCATATCACTTTTGTCTTGGTACATCTATTCCTTGCTTGAGGGTAGGAAGATTTTGCAGTGGAATCTGGAAAGGATAGATCAATTGGTCAAGTCCATAAGCATAACATTTTTTGTTCAAGTCACAGAAGACAAAGGCAGGGGCTGAGAGTACTGCCCACTGGAGGAGACAATTAGATTGAAAATCATCTAAGGAACCTAAATGTGTACAAGTCCATGTGACCTGATGAGATGCATCTGAGTGTCCTAAGGGAACTGGCAGATGAGGTTGCTAAGACACTATCCATCATATTTGAGAAGCTGTGGCAGCTGGTAAAGTTTACGGTGTCTGAGGAAAGGAGAAACATGACCTCCATTTTTGTAAAGGGAAAAAAGGAAGACCTGAGGAAGTACAGGAGCCTAGCAAGATCATGGAGCAGATCCTACTGGAAACTATGCTAAGGTGCACAGAATATGGAAGTGATTGTTGGCAGTTGACGTGGCTTCTTCAAGGACAAACCATGCCTGATAGACTTGATAGCCTTCTTTGATGGGCCTACAGTATTTATGGGGAAGGGAAAAGCAACAGTTTTCCTCTACCTGGACTTGTGCAAAGTGTCTGACACTGTCCTGCATAACATCCTTGTCTCCAAATTGGAGAGACATGGATTTGACCTGTGGATTACTCTGTGGATAAAGAATTGGCTGAATGGTCTCATTCAAAGAACTGTGGTCAACAGCTCGATGTCCAGATGAAGATCAAAATGAGTGGCGTGCCTCAGGGGTCAGTACTTGGACCAGTACAGTTTAACATCTTTGTTACATTAATTGAGTGCACTCTTATCAAGTCTGTAGGTGACACCAACCTGTGTGGTGCACTCAACAACACTGGAGGGAAGGATGCCATCCAGAGGGACCTTGACAGCATTAAGAATTGGGCCCACGTGAGCCTCATAAAGTTCAAGAAGGCAAGATGCAGGGTACAGCACTTGGGTCATGACAGTCCCAAATGTGAATACAGGCTTGGTTATGACTAGGTAGAGAGCAGTCCTGCAGGAAAGAAAAAAAGCCAACTGTATTCTGTATTCTGGGCTGCATCTAAATGCGTAGCTAGGTGGTTGAAGGAGATTATCCTCCCCTCTTTAATTATCCTTCCCTCTTATTCTGCTCTCATGAGACCCCATCTAAAGCACTGTGTTCAACACTGAGGCCCACAATAGAAGAAAAATGTAAATCTGTTAGAGAAAGTCCAAAGGAGAGCCACAAAGATGATCAGAGGTCTAGAGCATGTCTCCTATGAGGACTGAGAAAGTTGAGGTTATTTAGCCTAGAGAAGAGAAGGTTTTAGAGAGGCTTTAAAGAGAAGAAGGCTGTAGAAGGCTACCTAATTAATCAGACAAGATCTACCCTTGGTGAAGCTGTATTGGTTGTCTCAGATCACATCCTTATCTCACATGTGCCTTAACATCTCTTTCAGGACAGAGGTGAGGCTCACTAGCCTGAAGTTCCCTGGGCCTTCCTTTCTCCTTTTCTTGAATATGGGAGTGATGTTTCCCTTTTTCCAGTCACTGAGGACATTGACTGACAGCCACAATTTTTTAAATGTTATGGAGACCAGTTTGGCGTCCACATCAGCCAGTTCTTTCAGAACACTGGGATGTATGTAATCTGGCCCCATTATACTTTTCCCTTTTTTTCCCTCAGCCTGACCAGTAGGTTCTTGCTCAGCCATGCTGGTTTCCTGCCTCATCTATTTGGCGTCTTATTTCAGGAAATTGAGAGCTTTTGTGCTCTCAAAAAGGCATGTTTAAAGTTCTCCCATCTCTGTTCTGTTTCTTTATCCCTAAGGATAGTTTCCTAGGGGATCTCATCTAAGAATTCCTTAAACAACCTTAAGTTCAGGTTCCTGACTCCACTCTTTGCCAGGCTCACATTCCTAGAGATTGTGAACTTGACTGGGCATGCTCACTGCAGTCCATGCTGCCTCAAGTCTTAACCTCCTTAATGACCTCTTTCACACTGGTGAGCACCTGGTCTGACAATGCTTCAGCTCTGGTGGATCTGTCCAATATCTGAAGCAGGAAGTTGTCATCAATGGACTCCAAGAGTTTCATGGATTACTTGCAGCTCACTGTGTTGTTTTTCCAGCAGATATCTGGGTAATTGAAATCCCCCCATCAAGATGAGAGCCTATGAACATGATGCCTCTTGCAGCAGAAACAAGAAGGCCTCATCAACAGGTTCCCCTTGATCAGGTAGCCCATAGTAGACTCCAGTCATCAGCTGTCCTTGTTCTGGTCCCTAATTTTAACCCACAAGCTCTCAACCTATTCATGACAGTTTCTCAGAGGCAGCTCTTGACAGTCTGTCCACTTCTTAACAGAGAGCAACTCCCCCATCCCTCCTGTCCCTTCTAAAATGTTTATAGCCCTCAATCATGGTATTCCAGTATGTGAATCATTCCACCACATTTCCATTGTAGGAATATTATTGTAGTTTTCCAACTGCACCACAATTTGCAATTCTTCTTGCTTATTTTCCATGCTGTGTGCATTGGTATGGGAGCACTTCAGGTGGGCTTTTGGCCACATTACCTTCTTGGAGGAGCCCTCCCAAAAATCTTTGAGATAATTTTAAGATTTTCCCTGCTTCCTAGAGCTACAGCATTTCCTGCCTCTTTTCTGATCCTCAGCAGTACATTTTCCTCCCCCATCAAATCTATTTTAAAGCCCTGATGAAGAGCCCCACCAGCTTGCTATCAAGTCTGGGCTACTGGTCAACATCTGACTGAACATCAATACGTAGGTGACTACGAAAGCCAGTGACATTCTGTTCTGTATTAGAAATAGCAGAATCAACAGGACTAGGGAAGCCATTATCCCTTTGTACATGGCATCTGTGAGAACATACCTTGAATACTGCATTGAGTTTTGGGCTCCTCACTACAAGAAGTATCTGAAGTTGATGGAGAGGGTGCAGAGAAGAACAGTGAAGCTGGGGAAGGGATGAGAAAAAAGATTTTTGATGAATGACTAAGGGAATTGAAGTTGTTTAATCTGAAGGAGAGGAGACTGAGAGGAGGTTTCATATGTCTCTACAGCTATCTGAAAGGTGGGTTTCAGTATCTTTTCTCAGGTGACAAGTGAAAGGGCACAAAGAAATGGTTTCAGATTACACCATGGGAGGTTTAGATTAGATATCAGAAAGATTGTCCTCTTAAATACCCCATTCCTATAGATATGTAAGAGATGTGTGGAAGTGGCACTAAGGGACATGGTGTAGTGATGAGACTTTTTATGCTAAGCCAGTAGTTGAACTTGATGAATTTTTTTCCTGTTTAGATTATTCTATAATTCTGTGATCCATGGGGAACTGTGACATTTCAGGAGAAAAAAAAAAAAAGAAAAAAAAAGCAGAATGAATGTGAAAGAGCTTCTCTGGATGCAAAAATAGAGGAAAGAGGGATATGGGAGCAACATTATCTGTATTTTCTCTGTGAAAAAAATGAATTCAGAAGTAATCACTGTATCATGTGTGCTCAGCTAGCCTTCTACTACTCCAGAAAAATCACCGGTATGTTCAGAAAAACATAATCTGATGAAATATATTAGTCAAATATATAGCTGGCTTCTTCAGCAAAGTGCAGCTTGACCTTGAGCTGACCTTGAAATTTTGTGAACAGGAGCAAATAGTCATTAAGCTGGGAACAGCTTGCATAATGTTTAAGTAGCAAATATGACCATGAAATATAATTGAAGTATGAGGATTATGAACACAATCACATATTTTTAGTTCTGCCAAAGGTAAATGGGAGAATGGTTTTCTGGCTTTTCATATAAGAGAGAGCAAAGGAGAAGAGCACCAGTCTTCCTAACATATTTATCTATGACTGAAAGTTCAAAAGTCATTTTTGAATTTCAGTTTTCCATATATTTGTGCATGTGCAAACACCAAGATTCGCCTGTTGATTTATTTTTTCACGTTAATACTTACTTAAATGAATGCTGTTCTAGAGCCGTTGTGCATGCTGTCTTCACAATAGCATGCAAAGATACAGAAATTCTGACTAGCCATCAGTTCAAGTTAACATTCATGCAGCCCATGGACACTAGATAGCAGCACCTCTGAAAACTGTCTGATGAGCCCAAGGTACTTAGAAGAGTAGCTAGTAAATATTAAATCACAGCGTGATCCTTCAGTAATCTCATATGAACACAATGACATTATATCAACATAAAACTGCAGTGATGCAGTAGCTAATTAAGCCCTTTGAATGATTAAGCTGTATTTATAGATCTTCTAACTCAAAGAGATCATACCTGGCAGATCAATGCCAATGTTAAATAAGTCATTAGCCTCTGCAAAGATTGCCCACAAGGTCACTGATTTGTGATGGTGGAACATTTTAATGAGCTGAACACTTGACCTATGGGAACAGGACTGACAACAATTCACTCAGATGGGGAAGCTCAGCATGTCTGAAAAAAAATCATGCAGTCTCTCTGGGCCTTGATTTCTCAATCAATAAGACGGAAACAATAACTCTGTAGCACAAATAAATCCCCAGCATTAACTGATAACACATACAGAATGCGTTATTATGATTATATTTTGTTGACACATTATTATATCAAGGATTTGTTTTATAGTTATTCTCACAATGAAATATACTATGGTTAAACAACAAACTACAAAATAAAAAAAACTATGCTCTTGTTAATGTGAATCTGGCCTGGGCCAAAAATCTGCTGTTGATATTTTGTTGGTATGTGCCAGAGCTTTGGGGTTTCAGAATACAGTGTCTCTACCTACCTGTTAGACACACGACATGAGGTTATTGCTTGTTTTTCTATTTTGCATCAGTGCTAGGCAATAACTGTGATACAGAATAACATATGTGGTCTTTACTCTTACAAAAAACAGATTCAACTCTCTGAAAAAAAGGTAATCACTGCCAGCCTGGGACAGTCTACTGAGAATGCTCCACTAAGATTTCAGCCTTAATTGGAGATACCTTCTCCAGAATATCAGCTCTAGTAGAATCATAAAATCACAAAATTATTAAGCTTGGATGAGACCTCTAAAATCACCAATTGTTGACCTATCACCACCATGCCATCTAAACCATGTTCCTGAGTGCCATTTTTACACATTTTTCAAAAACTTCCAGGGCCAATGACTCTATCATCTCCCTGGGCAGACTGTTCCAGTGCATTAACACCCATCCTGAGAAGAGATATTTTCATATCCAACATGATATCTAGTATTCGTCTGCCAAATCCTATAAAAAAAAAAATCTAATCTCTTTAGCACATTTTTTTTTATTTGGACCTCAGACATTTGGCTATAGAGCTGGGACCATTGAATCAATTCACACAGGGTCTGCACCATCTATTAGATGATGGCATTGGGGTAAATTCTGTGTCATGATTTAGTCTTCATCAGCCGTTTGATTTTGTTATTCCATTCCCTAGAGTTATCATGTTACCAATCTGATTTTTAAGATTTTTAATAACTGCCTGATTTTCTCCGAATTTTCTATAATGCAGCTTGTTGAGAGAAAAGCTTAGCTAACCATTCATATTTGAATTGAGAATTCAACATGATTGCCCTGCGAGTGTGTGCCTGGAGGGAAGTAAAAATAGGGTTGTTACTTGGAAAGAAGAAGTGATTGAATTCAGCGCCTGAGGCCACAAACCTCATTTTTGTGACTGCTAATATGTAGAACTAACTGAAAGCCAACTGTGAACTAGTTCATGCTTTTTTTCTTTCTATAAAAACTAACATTATGTATTCTACCTAGGATATATATTTTTGCTGTAGCAAATAAATGCCACCAAACCAAGCCTACAGTATGGAACATGATCTACTGTTCATGAGAGGCTAGTGTAGCAATATATGAAGTTTTTCTAATGTACTTGTCAGTGACATGGGTATGCATTAACAATATATTACTCAAGACCCTGAAATACTGTTTGGGATTACGGCACTAGTAGCATATGACTGAAGGAGTTCTAAGACAGGGACATTTTTGTGTGTTGGCACTATGAAGACTGCTCAAAAAGGTGTACTACTTTGATACTGTCATGGTAACCTCATGGTTGTAGATGGACCTTTGTAAATATTAGGCTATGGTGAAGCAAGGTCAAGGCATTCAACTAGCACTGAACTTTACAGCATTATCATTTGTAGACATTGCTTTTAAAATGCTTCTAATATGTAATGGAGGCTTTAATCCCCTGCTAGTGATGACACAACTATCACACGCATAATGTTTATCACAGGTTTTCTACGATGCACGAGTGTTTTGTTCAGAAAATGAATCTATCTGACTTTTAAAAAAGATTGGTTACCTGACAACAGCGATCCCACCTTGCCAAAATTCAGTATATTATTAGTGGCAAAGTTCTGGGCTCATGACCTTTTTACAAGCCATGATTTAAAAGGGAGCACTTCTCTCCTACAGCATAATTTTTGTTTTGTTTAACTTTGTTTTGAGACCTACTAGAGTTTCCTGCAATGTAGAGTAGTCAAGAAATTAGCAAAAGTACCTGCAAAAGGAGAAAAACTGAATGACAAGTCAGACACAATTCAGTCATGAAACCTGCCTGAATGTATTCCCATGCTGTCTTAAAAATAAACATCCATTGTGGAATTACTGTTTTTACAGCTAGTGCAGAGGTGACAAATTTGTTCCAGCATGTGTTATGGTTCAGTATCGGGGACTTATTATAGGTAGGAAATACCACTGGAAGTATGCAGTTGATCTGAAACAACTAATTTATCTTTAAAAACACTGAGATGTCAAGCAGACAGATTTATGTCCTTTAAAAAAAATCTTAACAAAACCACGTCATATTGATTTGGTTTGTTTTTATCTGAAAACAGAAATATCAAATACAAGATTTATCAGAATTAGAATCTTACTTACTTCATTGCTCTCACTACAACTTCTTTTATGATCATGGCAGCTGTTCTACCATCACTATGAAGTTGAATCTAGTTCAGAAGCTGATTTTAATCTATACATGAAGTGTGGATTAATAAATGAATTATGGGATGGAATGATTGACACAGCAAGTAATATGGTATTAGAAAGCAGGATTTGAAGAATTATTAAATACAGAAAGCAATGACTAAGTGTGAGCATGATGATTAATCATGTAACATATCAGAGGAGAGAACAATTGCTAACACAGTAGAAAGGGAGAACCCTGACCAGGTTATCGGATGATGCGCATTGTTCAAACACAAAGGAAATTAGGGTAACTATGACAGTTTATACCAGCCAGAGATCTGAACTCAGGATAAATAGACTGAAATTAAGGAAAAAAAAAAAGACAAAAACTTTGGCAGAAAAAGCAAATCACAGAATCATAGAATGGATTAGATTGGAAGGGACCTTCAAGATAATCTAGTTCCAATTCACTTGCATACGCATATCCATATTTCTTACATCTGTGCATATACATATATTCTCCCCTACACTGGTATTATTATGTCTCATGTTAACTAGAAGAGGACAAGAGAAAGCATGCTCATCTTAAGGGATAAATAAGTATTTTCCTTCTTTAAGCCAAAATGGAAGCCTATGCTTTAAATGGGGGAAGCATATCACGCCGCTCCAAAAAGCCACTTTCATTTTCACATAAATATGTAACCATCATTTGTTTAACTCACACCAAGCTATCAAATTTTGTGGTGGTCTATAAACTTGTTGAGTCATTAGCCTGGCTGCTTAATGGAGGAAGACTAAATTCCCGTTCCTGCATAATGACACTTATTCACTGTAGACATTTGCATCACTAGGAAACGATAAAACCTCATCCTTCATAATGAAGTTCTGAACTGACAAAGAGGAAAATATAGTGTTGTGGGACAACTATGAATATAAAACAAGCTTAATAAAGAAGTAGTGACAAATTATATTATGCAAAATGCAGTGCAATAAAAAAAATGTTACTAACTCATTGGAAATGTCATAAATAATCTAAATAGTTTTTAACTGTCAAAGCCCTGAAAAATATATTCCTTAAAAAAAATGAGGTATAGAATAGATGCCAGTTTAATTGCCATCGTATTTTGACAGACATAGAGAGTCTTGTATTCAGCTTATTTGCTAAATTTAGCTCACTTGACTAAATTGAGGTGATGGGATGGTGGGAGGAGAACTACTGGTCTGCCTTTTCAAATGACTGGTACCCAATGAAAATCTAAATAGCTTAGCCATTTAAGAGTGTTGTTGCTTCCTACTTGAGTCAATATTCACTGTTTGGATTACAATCTTACACCAACTGATCCTCATAAAGTAATTAATTCATCTGATGTGAAAGTTTGGCAAAATCATGTACTCTTCTTAAAAACAGTGTTCTTTTTGAACAAATAAATATACTCTCTGCTATTTTTCTGTGGGTCAGCAAGGTCATGAAATCCTATTAGGACAGCTCCTTGTATTAGAAAAGACTTTGTCCAATCTCTGTGTCCAAATGACTCACTCTCTCCTTTTCCAAAAAATCATTTTGTAGAAAGAAGAAAGTCACTAGCATATCAAGATTTGATGGTGGCTCAAATAATAATGATTTGATTCTGTTTTTGCTGAAGTCTTAATGATTCCACTGGTGCCAGTGACTTTAATGGAAGTAGCTGTGAGTCTTGCATAACCAGAAGCATTTCTATTCATGAAAACAGTTGCAAAATTAACTATGTGATCAAATTTTCACTTCAATGGAGATTTCCCTGCTGACATAGGCACTTGCTTAATTATATGCTGCATATACTCAAAATGCAAAACGATCAAGATGCTTGAACCATTTTCTACATCCTCTAGCATATGGGGCTGTTCAGGCTACATGATGCATTTAATGTTCAGGTAGGAAATCTGTAGAAAATCTTATTTACTTTAACTTGTGAAATCTTACATGTTTTGTTAATGATTTTGATTTAGTTTGTTTATATATCAATGACAGGTGTCACAGTCAAGAATCCCACTTGGACCTCTAAATATGAGACGCTCTCTTCTGGAGCAAATCTATTTTAAACTTGCTCCTTTTTTTTTTTTTTTTTCCTAGAGAAAGTGGTACTCATGTTTTTAAACAAACATGAATTTCACCCTAGATTAAATACACATAGAAAGTGTGAGCTATTTTCAGACTATTTTCAAAGGAACACAGTGATTTTTACCCTCTGGTTGTTATTATAATCAACAGGTCAGTGTTTCATGTCCAAAATGCAAAACTCAAAGTAAACAAGTTGGTTTTAGCACACTTTTGAGCCTAGGCTGACTTTTTTATTTTACCATTTTCACAGTTTGAATTGGCTGTACAAAATTTTCCATTACGAAACAGGATTTGGAGCCACTCTGTCTGCTATGCTGTCTTCAGTCTTGTCTAATAACTAATGTTTCCAATAAGTCATTTAAATTGCCAGCTCTCCTGTACAAGGCATTAGTCATTGTGATCATCTTTAAGTCTTGTAGATTGTCTCTTTAGTTTTAGAATGCTTCATTTAACACATTTAAGGCACAAATAAGCATTTACAAAACAGAATTTTTTTGAGCATGAAATGTGGCTGCAGAGATTCCATCAGACAAGCAGGGAATACAGTTTGGCTACTGGCCACAGTTTGACTACTGGAAAATGAAAAAAAAAAACTTTCATGCCCAGATGCTTTAGTTTCTTAGTAATATGGAGACAAACCAAGAAGTTGCTAGATTTTTCTAATTCATTTTATAACAATAACTTTCACTTCTGGATGGGGACTCTCCATCCCCTTGAAGCCAACAAAACAAAACAAAATACTGATGTGATAAGAGATCTGCTAGAGTACAGAAGGACATAGTGCATTTTTTCCCAATCAAACTTCTTAGACATTCTGCAGAAGCCATATTCAGAAGTCTACAGAAATACTTTATGGCCAATTAGAAAAATTTTGGTATTTAAAAGGTTGTAAAATCATTTTTCATGGATGTTTCCGAGTCAAGTACCTAACATGAAACTTAAAATAAAAGAAAACAATCATAAAGATGCTATTCATGCTAGATGATTGGAAAGGAGAGTAAAGCACGCCAAACTATACACACTTTGAACCATACAGAACAAGACCTATCAGGTCAAAACCATAAGGCACATTGTCCATAGGCACAAGAGAATTTTCCACTATTGGCAGCACCCATTTTTTCTCTTTAATGTTGTATAATTCACCAGTGAAAAGAGCAATAGACTGAGAGAGTGACAAGACTTTCTGTTAAGAGTGCTCAGACATCGTTAGCAATGTTAGCAATGGTTCAACAGACTGTTGGCTACACTTCTGCGCTCAATCCTGCTTTCAGCATAGGTTACACACTGGAGCTCAGAAACTTTTCCTTGCTGAAGTCTGACTTTTTTTCCATACAGAGATTTTAATCTGCTGAATTGATGATTTTTGGCAGAAAAAAATTAACATTCCTAGATGCCAAAAGTGGCAGATCAAAAAAATATACTTAAGAAGAGGCCTGATTTAACTCTACAGTCATCTGTTTTGAACATTTTACAATGCATGGGATTGCAGAATACAGTGGGCTATAGAGCCCTTTCAGAGCTCTTATGTTTTTAGTTTAACAAAGTCTATGAAAGATGTCTGGAGTGGGAACCCAGAAATACTCCCTAGTTTTAAAATTGTGTTTTCTTCTTGGCTTTCTTCTTGAGGAGAAAATATCACTGCGTGTCTGGAATATCTTTTAAGAAAATTCAATTGTGTAGACCAGACAGGAATTGCAGTGGTATTGCAGTGGTGCCCTTCTTGCATTATTCTAGCACTTTAAGGTTGATTAGGAGCAATTGTACAAGTCTGATAGGAGCTACTTGTTTTAGAGATTTAAGAATAAGAACATTGGTGTGAATGCTAGAGTTGTCTCTTATTATTTGACAAGAGCTTGTTTTTGGAAAACAAAATCATCTGAAAAGGTTTTCTCTTTGCTTGCATTAACCTTTACATCATGCTCATAGCACATCATTAGGTTATGTAATTTGTGTTTTAGTCATCTGCAAGGGCTAATATGATGGTGTATCTCTTTCCTAGAATGACAGAAATAAAAACTACCAACTGAACTGGAGCGGAGCTTTCAGTTTTGTGTTTCTAGGAACACCCTGGACTTAAGTCTTTACATCTGCTGATCATCCTTATCTCCTACTTCATTTCATAATTTAATGTCTCTTTACAGAGTGTTTGATCTATATAAAGGCACAGATTTTATGCCAGAATCTGACACGTCGGTCTTTTCTGTATGCCTCTCCATTTCCCTCATTTTAATATCTACTTGATTTGACTTTTCTTTTTTTCTACATACTGACTATTTTTTCTCAAATGGTAAAAAAAACCTGTCAAAATTGTCTAAGAATAACTTCTGAATAGATCTTGCCAGGAGAAGGAAGTTACATTAATATGAGCATTCCTTGATAGTAGTTCTACCGTTTAGTTATACAATGCCAATTCAAGACTGTTCCTTGAATAAGCACTAAAAAAGATCTCACTGGATTCTGTGCATTGCTTCTACTCTCCATTTTAAATCAGAAATAAACTAGTACTTTAATTTACACTGCTATGATTGTTATTCAAGTGCACAGAATATCTTCACTTCTTTCTGGATGAGTGTAGATAATAACTTTTCTCTTTCACCATGCATGTAGATTGAGATTCTGTTTCTCACTAGTCCTATTAAATGAGTAAATCCACAAGAGTATCTGATGTCTCTTGTTTCCTTGCATCCAGGCAGAGACGTCCATAGACAAAGTCCTGTTCTCTAAATTAAACCTGTTAGCCCTTATTTCCAAAACATGAGGTCTAGTAATGCCTTCTATTTTGTTTTGTTGGTCCGTGGTATAAGAGATAGATGTTGTTATGACAGTAGAGGTTGAGCTTTCCCAACAATATTTCATTACATTTTATTGCTTTGCAATAGATGGCAGAAGAACATTCTGACATGCATATGAAGCAAAGGTATGTAACTGAATTCTTTCATGCAGGAAAAAGGGCACATTCTTCAACACATTCTGAACATTCTTGGAGACCAAACAGTGGATGTAAGCACAGTGAGGGGATACATTTCAGCAGGGGTGACAGTGATGTGAAAGACAAGTCATGTTTCAGATCACCATGCACAGCTTTAACACCATAAAATGAAGAGTGCCTCACTCAGCTCATCCATTCACATTGGCAGATCTCAACCTTGGAACTGTGTACAGAGCTGAATATCAGCTTCAGTCATTCAATCATTACAAAGTTGGAATATTGCAGTGTTTGCAACAGGTGGATCCCATAAATGCTCACACAGAAACAGAAGGGGCAATGTATGCAACTTTGTCAGCACCTACTGAACCAAAATGAGGTTGAAGGTGACAGTTTACTGAATTGTATCATTAATATGATGACATGGTGTCATCAAAATGGCTGTTCATGGAGTGGTGACATGTGAATTCCCCATTGAAAAACAGTTCAAGACAAAGTCCTTATCAGATGAAGTGATGTCCACTGTCTTTTGGGATTGGAATGGGAACCCAAAGATACCATCAACTCTGACCACTACATCTTGACATTGCCTAAGACGGAAGATCAAACTTCCAGAGTCAGACCAGAGAAGAAGACAAACTTTTTCTCACAACATGATAACATCATGCCTCATACTAGTTTGAAGACTGTGAAGCACATTGCCAGTCTTTGCAGGACATGACCAACGGTATAGTCTGGATTTTATGCCTTCTGACTTTCATTTGTTCAAACTGATGAAATATGGAATGACTGGGCAAAATTTTCCTAGCAGTGACATCACCATAGTAGCTGTGAAACAGTGTGCCACATCCACTGGTGCAAATTTTTGCAAGCACAGCATGCAGACTTTTATTCACCACTGGTAAGAATGCGTAAGTAATGGTGATGCCTATGTTGTGTAATAGTGTTTTGTAATTGAAAATTTGTTCTATCAAATAATGTTATCATACTCTTTATATCTGTTGTAGTTTCCACGGAAATAAATAGGAGGCATTACTGTCAGAGTAACCTATGTATATAGAGTTCAGAAAACTTATATAGAAAAAAACATATATTCATGTGTTTGGCCACTAGGCCACTAGTCTTTGACCTCAAATAACCTCTGTTTACTTCAAGCAACCTTCAGACTCTTGAAGAGTGGCTGCAGTAAGTATCACTTCTTTCATCTAGAACTTATGTTGTCAGAATCTGCAGTAATACTTGAGCTGCTCTTGTAAAATAGGGCTGGCTTCAACATACTGTCTATTTGACAATGGAAAATCTATGAGCACATCATTAGAAGTAGCAGAGGTAGAGCTGAGGTGTACCAGTACAGCCCTTGTCTTTAGGATAGGTTTGTACAAACATAATGCTCGTACATGTGTATATGACAAGATGACACCAAAAAGAGGAAAAACTGCTATAGAGCTCAAATTTAAAGAAAAAAAAAACAAAACAAAACACAACAATGCTTTCATGTCACAGTGCAGTCAGTCTTACTATGTACTGGTATTATTAAAAATAGGTCTTCATACACACTACAGACTATATTTTACCATTCTTCTTCATGACTTTATACATAACCTGTGGAATGTTAGCTAGATTGTGGTACAATTCAAGTGCTCCAGTATTTGCAAAGAATATGCAATTAAAGAACATCAACAAACTGTAATTGCCATTACCCATGCCATCTCATTGAATCAAAAGATATCCTCTCTGATTGATGCAGAGTGATGAGCAATCACTTGTAATTGATTGGAATTCACTCATTATAGAATGACATGTTGAGTAATTGTTACTAAAAAATAACGACTGGTTAAAGCTAACAGGGCAGGCTTCTACCAGACCATACATTTTGAACATCCTGGTTGTTTCAAACAGTTATGAACCTTACAGGGTTGGTTTTTTTTTTGACAGTTTATTGCTAGTGTGCACTGCAATTCAAATGCAGTACGCCTTCACATTATCTTTAAATATATATACATATTATACATATTATAAACTGAGGTTGGTAAATGAAAAAGCTAGATGTAATGTTTTTCTAAATACTTTAAACCATGAACAGTCCCATAATGTAAAATACTGATACATGTACATAATAATCTTTTTTGCTTTTTGAGTTCACAATGAATAAAGATAAGATTTTCTAATGGGTAACATACACTTAACAACTAATTCTGCTTTTAGTAGAAAAAAATAAGAATTCAGTGAACTTGATGAGCTTTGAGGGTTTCAGGGAGAGTTTAGGAGGGGCAGATAAAAGACCCAGGATGCAGGGCCAAACCCTTCTGTTGTTGTCTCTGGTGAATTAATGTTCACTTCATACAACTTGTGGCACTCAAATATCAAAAGGTTTCAGATAGCATATGGGGAAATATTGAGCCAAAAGTTTGAAATGAATTTGTTTTAACTTCATTCTACATAGTATGACATATATTCTTATTTATTACAATAAATGAAAAACTTCATTTTAAGATATATTTACTATATATGTACACAAGATGATTTCTACAAAATCTCACATAATGACTTTATTACATTTTTTAAAATTTGTGTTCATACCACACTACATGTGTCAAACCAATACTGCCTTCTGCAGATTCCTAGCATTTTTAGTAACCTGTAATAATCATACAGTGAATGAAAAGTTACACAATCATAGAAACATAGAATGGTTTGGGCTGGAAGGGACCTCAAGGATCATCAAATTACAACTGCCCTGCCACAGCAGTGCCATCACTCTCCAGATCTGCTACTAGACCAGGCTGCCCAGGGCCCCATCCAACCCAGCCCTGAACACCTCCAGGGACGGGGCATCCACAACCTCTCTGGGCAGCCTGTTCCAGCACCTCACCACTCTCTCTGTGAAGAACTTTCCCGTGATATCCAGACTAAATCTTCCCTCCCTCAACTTAAAACTATTTTCCCTGGGCCTATATAAGAAAGACTTATTTTCAAAAGCTTATTTATATCAAAAAGAATATCCATCCAGACAAAACCTTATTTTTAATACTTATAAAAATTTCAAATCCATTCTGCTTACAAGTGCCTCATCATCCTTTTTCTGAGCATGTGACTTACAGACGACCATTCACCTGAAAAAAGATTTGGGGTACAAACTGGATGAACTGTAGAGAAGCACTGATTTAATCAAGAAAATTTAGTATGCCTGTAAGTTGCAGACAAGCGACAGCAAAAGAATCACACCCTAATACATAGGAAGGTATGGTATGTTGAAACACTGCAGCTGAAAAGTAAAGCACGTGCAGAAAATAATAGCAGCAGCATATGATATTTTTACAGTGGAATGTTTCAGGCTCATGGGCCATCAGGAATTTCAGGTGTATCTCTTTTCTGCTTCACTTCTGTGTTCCAAATCCCTTTTGAAAATATCTCCCTTCCATGAGATCTGCTTCCAGCAATGCAATGAAAGTATCCTTCATAGCTGCGAAGGCCAACTTTAACTGTCTCCACTTTACCTTATATTGTGGCAGTATTTTGCATCTGAACTCTAAGCGTTCTAGAGAAGACTTAGGTTCCTATATATAAGGCATGGCTGGCTGGAGTACTAAAGAACAACAAGGAGGGTCAGAGGATGCAGAAAGATCACCTTTGGAAGGTTCTTTTAGGAGTTTCAGCAGTTCTTCAAAAATTGGTGCAAGAAAAGAACCTGCCAACATTTCCTGCATTTAACTTTGTTATGGACTAGCGAGCTGAAATGTGACAAAATATATAGCAGCCTATCAATTTTTCTACTCTTTCCATCTCAAAAACAATTATTCTTTTAAGAGTAGAAGAACATTTCAACTGATCCATTTACTTTATTTCTCACAGTAAATCTCCATTTGATAGGGCCTGTGAATGATGACTAGCATATGCTAGATGGAGTTTTGTTTCTTAATGTACATTCAGATATTTTTGGCTACTACAGGGATTTCTAGTCAACTTATTCATATAGTATTTTTATCCAGAGATTGTTTCTTTGTTTTCTTTTACTCTGAAGAGTTCATTATACTTACTTTGTGGAAAGTGTCTGGTACAAAGTAGATTAATCTGTACTGTGATTTATAAAATCATGTGTTAAAGTTTGAGCCACCATATTATAACAATACCAGACTTCTGTTGATTTGAAATCAAACCAGAAATATTATTTGTACAAATGTATAAGTATGTAGAAAAATTTTCTAGCTGACAGTATACTGCATACAACAGCATGGGCGGTAAGAGTTAATTTCTGCCACCTCATGAAGTTAATAGGATGCTTCAGTAGATTTTGTCTACGTGAAGAGTTCCTTGTGTTGCTGAAGACTGTGATGTGTTTGCACTGTAGTATGCTGTCCCAAAGGAGGATACATTAATCAAACGAAATGTTCATGACAACTGTGAGACATTCAGGTCTAAATTTTGTAAACAAACAAAGAAAAATACCAAGTGTTTGTACTTAGATCAGAGGTTTTCAGTTCATCTGTGACAAGAATTCTTAGGATCTTAGAAGAAGTTCACTAACACATTTATTAACAAATACTTCCTCATGTTCTATGTGGCATCATCAAATCCCTAACATTTTAAACATGTAGAGTAGGCAGTGGTTCTTACCTTGTTTCTGATTAGTGCCAGTTCCTTGAAGCATTAGCTCTGGGTGTGTTCTGCCTCCAATCGTTTCTTAAATAAGCCTTAAACAATTTTAATACTTCAATGCTATTTACTAGATATGTACATTTTTGCTAAGTTGTAATATAAATATCTGAAAGTACTGAGAGAAGGAAAAATTTGGGCTTTGTTTGCTACTTGTAAGTATCACTGAGTGCTAATTTCAGATTATGGGATAGTTTCATTGGCATTTACAGAATGTGCATAGAATATTTTATAAAATATAAACCTACTGGGGCAGACTATAAGTGCATTGTAAACTAAAAGTCCTCTGGACTTTACGTCAAATATTATTACAGCTTATCATATGTATTGTTGAAAGTGATTTTCAATTCATAAATACAACTTCAAATAATCACAGGATTTTTCATACATGATATGCAGATATATATTTTTTTCATTTGTTTGCTTCTTTGTCTGTGCAGAATAAGCATATTTTTTGAATATTTTACCAGTTGATTTGATTTAATAGTTTACATGGCTTCACAAAGAGAATGGATGAATTTACGGTTATTAAATATATACTGCAAATCATACTGAGCTCTGAAAGCCTGAAGTGTATAAAGTCTCAAATGTGTTAATGAATCATATCTGCTTACACTGTTTTTGCTTTCGCACTGAGGAATCCACATTTACCTACTTTGGTAACATTATGTGCGACTAAATGATCTTCTGACCTGACTTACTCTAGTCAATCCTATGTATGGTTAGACCATTCTCTTATCTCTAAGGCTCAACTCCTTGTCTAAACCACAGAAACACTGTTCCTTTTCTTACTAGGATTAAGATAGGGCATGTTATGCTACACGGAAGATAGCTAGTCAAATTCAAGTATGTTGTTAATTTGATACAATATGCTAAAATAAAATATCTTCACACTGAGTCAGTAGTTGCTATTTGTTCCCAAGTCACTTCTGTCCTTGTAAATTTTGACTAGCTTGTTAAATTCCTAACAACTTTAAGAAATGTTTCTCTCTTATTTGAGTCAAAAGTTCTTCTGTACTTTAGAGCTAACGCCTGTTGCAACCAAAATTGTTTTATTATGATAGCTCAAGATGCATGTGGAAGACTCAGGCAAGGACACTACAAGCCTCAAGCCTACAATGCTCCCCTGGGTTAGCTCTGCCTTCCCACCATGTGCTCAACCACTGTTTCAGGCCATGACTTAGCATTTCTACTACAGTGCCTTTTCTCAGTGTATATTTACAAATATACATATGTTCTTGGAAAAAGGCAGCCCAGACCTCAGGTGGGTAGTTGCGCACAGGAGCAGTGAGCACCGGCTCTGCAGGACCCTGGGCATCCTGCAGGCCATCATATGATTTTCTGACTGTTCTGTGAGCTGCAGAATAAAGTAATCAAGATAATCATCATCTCACTTCACCAAATATTGGATGGTCTTTATTTTATTTTGTACCCTCATATGGCACAACTCAGCTTCTTTGCTCACCAGAACACACAGCCATAACAAAGCTGGTGGATACAAGAGGTTACATAGCTGACATCATCCCAACTTTGCAGATGGGGCAGGTTCATTCTGATGCCACATCCATGGCCCCAGGCTGTTTGGTGGGCTGGGGAGAGCTGAGACAGGAAAGCTGCTCTGCTAGCTGGTGCTGCAGTGGCCAGAAGGTATTACAAACTGCAAGGACTTGTAGGTGTTTGCTGATGATACTAAACTGTGGGGAAGTCTCTGGACTTTCAGGAACATGGTCAGAGACATAACAGCACACCAATGTGGTTAAAAGCTATTAGTCTTCCTTATTGTTAAGCACTACTCTATTTATACATGTTAGCATAGCATGCTGCAAAACATTCTTCAACCGTTCACACACTTATCCAATCAGAGCTGCGAGATGATCTTTCTTCTTCTAAAGGTGACCTTGGTTCTCATGCCGCTTACCTTCCTCCATGGCTGCTGCTCTGAACAGTTTTTTCTTACATTCCCACACTAAACTGGAAGGATCTGTTGACTGTTGAGTGGAGAGGCCTAGCAGAGGGATCATGACCAATTAGAGATCTGGACAATCACCAACTGCAAGAACTTTAACAAGTTCTGGGAGGGTGCATTCCTGGCTTTACATACAGCCTGGGGAATGAGAGACTGGAGAGCAGACCCTCTGAAAGAGATTTGAATGTCTTGATTGACAGCAAGTTGAACACGAGTCAACAGTGTGCCCAGGCAGCCAGGAAGACCAATTGTATCCCGGGATGCATCAAGAATGGCATTGCTAGCCAGTTGAAACTAGGGATTGTCTGTTCCGCACTGCCCCAGTGCATCCTTACCTTGAGCACTGCGTACAGTTTGGGGCACCAGAGTACAAAAAGGACATAAAACTACTAGAAAATGTCCAGAGGAGGTCTATGAGGATAATAAAGGGTCTAGAGGGAAAGACATACATGAAGCAACTGGGGGCTCTTGGCTTTTTCAGCCCAGAAAAGAGGAATTTGAGAAGAAACCTCATGGTGGCCTACAGCTCCTCACACAGGAGAGGAGGGGCAATACTGATCTGCTTTCTCTGATGACAACAGGACTTGAGGGAATGGTGTGAGGCTGCAGCAGGGGTGCAGAAAAAAGTTGTTCACCGACAGGGTGCCCAAGCTCTGAAATAGGCTCCAAAGGAAGTGGTACTGGAGTTCACAAAGTATCTGGACAATGCTCTCAGACATATGGTTTGATTTTTGGGTGGTCCTGTGGGGAACTGGGAGTTGGACGCAATGATCTTTGTGAGTCTCTTCCAACTCAGGATATTCTATGATTCTCAAATTTTCTCTCTGTTTTTGTTTGTTTGTTTGTTTGTTTCAGTTTACATTTTCATAACATTATTGGTTTACTATCTATGCATTAACACTATTTGCTTCCATGTATTACTGTATGTTGGTATATGGTTGCTCTTGCCAGGATATATAAATTTTGTAGAATGGAAAACTTATCCTAGTTTTAGATGAAAACTTTACATCAGTCGACAGTGTTAGATTTTACCATGTCAGTTCCACATGTTGAAATTCTATATATCAACAGAAAAGGAAGGTTTTATATCTTCAATTCTCAGAACAAAAAAGAAAAATCTTTATGCTATGTAACAGTGAGAAATGAGGAAGCCTTTTTGTTTCTAAGAGTTACTGAGATACTTCTTGAAGCTGCTAAGATGGCTGTAGTTTATATATTTCATAATTAAAAAGAAAAACTAGAAATGAAGAAAGAAATGATCTCTGATCAGCTGAAAACATTGCTTGGTTGTGGGTTTTTTTCAGGAATAATAATAATAATAATTTTAAAAATCTGGTATTGTTTTAACTTTTTTTTTTATTTTTGCTAAACCATGAAGAGTGATATAACAATTCCTTGTGGGCACTCTGAGCAGTAATCATTACGGATTAGGTTAAAGGAAGATATCTTATTAAAAGAAAAGAATAATCTCATTTTGAATTACCAAACAACTTTTATCACCCAGAGACAATTTTCGCATTTAAACATTTTTAAATGTAATGCTCATTTCTAATCTTAAACTCAATTACGAGATTTTCCTCTGGCTCAGATCAAGGCTGAAAACAGACATTCTTCAAAGTGTGTTTGAAGTTCCCAGAAAAGTTGACTCCACTGACTTTTTCTGTTCAGACTTTTATAGTAATTATCATAAGATATCTGAAGTTGTTTCTAGCTGTAACTTATCTATTTTCTGTCAAAACCAGATGTTTAGCATTTCAATTATTTTCCCTAATGTTGGTTAGCTGTTCGTATTTTCTCTTCATTGTTCCCCAACTTTCTAAAGATTTTAAGTTCAAAGTAAAAAGTTTATTCCCCAGGAATGTGCAAACTACTTAATCTTTCAGTAATCAGATAAAATAGAAGAAAAGGTCTCAGAAAAAGACTCTAATTATGAGCTTTTTGGAGTGCAGTAAGAACAGTCCCTGAAATGCATGTACAATAACCTTGTGTGTAGTCAGGATTTATAAGCCTGAAAGTCTAGTGCAGTCTGGTTTAGTGAGGACATTGTGCCAAAAATGAAGTTGAAAAGAAAACTATCACTGTTTGCTCAAGGCAATGAATGTTCACTAGGAAAAGAAGTACTTTTCAGTCTGTTTGTACTACTGTATATGCAAAATGAATTAGTTTCGGAAAAGCATTTTTCTTAGTTGCCATTTCTGAGATTCCATTGAACAGTTATAATCGAACAGAGTTCTTCCAAAGCTGAAAAAATATAGTATAACTATAGTATAACTATGAAATATCAGTTATACTAGAACATTGCCATTTCCACATTTGCTGTCCATAATTGTGAAGCAAACAGAATGCTATTAAACCATCTGGCCTTTAAACTACATCAAACTAAAACAGTTAGTTGGCCCAATTTTGGCCAGAAAATGTACAGACATCTTCTGGCAGAAGGCCACATGTGGCTGAATTAAATAATCCAAAGTGTACAAACAGACTTGGCTTGCACAAAGGCTCGAGGCATATCTTGATGCCACATTTTCGGCACAGAGCGTGACTAGTGTGATGAGTACGATAATAATCAACAGGGAAATTCCTCTTTCTCAGGTGGAGTTTCATTTTCTAAATAGATTAGGGAAATAAATGAGTAGTAACACAGAGCACATCAGCATCAACTGCAGTTTATTGATAAACAATTCTTCAAATTCTTCATTTAATAGAGAGCTTTTTTTTTCCAAGCACCGAACATTTAAAAGCATGCAGATGAAGAAGCAGTAATACAATTTGGGGGACTAGCTGTATTTCTGTGATTTTCCCTGTGTCACTGAAACATATTTAGGGAAGATAGCTAGGAGGTGTAACCTAACAAAGTTTGTATTTTTGCAAGCAACATGCTACTCCTTCTGAAACATGGATAGGGTATGACCGCACTCTTGCTTAACTCTCAGCATTGTCCTTTGTCAATGCCCTGTGAGTAGGCACTGGTTCTTAGTTAGAAAAGAAACTAAAAATCTATTCTGAGTTAGCACTGTAAAGAAAGGAAGAGTATATGTACCTCAGTCTTCTGTTGTATTTCTCACAGTTCTTTGCTGTACATTCACCCACCAAATAGCAAAAGGTTACCATTTGCTTTATAGTTTTCTTCAGCAACTTCCTTTACACATGTGCCCATTCACCTTTTCTATATAATCTAATTCTTCTAGTCCAGGGCCATATTGTTTTACAGACAATAATAATTATCACCATAAAGAATGATTATTATTATCACCATGTTATTCTATTATCATAATTCTAACTAAGAATATACACATCTCTGGCAAATACAACAGGGAAGCTTTTAACGAAGATAAATATTTTTCTTTGTCTCTTCTTTCCAAAGTCTTCCACTAGGATCAACGGTTCTAGTTATGTGAATAGTATCCAAAGGGAGAATAAACGTCACACAAAGTGAATATCAGCTTCACAGGACCTCTCTATCATGCTTTATTATCTACTTCATTTTCCTCTAGCAAAACATCTAATTTTTCAATGAAGTAGAAATCTTGAAAATAATGTTGGGTAGAGAGGCAGTTTCATTCAACTTTTTCATGAAGTTAGCAATGAGGCAGAATTATAGATGGTTTCATAAAAGCTAATATTATAAAAACTTGAAAAAAATTTGGTACGTGAAGTAGGAACACAGCAAATAGTTGTCAGTCAGAGACTTTCTGATCTTTAACTCCCCTGTCTGCATTATAATTTGGTTTTATTTTGGGCACCATCAGTGTTCTATGGAAATTTTTTTATTATTTCATAATAAAAACTCCAAATTCTTGATTTATTAAAACTTTTAATTTTTTTATAGGGAAAGGATGAAAATTTTATAGAAAATCTCTTTCTGATGCAATGGTTGGCATGCTGGAATTACTGTTAGTTCAAAATGAATAATGGTCAGCAAATATTCTGCTCAAGAGTAATGGAAATATACTCTGTGCAATAATATTTATAGTTAACACTATGCTGCCTGTCATTTGTATAAAAATTTCTGCAATAAAGAGTTTCTTTCAGAATGTATTTTATTATTTTCTTAAGGCACCTGAATATTCAGATATTCAACTCATTTACTTAAGCTCCCTGAGAGGAAGGGAAGCTGGGAGTGTTCTCTTGTTTCCAAGTACATACAAATGCATGTGATTGTGGACTTCAGCAGTATTTTGTTTTCATATTGAAATGAATAATAAACAGCATAGTTCCCATCTCTCTGTTCTTACACTACAGTATGCACCAACAAGTCTTGAAAGTGTTGTCTTTCACTTTTCCTAATTCCCTTTGCCGCTTGTTGACACTTTCCATTGTCACAACACTGGTGCATTACATTCTAGTAATTCTACATTCTACTTCTTTCATGAACCTCTTTAAATATGTTTACTGGTTTAATCATGCTATCTTGTTCTCTGATTGCTGGACTTCAAGAACAACAATTCCATATTATTATCTACTGTTCCTATGATTTTGTGAACCTCATTTCTATCCTTCATATACCCATCTCGTTTTCAAACTGAAGAACCCTGACCTCTGTCACAACAGGAGCTTCTCTGCCCTCTTGCTATTTTATTTGCATTCTGTATCTTCTGTAACTTTTTAAACTCTGCTTCTTTCTAGGCATGCAAGAACCAGAAGTACACATTGAGCTCAATATTTAAGCTCATCAAATTTTTATCCAGTAGCAAAATGGTATTTTCTCTTCTCCATATCATTCTAGATGATGTGAAACACTGTTGTTTCCTTTGTCCACTTCTACCCATTAAGCCAGCATTACAAGAACATTCAGTTCTCGAAATCAGTGATGACTTATAAGATCTCTTTCTCCATTTGCAGTTCTGAATTCAACACTGCAGTAGGAATAGTCTGGATTACTTTCCTTAGGTGTTTTAATCTATATTCTAGTTCACCTGCCACATTTCTGCTTAGCCACTGAGTTTTATGGAGCCCTTCTGGAATTGCTTGGCACGGTCACAACATCTGACTTCCCAGAAGAATTTAGTTCTGTCAGAAAAATTAAAGATTTCACATTCATCCACTCTTTCCTTCAAGAGTCTTGTGAAAAATGATGGCAAATAAAAACTATGCTGTCCCTTATCCTTCAGGAAACTCACTTGACTCTTCTACATGCTGGAAAGTGACATTAACTCAACCTTTTGCTTCCTGTCCTTAACCCACCTTCAGCCTAGATAAGAAATGTTTTTCTTGTCTCTTGATTCTTATAAAAACTTTGAAGTATAACCTTTTCAAAAGTTGTTTAAAACTCCAGGAATGTTACACCCCCTTAGTGTCCTTTATCCATGTGGATCTCTGGAAGATTAAGGAGAAGATATTTTCCATCACAGAAACCACACAGATTCTTTCCCACCTGTGGCCGGCCTACTCAGTCATCCTGGACTCTACTATCTTCCCTAGGACGGCTACCGTACCATTTTGTACCTCCCAGGAGGTACTTGCATTGGGAATCAATGTGGCACCTAGCATAGTGGCTATTTGTAACCTGCCACATACCAGCAGTGGCACTTCTGAGGCTTCACATGGAATTTACTTGTGAGTTCATTCAAACAAAATGATGTTCAGAATTCCTGCCTACTCATTTGATCCTTGTGTTATAGTTATTTCCAATGGTTCTAGCCCTTCCGACTTACTACTGCAGAGTATTTTTGGTGTGATATTGCCTCCAATATACTCATCAAGGAATTCACTGAGGTTTTCTGCTGTTGCTCGTGTCACCACTGAGTGTTTTTACACATTTGTCATCAATATTCCCAACAATTTCCCAGCCTCTGAAGTGTTGAAAGAACATTTTGCTATCATCTTGAGTATCCTTTGCAAGTTACACTTCAAATTTTTTTAGATTTACTAATCTCCTGCTTGTATTTAATCTATCTTTTCTTATGAGCTTTGAATATTTATTGTCCCTTCCCTTCCCTTCCCTTCCCTTCCCTTCCCTTCCCTTCCCTTCTCTTCCCATATTAAGTAGACACCACAGGGCCTTACACAAAAAGGGCATCTTCTACACTTACAGGCAGGTAGAAATGTAAATACTTCCATGCACTGAGGGCAAGGAGGACTACAGCAATGGCAACTTGTCACATGCTTTAATATTTTAACCCAAGACATAAAGTTCTTTTCTTGAAAGGTGCCAGTCCAGGATTTTCTGCTTTTAAAATATGTTTTGGTAAAAGATCATGTTCTGTGATGTTATTAATTATGCGTCTTCAGTGGAGGAAAAAGCTTGTACATTGTTTGAAATTGCCTAACTACTTTGTCATTTTTTTTCTTCCAAAGCGAGCTGAAACAATTTATTATTTATAGCTCTGAGATGACATGCTTTCAGAATATTTCCGAAACTGAATTCTCCATCTCTTTTGTGTTATAGTAAGCCTTTTGTCAAAAGAGCTGTAAACAGGATTTATTATCTTTCATTATTAAAACTCAGATTCTAGCTTTAACCTTTTGTATTTCCTAATTATATGAAGGGGATGGCTTTTTATCATAGTGCTTTATTTAGGAATAGAGTTTTTTTGTAGCATCACTGGGTAAGTTATATTGCTTCTGACATCAGACAGCAACAAATTAGCTTCCAATTTGGTCTCATTCTTGTCAACATAAGATTTACTTAGTCAACATCTCTAAAATCAGAACAAAAATAAGTCTCTGTAGGCTTGAGTAATTTAATACCTAAAACACAGGACTGAGCAGTTACTGGCTTTTAACATCCCGCAGCTTTTGTTTATGTGTTCAGGACAAACAGGAGCCCATTAGAGGAGACAAAGAGATGACTGCAGCTATAGACTTTGGTGGATGCAACCATTTCCTCAAATCTTCTGGATACTACTAGTTAGATTTAATATCACCCTGAACAAAAAGAGAAAAGATGAGAACTGATTTGTCTCAGGTGAGCTATCTGAAATTTATCCCAGTTGTGGCTAATATGGTCTGGAAGGGTATGAATTCAGGAGAATATTTCTCCTATGATTTGAAGAAACATATAAATCTGTATCTTGTTTGCCTTCTGAGGGGCTTGTTGACTTCTCTGTATATTTCTAATTGTCCATGTGGTGGCAGTCTCAAAATATATATCATCTCTACTTGGAAGGAATGTTTGAATTCTTTTGGTAATAAGGATTCAATCCCTTATCAATTTGATAGTGGACAAAATAGCCCAACGCAGAAAGAAATTATTGTTGGAAAAGTTGAGAAAACTTTAGCGCACATGTCTTCATAACTATCGCTCTGTAGGATAGACTATCCCAAGGGCAGAGCAAAAGCACATGGCGCTGCACAGAACACCCTCTTAGAGATTAGGAGCTGACACAATTCAAATACATGCCAGGAAGAATGCTAAAGATCAAATGCTAGGGAAAAATAAG
The DNA here is from genome assembly GCA_035772895.1 of Perdix hodgsoniae. Taxonomy (NCBI): domain Eukaryota; kingdom Metazoa; phylum Chordata; class Aves; order Galliformes; family Phasianidae; genus Perdix; species Perdix hodgsoniae. The sequence continues at coordinate 2,439,099 of JAPSGF010000019.1, read as the reverse complement.
TTTGTAGTTGTAAAGATGTGCACTTATTCACTTTGGCTGAATAACCTTCACCATGTTTCATCAGTGGATACACACTCATTTGCTGGTATACTGAAGAGGAAAATACCAGCAACTCAGATGAACTTCCAGTAAAATTCTAAGAAGAGGAATCAGTTATTTTTCTCTTCAAATTCTTAGTGTGTGCTTCTTAACTGAATAATTGCCACAATCTTTGTTGATGAAGATTATGCTGTGAAGTCTGAGAAATTCAAGTTTCCAATCTCTGTAAAGCTATCAAAGGGACACAGTTGTAAAGGCATTTTCTCAGCTATTGAGCTAAGTTAATGTTTTTGGAACTCAATTTTCTTCTTATCTATCAGTCGTACACTGTAGTAAGACCTCTCTGGCTTTGCGATGTTGTTGTTTTTGTGGTTATTGTTTGGGTTTTTTTCTATTTTTGTTTGTTTTCAAAAACACAAGTGTAGTTTGAACTGGGACATAGAATGGGCGAGAAAGAAAATGTTAAATCTGAGAATATCTGTGTAATTATTCTATAGATACCTATACAAAATAATGTGTTTTTAAGGACAGGTTTAAGGTGTGGTATCTACAGTGTTAGATGTATATCATTTGTAAAGGAAATATTCAAGTCATTTAGAAATACTTTTAGGAGGGGATTGTTTTCTTCGTTTTTCTCCCTACATCTGAAAGACTGCTTTCCACCTCATTCAAGCAGATGTAGATAAATCACGTGTCTGTTCACTCAGCTCTATTTGACCAGTAAGAGCTTTAAGTGATTTTGTGGACAACTCCAAATGTTCTAGTGGAGATTGGAAACTGAGAAAAAACAATCTCACTTCCTAAGGTAAGTGGAAAAATAACCATAGAAACAAAACAAACAAATATAAAACGTTATGAATAGTATTACTACACAGGGAAGTATCTTGATGAAGTGTGAAGCATGATACAGGGCAGCTTGCTTCGGGTTTTACTGGTATGACTGGTATGTCTCTCAGTTTATTAGCCAGGAGTAAAAATAAAAAATCTCTGAGGTGAACTACAGGGAATTCAAATCACACTTTAAATATAGTCACCCAAATAAGGAGTTAATTTAAAAGTGTTGAAAGTGAACAGATTTTTGAAATTAAAAAAAAAAAGAATAGTTTCTAGAATCTCCCCAGTGAAATTTATCATCCATTTAATTAGATACCTGGGCACATAGTAAATATTTATTGAAAATCAGTGGATGTGTTATTTAACAACCAATATTTTGTATAGCTAAATATGTCACACACTGTTTAATTACTTTGATAAGTCCATATTACTGCATGTGACAAATGGAAACTTTCCAGCCAACTATGCAGGGAAGTTAAGGAAAATTAAAATCTTTACTATATCATACTTATCCTTGCAGATATGTATACATGCACATGTGACCAAAATTTACAAATCATGTCCAGTGATCTTGCATGCCTCAGAGCTGGGAAGACTAAAAATTGACCTAATTTCACAAGATAAATATATAATTTTTTCAAAGCTTCTTTCAGATGTCTTGGAACCACAGAATCATAGAATGGCCTGGGTTGAAAAGGACCACAGTGATCATCTAATTTCAACTATGTGCAGGGTTGCCAACCAGTAGACCAGGCTGCCCAGAGCCACATCCAGCCTTGAATGTCTCCAGGGATGGGGCATCCACAACCTTCTTGGGCAATCTGTTCCAGTGTGTCACCACCCTCTGAGTGAAAAATCTTCCTTCTAATATCTAACCTAAACCTCCCTTGTCTCAGTTTAAAACCATTTCCCCTTGTCCCATCACTATCCACCCTTGTAAACAAATGTTCTCCCCCCCATTTATATGCTCCCTTCAAGTACCGGAAGGCAACTAAAATGGCAAACTCTAATCATGCACTACTAGTAAATTTAACCTGGATTTTGCTGTTGTTGTGTCTCCAAAGGAATTCACTAGACGTACTCCTCTCTCTAGCATCGTAAAATCATAGAATTCCATGGGCTGGAATGGACCTCAAGGATCATCGAGATCCAACCCCCTGCTGCAGGCAGCCCTCATTCAGCCATCTGTAAATACAGCATATAGTTCTTGACAGCCTGAAGGTGGGATGTAGGATGCTTTCTAGTTGAATGAACCTTGGTAAAAACTGATTCACTCTGCATCTGAAAACCATGCCCCAGCTTTAATGTCCTGTCAATGTCTTTGTGATCACAGAACTCATTATGCTACCTCTGTAGTCTTTGTTATTAATTCCACTGGAGGTATGGGCCAAATACTTCTATAAATCTGTCCCCATTGGCTTAGGTTGATTGCAGTTCATTCAAATATTCATTTTTTTTTTTCCTTCCTGGATCTTAAGCTTTTGGGCAACATTGGACTAAGAGGAGCAAGAGATCACAGTAGAGCAACAGATTATTAAGAGTAACAACATTTTAGTATTGTCATGTTGTCCACAGAAGCCCAGTAACGTTTTCTCAAGAGAATTCACAAGCATTATGGAAAACCTAGCATCTGTCTCAATACCCTTTAGGGAAAAAAAGAAGCTTCTGCAGATATTGCAGCAATATTTAGAGAAATAAAATGGACCTGGACAGTCATTCTTCACAGCGTGAGAGAGACTTAAATGAAAGGGAGATGCAATGGATGTTAAATTGGATAAATTAACCAAACGTGTGCATGTAACAGAGCAAGGAATAAGCAACACCAAAGAAAGGGAAGCTGAAACAAAGAGATCTGTGAAATGAGAAATAGTGTTTATTTTTTGTGTTGAACAAAACAGGGAAAGTATAAAACAGAAACTGTTGTAACTTACTGAAACAGAGATCATACAGTTGTATCATTGTTCAAAACTTGTTCAATTAGTTTTTGAGTAAATCAGAAGACCTCCATCGCATAGTCAAAAGGATCAAACTTGATCTCTTCTGAGATTTGACAATAACATTGAGATTTGAAGATAAAGGTTATCTGCTAATCAAATTAAGTAATACTGGGGAAAGAATTGCAACAGCCTAATATTCAAGGTAAGCAAGTGCTCTTTAGCCAAACCTGAATAGTAAAATTCTATAAAAACAGAAATAATAGAGCTTTTCCAAAAAAGGGGAGTATTTAATAGCTTACATAGCAATGGCCTGTGATGGCCTGCAGTCAAATCTCAAGTCCTGAAGTAGTAAAGACAGTCTTTCAATTTTGGTTCTATGTCCAATACACTCCATATAAATACAATTTTTTCAATGCCTGTATCAGTCATTATCCGTTCAAATCTACTGCAACAAAGCTGTGGTTGTCTTTGCCCGGTTTTAAGGACCTTTGGGTTTGGTGCTTCTGCTTTTCCAAAGTCTGTTTTTAAAATTCAGACACTTTCCACATGCCTCATCATTTGTTATCTTAAATATTCTAATAGGCAGGCAGATTTTCTAAGATAATCGGCCCCTTCTAGCAACTAATATATGCCTTCATGGCTCTGCTCTTTGCTTAGCAGTTCTCAATTTCTCCATGTCTGGCTGCAGCAAAAGTCCTTAAATACCCAATGGAAAAATATTCCAAACCTATTCATCATTAGCCTGTTTGTCATCCTACTGGTACCAAGTTCATAGTTTTGTGCTGTTTACAATTATCTCTTTTGTTTCTCATTTTTTTCCTGTAAAACCATTATCAGTTACTGGTTTCCCATAATAGAGAAGTCCATATTAGGCCTAATATCTTTGAAAAAAATAAACTGTTTTAATCTTCCCCTGTGTTGCGTTAAACTGTGTTAGAGTACTCTACTAGAACATAACATAATAAAATAAATTCCTAAATTCTTTGCATCTATGGCCAGAGATTCAAGGTGTGTTACCACAAAACCAAACAAATAAATAAATAAATGAGATATATTTTGTGGGTATCTCATTTGGAAGGTCTGTTTGAAACAACATCACTGTACACTTTAATAGATTTCTAGTTTGCTATTGCTGATAACCAGACTGGGCAGGATCACACTGTGCCTCAAGGGGACTTTCTTTGGTTTCTGTTCTTGGTAGCAACAATTTGATACCAAGATACAGCAAAATAACTCATTAAGTAGGGGTTGCTGTGGAAGCCCTGGGTGAGATAGATTAAAGAAGATGCTTGGAAATAAAACAGCTTCCTGGCCACTATGCTTGTACGTTTTTTCCCATGATGGATTGCAAACCCAGCCATCAACATCTTATCAATTCAACAAAAACTGCAGGCTCCATGCAGCTTTTTCTTATGGTTTCTCAGAAAAGTCTCCTTTTTGATGATTCAAAGATTGAATTTGGGACTGCTTCTCATACTGGACAGGTCAGATTTTGGAGTCTTCCATATTCTCTCTGCCAACACTTGTTTCACACTACTCTCTTGAGAGTTTTCTAAAACTAACTATATTGAACTGTTCTTAGACTAATCTCTGTTTCTCTTGCTTTACAGGAGAAAAGAATATTTCACAAAGTGTACTAACTAAGATAAGATAAACCTTTCCTGACCCCCTTTTTAACAGAATATAGCAATATAAATATATATTAAATATATATTAAATATATATTATATTATATAAATAAGACTTATGTTGTAATCACAGCTGTGAATGAAGTTGACAAAAGCTGTGACTAACTGTAAAACTCTACTGTTGTTATGCATTATGAAAAACAGATTATAAAAAATTTAGTCAAAAATTTAAGTCAAACTGTTGACTTAAATTTCATGTGCCACAAATTCCCCTCTGTAAACTACTTGTTACATAACTTCTGTTTTCTGAACAGGGCTTTTGTAAAGCTAGATGGATTAATATTTTTGAGGCATTGCAGTAGTATGGGAAAAATTGTTGTGGTAGCGTTCCCAAGGGAAAAGGTAATTATTTCTTCAGTGCTTGGATTGTTCACTAGGGCTACACTATGAATAATGAGAAATAAACAAACAAATAAATAAAAATTGAATACCTACTCATTAAAAGAGCACTCTCCAGCTTATGCACAGAAGGGGACAAGGGTCATGTTGGAAGTTCTGGTTGGTCATGGAGCAAAATATGGGATATGTTAATAAAGAGAAATAATAACACCAGGAACTGAACTGAGGCTCTCCAAGCCACAGTAACTGCCATTTTCTAACAGAAAGTAACAGTGACTTAAAAACCTGATAAATTTGTTTCAGCATAGGTTTTATGCAAAATTTCAGAAATAGATAAATGATCTGAAGAAGGCTGGTTTTACTCATGCACAATTTTTCTATTAGTAATTCATAATGGCACCAATAAATAAAATCTTGTAGTAGACATAAAAATATTGTTAAAATAACGTCTTTTAATAGTGTAATTGAAGTTAATTCCTCCTGAAGAAATTGACTCAAACTGTTTCGCCCTTGTGACAGTGAATTGTTCTGGCATGCCCCTGCTCTACTGTCCATCTGTTTATGAAAAATAATAAAATTATTGTAATCAAATTGTATATATTATGGTGTTTCAGATGTCATTATGTGTAGTAATTACTGGCACGCATCAACTTGTAAAAATGAAATACCACATTTCAATATCTAAATAAGAACAAAAACATATGATCAGTGAATTATATCCTTACTAAGTTTCAGAAAATGTAAAGAAAGAACTAATGATTTTTTTAAACTATTTGCTCAGAAATGATCATTAGAATTTTTATCTAATGGAATATTAATTCTCACTGCTTTCTCTTACCTTTTTAAAATGAATTACTTCATTATAAAGTTCAAATAAACTTTCTAAGAGTCTGTGTAGAAATAGAAAAGCATTTAAGTTTTCTGGCAATCTTTCTCATTTTCCACAGAGCTGGGTGACATTTCCTGTTTTAATTTTAATCTGTATTAGTAGTAATCAACTCCATGTCGTTTTGTCGGATTGGCACGTGCATTCTGAATCAACTTAACAAACTGGATTAAAAAGAAATCTATACCAACATCTAAAGTAACAGGAGATATTACACTAGATTATACTTGACTAGAAAATAGTTAAATTTCATGGTTCATTTCCAGCCGTTACTGATAATATGATGTGAATGGGAATATTTATACAACTAAATTAAGCTGGTTTTGGTACATTATAATAGCAGCTGAAGTGTTGGGAAATTATGTTATTTTCACATTTGCAGGCAGCAGCAAATATTTTAAATCAAATGGTTTGGACAGATGATTAGTAAATATGCTAACCAACTATTTAATAGGAGACACTGTGTCAAAAAAATAATTGCTAGGCAACATAACGATGTCAGTAGAATATCGATATAAGATTCAGAGATTAAGGCAACTGATTCAGAATTACAAAATTTCTCCTCTTTAAAAAAAATAAAATCACTATTAACATACTTTCCAGTAAATCTGTGTATTGCCATATGCCAGTGCCAATGCCAATGTCAAAAAAAATGTATGACTTGAGTAAAACTCAGGAAGCATGGAAAATTCTAACAAAAAAATGTATAGAATCATAGAATGATGGAATGGTTTGGGTTGGAAGGAACCTTTATTATCTTCTATTTCCAACCCCCTGCTATAGGCAGGGACACCTTCCTCTAGACCAGGTTGCTCAAAGACCCATCCAGCCTGGCTTGAATGCTTCTAGGGAGGGGCCATCCACAGCCTCTCCAGGAAACCTGTTTCAGTGTCTCATTACCCTCACAGTAAAGAATTTCTTCCTAATATCTACTCTAAATCTACCCTCTTCCAGTTTAAAGACATTTCCCCTCATTCCATTGCTATACTTGCCCTTGTAAAAAGTCCCTCCCCAGCTTTCCTTAGGTCTTCCCTTCAGGTACTGGAAGGCTGCTGTAAGGTCTTCTCGGAGCCTTCTCTTCTCCAGCCTGAAAGGCCCCAGCTCTCTCAACCTGTCCTCATAGGGGAGATGCTCCAGTCCTCTGATCTCCTTCGTGGCATTCCTCTGGATCTTCTCCAACATATCCACATGCTTCTTGTGTTTGGGGGGCTCCAGAACTGGACACAGTATTCCGGGTAGGGTCTCATGAGAGCAGAGTGGAGGGACTGCATTACTTCACTCAGCTCTTCAGAATCAGAATTTTTTTGTGATTACATTAAAATAACTGAGCACTGACTGTTTTTTTCATCTTTTTTTTTTTCTTCTTTTCTTCTTCTTTTTTTTTTAATACAAAGCCTTTTATTAGTTGTCTTGCATATCAAATCATATCATAAAAATAAAATAAAATATGCAGGGGAGTTTAATACTGCTACTTACAAATCTACTGTGATTTTCAACATCTCTCAATACTATTTCCAAATTCTGGAAATCAAGCTTTCATTGATACTAACTTTTTTTCACAGAATGCCTGGGTTGGAAGGGACCTCAAGGATCATGAAGCTCCAACCCCCCTGCTACATGCAGAGCCACCAACCTCCCCATGGATTACTAGACCAGGCTGCTCAGGGCCCCATCCAATCTGGCCTTGAACACCTCCAGGGACGGGGCATCCACAGCCTCTCTGGGCAGCCTGTGCCAGCACCTCACCACTCTCTCTGTAAAGAACTTCCCTCTGGTATCCAGGTATCCAACCTAAATCTCTCCTCCTTCAACTTAAAACCATTTCCCCTTGTCCTGCAGTTATCAACCCTATGAAAGAGTTGATTTCTGTCCTCTGTAGGCTCCCTTTAGGTACTGAAAGGCTGCAGTGAGGTCACCCTGCAGCCTTCTTTTCTCAAGGCTGAACAAGCCCAGCTCCCTCAGCCTGTCTTCATAGGGGAGGTGGTCCAGTCCCCTGATCATCTTCATGGCTCTCCTCTGGACCCTCTCCAACAGCTCTCTGTCTTTCTTGTACTGGGGGCTCCAGACCTGGACACAGTACTCCAGATGGGGCCTCACAAGAGCGGAGTAGAGGGGGACAATCACCTCCCTGTCCGTGCTGGCCACCCCTCTTCTGATGGAGACCAGGATACCATTTGCTTTCTGAGCTGCGAGAGCACAAAGCTGGCTCATGTTAAGTTTTTTTTTTATCTATCAGGACCCCAAGTCCTTCTCTGCACGGCTACTCTTCAGCTCCTTCTAGTCTATATATTCTCTTGATACAACCCAGGATACAGTTGGCCTTCTGGGCTGCAAGTGCAAAACAGAGGTTAAAAAAATTATCATCAAGATTTTATTTTTCACTGGGAGATAGAAACAAAACCCGTATTTTTGCTAACAGGCCAAGTTACTTAAAAGGCTTTGGAATAGAGAGTAAAAGTGTAAAATCATTGTCATACATGGCAAACTAAATTCAGTCAAAAAAAATTAATATTGTATACATACCAAAACCAAGATTCTGTAGCATAAATCATTATAGCTCAACTGTGAAGTCAGAGTGTTCTGGTACGAAACAAATTTTATTCATAGGGGTGATTTTCATCTAAATAGTTCTTGAAATATAAAAACATAATCATCTAGAAGTTTAGCACTGGACAAATTATTATAAAGACTTTCTCAATTTTAATCTCCCTCATACACATAGTATGATAGCAAAGGAAACAAAACTAGCTCAGAGGGAAAGGCAAAAATTAACAAAACATAGTTTATGAGAAGTGTTAAAATATTTTCTCATGAGAAACATAGAATTTATAGTCTGCTGCATCCTTATTCAGTTAAGGAACTGTGAGTTTGTAAAGAAATATGTAGGCATAAAGTGTAATGCTTATGTCTATACCCTGTGAATATTGACACTGCCTTTCCTAAACTTCCCAGGTGCACACTCAGCTGATGTGTATTTGCATAGTTTTTCAATGGCTCTCAAATTCTCCTCATTAGATACTCGAGAATTCTCATCAGAAATTTCCAGTGCAATTCCCAGAATATTCTGTTGGTATCCTTTTTCACATGTACTTAATATGAAGTGAATTATATCCTAGTGTAAACACCCAGTACACACTCCTTTGCAGAGAGAACTCTGTGTCTTCCTAGGGTTTTTGGAGCAAAAAAATAAGCCAAAACAGCAATCTGAAGAGAGAAAGGACCGTTTGTAAGATGTTGAAAGCTACAAAGAAGGTAAGCTAGGAGTGAAATGTTAGCATTAACTGTGAGGACAAAGAACTGTAAATGTTGACTGGAAAGGGTGGACTTTGCTTCCCAAAGTTCTCAATACTGCATGGAATGATTTTGTGCAGATGGAGCAGATTTCACCCAAGGGGAGAAGCCATCACAATGCATGCCTCTCCAAAGAGTATGCATTAGCTTCCTATTTGCAAGCTAAATATTGCTTATCAATTATTAACATTCAAGAAAAGGTGACTACAGTATATCTGTGATGCTAGAACAGAATTAGATGAGAATGAGAAAAGCACTTAGGATAAATAATAGATGATTAACATGTCATATAAATCAGTGTATCATATTATTTTAATTTGTTTGCTTTTTCTTCTTTTTCTCTCATTCCTAGATTTTATCCTCATTTATTCTGATTATACTTTTCAACGCAGTATGAGGAGTAACTCCTGTTTTATTTATGGGTTAGGGTAGAGTTCAGTATAGAAGTTAATAAGTAAATTGCTAAGTGCTCTAATGCTGTATCATTCCATTGCTGACATTTGAAAGCTGAACAATTGTGTGTCAGATCTGCCTTTTCCTTATAGCTACCTGACATCCCAATTAATAAAAACATGTGCAATAAATCTGTTCATTTAATTAAATTCCTACTAATAAAATTTGAACAATTTTATTAAAAATGTACCATTTTTAGAACATGGAAAATGATAATAATAACAACAATAATGAATAATCACACTCACTGACTCAGAAGAGATTTATGGCCCATTCTTTCAAATGTGTGTATATTTTTTACAATTTTGTACAATATGCTGCTGAAGTTTTCTTATTGCATAGATCTTGCATTGTCTGTTGCTTTACTTTTACCAGTCCTATCAGCCATGTCTGGTGGTCAGTTTGCTCTCTTGTTCAATGAAATTTAAGTGCAACAACCCTGAAAGAACATGATTACGTAACTGCTTATATGACAGCAAACAGAATTTAACAGTGCAGAATAGAGCAGTACAGGGTCTGTAGATAGCTTCCAATATATGAATGTAGTTTGCTATTACAAATACATAAACCTAGACTCTAACATTAAGAAATCCCATCTGACACAAAAGTCTAAAATTTCTCTCTACTGCAACATTTTAGGTGTTTGATTTTAATGGCTGTGGGCCACTACTTCTGATGCATACATTATTCCATTCATAGCTTTAAAAAGGGGCTCAAGGGAGATATAGTCCAGCTGATGAAGTTGATCACGGAAGAAAATGAGGGAATTTGACTTGTGAATTATATTCCTCAGAAGGCTCTATGATAACATTTTGAAATTAAAATGCTTTGTTTTCAGCTACATACAGGGAAAAAAAAATTGTAAATAAAAAAGTTCAGGCATATTGGGATTTTAATTTTATCATATATACTTGTTTTAAAAGCAGAAGTGCAAAAAAACATTTTTTCTCTTACCCTTTTGTAACAGAAGCATTCCATGAAATCATCATAAAACAATCCAAAACCTGGTCAGGGTTATCCACATGTTCAATCTTATGTGTGTTGGTATTCTTATTCTTATGAGTCTGTCTTCTGCAGATTTGCTTTTATAGTAAAGATGTAGTGGTAAAGATGTTTGATTTCCTAATAGTGCTGCATTGTATCAGTGATGTTATTGTTTGTTGGTTTTTTTTGTTTGTTTGTTTTTGTTTTTTTTTTCACAGAACAGCAGAAGAGGACAAAGTGGATCAAGAATCAGTCATCACACAGCAATTGGTTTCACACATTGTTTCACTTTCAGTGAATTCTATTGCGTTCAGGCTGTGTTAGTGACAAAGAATGTCAGTACATCTGAAAGAAAACCATGCCAATTCAACTTCAGTCCTGCTCAGCACAGCCATATGTATGTTGCTTGAGAGAACCAATTTCATTTGTATATGAAGTGTGTTTGTGCATCAATATCATATTTTTGTATTCACGTCTACAAAATTTAGAACAAATTTGACTGAAACATCTCAGAAAATTAAGCACATAAACATCTGCAGGATTAAAAAATGCTACAAAAATGTACTTAATATGAACAGGATGATTGATGTGCAAAACAGCTTAAATTTTATAAAATCCAGTTCCAGTTTTCTAGCTTCGTTCAGCTTTGAAATAAACAAAAATGTACAGATGTGCTCTAGCTTCTTTCAGTGACACAGAAACTAGGAGTGGATTCAGCATTTATCAGCATTTATAGGTCTCCATCCACATGCAGTGAATGGCTCATACCTTGGGAACTTTGAAGGATGTAGCTCAGGATGTGGCTTCTGAATAGAGATCCATTTCTGGCTACTAATCTTCATGAAATATAGCAAAATCCTTATCATTTTAAAGCTTGTCTTACCAAGATTGCTACGGCAGTGAGTGAGGTTCCCATTTCATAAGAATTTACCTTAAAAAAATGTCACTGACTGGATTGCAGGTTTGTGCTTAGCAGGAAGAAAGCCAGACTATTTAACATAACATTCCTGTATTGATTTAAAAAGCATCAATGTTTGTTTATTTCTTTCAAAGTGTAATTTGATTGTAGAAGATAGAGGTGCCTTTTGTAGATACATGGGCCATAACAAAAGCACAAGCAAAGACAAAAAGTACGTATCAGAAGTGGATTTTTTACAAGTGTATACTCTTGCTTCCAGAGTCTTTTCACAAATCTGCTGATTTTGTTTATCTGATTCCTAGAAAGTTTTAAATAAGTTAAAAAAAAATGTTTCTATCATGTTACTCATGCACAGTTGCACACTGTTTCTGTAGTTTGTTTAAATTTGAAAAAAGTTCAAGTACGCAAATGAATAATGTGTATGGAGCTGTTATACTTTGACCAGTATAAATGGTCATTTTCAGATGTTTATGGTTTATTTATAATTTTGTGTGAACATCATCTATTTTGGTATATTACATTCTTCATGATGTCTAATATGCAGTTGCAATAGGAAAATTTATATTAAATTGCGATAGTCAGGTTTTAAAAGTCTTCACAGTATAACCTATAATTTTCAGTATTGTGTGTGTCATATTTGATGGGTGTTTGAGGTCTCAGATCCCACCCATCTTCAAATTTATTTGGAGAGACAGCTCTTCCTTTAAAGGAACTTACATTAATTCCATGATAACAGCTGCATCTGTTTTAACTATTTCTTTTCAAAATTGTTAATTGCTTTCTTTTTCCTGTATAAGATTACTACCACTTGATAATTTTATTATCTTATATAGAAAATAGCTCCAATTGTCATTTACAACAAAGCCTCTTTCATCTTTTCTTTCTTAAGAGATCTTAAAATGGATGCATGCATTAATAATTCACGATTTTAGGCCTCTACAATTTGCCAGAATGGAATAAAAGTGCCTTTGAATTCAGGAATAGGTTACCTTAAGGTATGTGGCTATTTGTTATTCAGCTGTATCTGAAAGTTAAAATGGATTGATTATTAACTCTTTCAAGAGGAAGACAGAAAGGGTATGATGTAAAGAATAAATTACTATAATTAATATTATTTCACTGTTACAAAATCTCACGAGGTTGTAAATCTCCATGATCAAGAAGTTTTCAAATTTCTTGAAACACTGACCTAACTTATGCAATTCAGAATGAATTTTCATCTCACAAGTAATAATATTTATCATAGTAACCACTATGTTTTCTTTTGAAATGCTTCATGATCATTGACTAATACTAATTAATCCTTACATTACTCAAAGGGAGAATAACTATGATTTCCATCTTGAAAATGAGGAACTTGATTGTATTTTCATTTATGCTGGTGTAAATCATTAAGCCTTCTACAGAAGTGAATGGAATTACACAGCTGGGAAATCAACATGAAATCACTATCAGATCTGAAGAAGTTCTTATAAAAAGGCTATGTGTTCTCCTAAAGGAAAAAGTCAGCTTCAAATATATCCAGAAAATTAGTTATTCCTGCATTGTCAAGCAGTTAAAAAACTGAGCTTGAAATGAGTACTTGGCACTTAATTGCAGCTAGAGTACTGTTGTTTAGCAGTACTCAGTGGTTCAGAACAGCTCATGTTTTTATGTACGTATTTCTCAGAAAGTATGAAGCATTACTAAGAATACTCACAAGCAGTTTGTGCATCATGGCCTATTGGTGACTTGGTAATTTCACAGTGTTTAAACTTCAGGCTCTATTCTTCACCAGCAAGAATAAAATAAAATAAAATACAGAAGAGAAATAAATGTCATGTGAGAGCAAGCACATAGACGCATTATGATCTACAAAGATCACTGGTTTCTCCAGTTCTGAAATGCCCTATCACTGACTGCTGATGTGACCTTGAACAAATTGTGTCCTTAATCCATGCACATGGGTCGACGTATTTTCTGACTAAAATGATGAATACAAAATTTCAGAAGTTTTGAGCCGTTTACAGCATGCTGAGTTCAGGAATCGTCCCTAAACCATATCTGAAAATATGCTTAAAAAAAATGTGTTGGGCTCTCAATTCCTTCTTTGGTTGTCTGAAGGGGAGGAATGGATTGATTTCTTGTGATATAGTTCATAATGTCTATAGAAAACTGTGGGATTTAGCAAACAGTGCAACTCTTTGATGGTCTTGAAGTTTCAAAATGATAAAGTAGTTCTAGCACTTGTAACATAACTAGTCTGTCACCAACTGTAATTTGTAGCAGAGGTACAATAAATCTTACACATAGCTACTATTTTTACAGCAGACACTCCATAAGCAGAATAGATACATAATGAGTAAAAAAGGAGATCACTCAGCCCCATTCTATGTATTACATGGCACAATGTTCAGAAGTCTTTTTTTGTTTCCACTGAGAGGTAATTAAAATTTCTGTTTCATGACGTATGCAAATAAACAGAGCAGTATATGAAGTGATTATAATATTAACAACCATAGGTTCACTGGTAAAGACAAAGCTACCATATATTTTTTCTTTGAAGTAAATTTCTCAAGACAAAGGCACAGTGGAAGGGACCAATATCCATTTTCTCAGCATTGTGTCTGCAAATTGTCAGCATCAGTTGTCTCACTAGAAACTGCTAGAAATTATGCTTCAGTTACTTTTAGTTACTTTTCACTTTCAGCAAAGAACTCTGCCTAATCCCAACAAGTAGGTTGTCATATGCTCTGTAGTATTCTGAGCAAGATTAAATTTGTCTGAATTTGAATAGGATCAATGCAAAATCAGAAAGACTTGTGTGCTTATGGTTTTTATAGTGTAGTTGAGTTCATGTATTATCTTCAATACAATATTCAGTGCAATTTTTACATAATTTCTCATCTAAAGTAAAATATCGCTTTTTCAGGGTATAACTCATTACAAACTATTAATCCTTTCTGATATTAATTTGTATATTTTGGAAGAAAATTTGTAAGTAATTGATACATAAAAGCTGAAGGATTACGCTCTTATAATAATATCACTAACAATGTTACAGGAAGCACCAATGAGAAATTAGAGTTTGCTGAAGGTAGATAATTCAACTATGTATTTATGAGGGCTGCTCTAGTGCCTCCTATTTTATGATGTTGGCCCATGACATCAGAGGGAGTTGGTGGTATGGCAGTAGAGGTTGAATCTTTCCTCCAATATCCCTTTCATTTTGCTGCTGTGTGATAGATGGCATCACAGGGGCAGTCTGACCAAATGGCATTTGACATGAAAGTGAATATGAAGCAAAGGAGTATCTTCAAATTCCTCCATGTGGCAAAAAATGGCACCCGCTGACACCTGTAATTGCTATGGAAATAAATAGGAGGAATGAATAAATCAACATTGATCAATACTTTCTGAACATTTATGGACACCAAGCAGTGGATGTGAGCACAGTAAGGCAGTGGTGCATTTCAGCAGAGGCGACAGCTATGTGAAAGATGAGCTATGTTCCAGAAGCCATGCACAGCCATCTCACCCCAAAATGAGGGGTATCGTGATCAACTCATCGGCAGAAATCAGTGGATTAAAGCCAGGGAACTGTGTACAGAGCTGAATATTAGTTTCAATGTGTTGGAAACTATGGTGGCAACACTGGGATATTGAGAAGTTTGTGTCAGGTGTGTCCTATGAATGCTCAGACAGGAAGAGAAAGAACACTGCATGTAAGTTTGTCAGGCAACGTTTTCCTAGCAACAGCACCATCATAGAAGCTATGAAACATGGGTCACCTCTGCTGATACAGATTTGTATGAGTGCAGCATGCAGACTCTTTTTCACTGATGGTGAATTGCACAGCTAACTGTAGTGACTATATTGAAAAATTGTGTTTTATAGCTGAGAATTTGTTTTATCGGATAGTGTTATTGTGTTCTTTGTGTCTTTAAGTAAGAGGCATTATTTTTGGAGCAGCCTACATGCTTGACTACTTATTAACTATTTTGTCTACAGTTTTTGTTTTACTCCAATTCTTCCTTCATTACAACGAGTAGAAAGAAATGGTGTGCATGGGAGTTTTGCAACTGGAGCTGTGAGCAACTAATATAAGCAAGCAGCCCCTGGGCCATGCTCTGCTCTTCAGCAGGTAAAAAAGAAGCTATAGTTTTAGATGTGAAGTTTGTATCACTGAAATGATGGTACTGTACTATTGAGAGGTTGTCTCAGGTGGTGTGCAGTTTTCTTGGTTTAGCTGCCAGAAGTATTAGTCTTATAGCAGAAAGAAAGGGGGCAATTTAAAGACAACCTTTTACGGTGGAACTACACCATCCTGACCATGGCATCCATGTGGAGAAATCTCAGTATGACATATCATTATGCCTCCTAAGAGAGTTTGACCCACTCAGCTTCTGAATTGCTTTCTTTCCCTGTTGTACTTTGCATTAAACGTATCCCTTATAGTGGTGCTTCAGCTACATTTCAGTGTGCCAAGTTAACTGTAAGCCTTGCATAGCTGACTCTTTTTCATCTGTTCCTCTTTGTCAACATCTCTGGCAAACTCTCCAGCTGATGCAACTTGGCCTATCTCCATGAAAGTCAATGGACACCAGCTGAGAATCTGGCTCTCTAAGCAGCCTTGGCTGTATGCACAAAATCATCGACCCAGTGAAGATAACTGGAATTCAGTCACTGATTTGAATGATATTTTTTTCTAGATTCTTTAACAGGAAGGTAGAAAATACAGCAGAAATTTATCTGGCTTTCACCATTGTAGAAAACATTTTTGGAGAATTGGGAGAGCTGTAAACCTTTGCTGCTGTAACTAGGCATTCAAGGTATAGGATTCTTCCTACTCACAAAATATTTATGTGATTGAGTAAACAGAACCTTACCTAGGTTACTTGGCAATGGCAAATATCTGAGTACACTAATCAGACATCTGAACAAAAATATGAGAAAAGTCTATTACCAACAAAATGTCTTATGAAGGGTTTCACAGACACCTAGATAGAGCATATACTGCTATAGGTACACTCTTAGAGCTCTTCTGATCATAAAGCATATGTGCAGACTGGGTGACTGCCTCCATGTTCAAAGGTCTACCTGTTCAAAGGTTTACTTCCTTACTGAGCGAATCTCTTGTAATCCATAGCAGGGTGAATGCAAGCTGCCCTGAACATGCCAACTTCCAGGATGTGTCTGAAAAGCACCTGAGGCACTCTAGTAAACCAGGGCTGACACAGTGCTAGCGACTCTAAAAATTCAGAAATGTCTATTGAGTCCCAGTGTCTGGGGACTCCTTAGTTTATTGGTATAGTCGGAGCCTGAGCCTCTAAAGTCATTGGATGTGAAAAGAAAAGGCATGTGTGGTCACCAACAAAGTGGTCACCAAGAAGCCAAAGGAAGTCTCCTTAAAAACATGCATGCTTCTGATCTCCTTATTCTGGTGACCAATAATAGAACCAGAGAGAGTGGCATGAAGCTGCAGCACAGGAGGTTCAGGTTGGTTATATGGAAATAATTCTTTACCAAGAGGGCAATCAGACACCAGAACAGCTTTCCCGGGAAGTGGTTGGGGCACTGAGCTTGCCGGCTTAGATGAAGCATCTGGACAATGCTCTCAGATTTATGGTCTGATTTTTGGGTATCCTGTGCGGAGCCAGGAGTTAGACTCTATCATTCTTTTTGGTTCCTTCTAACTTGAGATATTCCACGATTCTATGACTCTACAATTTCTGTCTGTAAGCCAGTTTGACTGCTCAAAAATCATATGAATCTCTTAAGTACTGTGAAGAGTTCAGTGGTCTATTTTATTTTATTTTATTTTTGTTTGTTTATTTGTTTGTTTCCCGTAGGCTAAAATAGTGTGATTTTATTGTCTTTGTTGCTATGATGAATGCACTTGGTTCCTGGAATAAACTGAGGCTGTGGAAGGCTTCATATTTCTTGGTGGATTTCATAATCCAGTGATACATCAGTTGCATCTTTCTGTGTTTTTAGAGAAGTTAAAACAGATCTGCACATGGCTTTTAAAGGAGATGGGGAGGCTTTTAAAAAGAGGTGGGGGGAGATGGGGCAATTAGAAAACTTTTACCTTTAATATAACTACTCCATGTCTTCAGTTTTCTGCACACACTTTCAAGTAAAATCATCTCATTAGCCAGTTTATTGGTGGGTGGCTATTGGACGACAGCTTTTGAAAAGATGGTGTTATTTCTAGACCTTGACTTGACAGAGGTTGAATAACACTGGCTCTGGTTCTAAAAAAACCAAAATAGCTTCTGGGCTGGATATTTGTAAGCATCTGACAATTATATTGGATGCTTATAAAGAGGCATCTCTGAAAGCCTTTCATTTTTAACCTTTTTTCCCCCTTTTTTTCTTTTTTCTTTTTCTCCTTTATTTTTTTTAAGTGATACATGCAGTTCTTTCAGGAGCAGGGATATTCAGCCCCACCGAGGGTTTTTTTCCATTATTTACTTGGCTTCAGTATTTTTCAAAGTACTGAGATACTTTCAGCTTCTTAAAAATGAGAAAAAAACAATGTTGTCAGCATCAATAAATCAACAGCCAGGAAGAGTCACTTCCTATCAGGGTTTCAAAAGTGCTTCATGGTTTTCCGATCTCTTGTCTGTACTAATCATCTCTGATGTTTCACATATGCATGGTATATGATGCCAGGTTTTAAAACAGGTCTCCTTAGAGAAAGAAGGGAGAATGGAAGGAAGAAAGAAAGGAAAGAAAGAAAAGAGAAAAGAAGGGAAGGGAAGGGAAGGGAAGGGAAGGGAAGGGAAGGGAAGGGA
>JAPSGF010000019.1:2395314-2420940 GCA_035772895.1 Perdix hodgsoniae | reverse complement strand
AGGGAAGGGAAGGGAAGGGAAGGGAAGGGAAGGGAAGGGAAGGGAAGAGGGGAAAGGAGGAAGGAAGTTATTCATCAGTATTCATTATTGATTAATTACTACATCACACCCTATTATATGTGGTGGTGGAAAGGATCTCTCAGGGCTTGGTTAATGACAGGCACAGCCCAGTAGTGGAGAGGTAGATCTGCTTATAAATAAAAGGAGGAAAGCAAACTACTTTGTTTTCTTCACTGTGTAGTGGGCCAGCATAATAAAATACGAAGCATTAATTTTGGAGCAGCTGTTGTACATAAAATAAGTATGTAGTAGTTAATATGCTAGCATTATTACTTGCATTCAGATCAATATGCAAATGAAAAATGCACAAATCTAGTATGTTCCATTGGCTTAATACTGTGGAGGTGAGGAGGCTTCTCTAAATACTGCTGCCAGCTGCAATACAATTGTTCAAATGTGCTGAAATTTCAATAGGAGGGGGAAGTGATATTATGCAGAGTTTTCCTAACTACTCACAAAATCACCTCAAATGAATCTTCATATCACTAATTAATTCAGGATTTATAGTACTAGAAATAGGTAGGGTTTGTTGTTGTTGTTTGTTTGTTTACATAATTAAATTGCTTTCTTTCCAGCTCTGCATACGTTTTAATTTTGAATGTAGCAGTGACATGGCAGAGAAAGTAACAGCCATTTTCTCTTCATCTTTCTCTTTCACTGCAGTCAGTATTGCTTTAATCAAATATTCACAGCATAGTTGCTCTCTCTTTCCAACATACTCTTTTTTTTTTTTTTTTCATTTCAGACAGGCTTAGGGATATTTAAGGATAAATATCCTTTGTTGTTTTTGTTGATGTTGTACCTACTTGAATACATGAAGACCATGTGAATACCTCGGCTTTTTAAAGGTGGGTTCAAACTCTGGAAATTTTAGGTAAATCTCAAAAAAAAAAGCAAAAAAAAAAGCAGAAGGCTTAAAAGCATAAAGGCAAAGCACGGTATTCCATTTATAAGTGTCAAGATTTCCTGACTTCAGGTAGATAAAGGGATCTGTTAATGCTAGTCAGATGCTTGAAGTTGCTTATGCTGATCTTGTTTCACAATCTCATCACCTCACGCTATCATTCAAAATGATCATCAATTCCCTTAAAACTTTCTGCTTTGAAGATATTGGCTGATTTTGAAAACCTTCAAGTCAGAAGACCTTCAGTCAGAATCCAAACACCTTCACCATGCTTCCTGAAGATCAAGTTTCCAACAGATATTCATCTAGTTTCCCTCCACTCTGTTCATGTGAAACCAACCATCTAAACTGAAGCAGAGTTGAGAGTGCCAAGAGGTGACCTGGATAGAAGACATAACATTAGGATCTCATTTCCTCAGCCTGAAAGCTCTGAAGATGTGGGCTTTAGTTTGAATTAGAAAGAAACCAAGTTTGTAATGAAGTACAATGATCTTTCTTTTTTATCTCTATGGTTATTTCAATCAGTAGAATCAATAGAACCAGAACAGAGATGGTATAAGAGGTTGCAAAATCAGGGTAGTGACATTTTTACGTATCTCAGACTTTTCTACATGTTCAGTCAAAAAGAAAGTGAGAAACTGTATGTTATATGGTCCTGCAATAAACACATCTAGAGTGACTGCTTGTTCTTCAGCCATTTACTACCCCTGGCTCCCACACAAACTTGTCAGCTCTCCTTCCTGCCTGGGGCACCCAATTTCCTCCCTTGGAAGCTGGAGCATAGTTCTGAAAATAGGAACTGTGCAACCAGTCTGCCTTGATGCATGCATGGGACCAAGTTGAAGCAAAGTCCCAGCCCTAGGGCCTGGGACATGCTTCTGAAGTTCACAATTTGGAAAGCCTCTCTGAACCACCAGCATGTCTGCACTGCACCACCTCCTTCAAGAGCTCTGTTGATTATTACTACTCATTTGCAGTAAAAGCTTTCTTGAAAAATGCTTCCTGTGCAATCTGAACAAATGCATATAATGTTTACAGAGTGCTAATATCACCTTAAGATACTTTCTGAGGAATTTACATACTGCTGCCATATAGCCTGCTCACTTTAAAAAACAAAACAAAACTCAAAGCTGACTTCAGACAACACAAATTGATGTGGTTCTACTGTGTTCTGCTAAGCCAAGTCAATTCCAGTTCCAGTGGTGCTTAAGGTAGTAGTAACTTTGAAAAAGTACACGCTGTTCAGCAAACTGTAATTAATGTTGTTCAGATGCTGCAGTAGTAAAAGAGAAGTGGGAAGACAGCCAGAGAAAGATATAGAGACATGGAACCATGTTTTCATTCAATACATACTCCAACTCCTCAAAATGTTTCTTTCATAGTTATGTCACTTTGAGCGATAAACACCAGGAGCTAATCCATTCAGGCCACATCAGAATAAAATTAGTATACGAAAGGAATTTAAGCAATATGTGAAAATATGGCAAAAACATCTATGGACATTTTTAATGATGCCTTATGACTGTCAAGGGGGTAATATATGAAAGCAGTTTTAATGTAATACAGAAGGTTACAAGTGATCAAAAAATCAGTTGGGATTTTGCCACTGGCTTCTGTGGGAGAAGGATCAAGACCTCAGTGAGCTATTTTGTTGGCATTTAACTTTTAACAGCTGAGACAAATTTATTCACTCACATTACAACTGATTTTGAAACACGTAGCTGCATAGAGGAGCAGCACAAGAGGAAGTACTTGGTTTCTATGGGACACAATGAAAAGTGTTATACAGATAATTGTAGAAATTAGCTAAGTATACTATACTTCCAGCATATGACAGGACTGAAATGTATAGCTATTCCAGTATGTCATAATTTTTCGCTTCTTAAAAGAAGTGTTGAACCTGATGAGGAACAGCTTGCGTTGGGTCCCACTGATTTAATTTGTACATACTGTAATTTACTAGGCTGCAGTAAAAACAGTCATTTTGCGAGGCTATCATAAGCTCATTAGAAGCGTACTGAGAAAGCTTAATGGCTTACAACCCACAGCTTCATGCATCCATTTTACAGAGATCTTCCCAGCAGAGCCTGCCGCATGGTGTTCTAAGCTGCTGGCAGTACAGTAGTTTTCACACACACTCCAGAAAATTGGAGGTATTTGTGAATAACAAGATTAAAGACAGAGCCAGCATTTCAGGAGTACTTGGAGTGCTGCTGGGACAGGGAAAATCTCATGTATTGTTAACCATGGTGAGGCTGGTTAGCTGTTAAGTACTGTATAGTGTAACTAATCACAAGCTCTAACATCCCAGACAATGGAACAGAAATAATTACTCTCCCAGAGCTAATATTGTTTTGTGATCAGCCTTCTCTGGACTAATAAAGGATATAAATTTAAACTGTGTTAAGAAATTGTCAGTATTATAAAGAACTTCAGCATTCAGTTACTCTGAACACAACATCAGGTAAACTGCATAATATAGTTAAACATAATAGGCCAAGGGAGAGTGGAGTACAAACAAACTCCTTTTCCATCTCCTCCTCCATTTGCTCTCCTTATTAGGCAGTAATGCTTCAGGATACGAAATAATAAGGGCATTTTGCCAAAAAGAAAAGAAAAAAGGAAAAAGGCGAGAGAAAATGCATTGAGTATTTTGCATTCAATTAACTGACCTTGGAGTTGGGTAGATCTTTAGCATCAAGTGGGCTGATGCAATGATCCAGTCTTGCAGCTCGTAATAAAACCAGGAGAGCTCTGTTCACTTCAGTGGGGCTAGTCTGATTTGACTTCAGCTAATATGAAGATTCATATGAAGAGGATTGTGTCATGCTCATCCTGAAGAGAAGAACATTCTACTCCTGTAAGATGGTAACTACTGTGGCTGCTCTCCAAGAAAGCACTTTAAGCACATGAATGCTCTAAGGGAAGTCAGAGGGCCTCCTCTTCCCATGTATGAGTTTTGCTGGACTAGACCCACCGTTCTCAGTGCTCAGAAGATCTGAGCACAAAGCTGCCACAAGTACCATCCCATGACTGGTAGGAGTTATCTCTAAAGAATCAGTTAATATATTTCCAGTTATTTTACTTCTGTCATCTATAGATGATTCAGTTTTTTTTTAAAAATGAGCCCCCCCCCCCCCAAAAAAAAAAAGGTGATTATGGGTTACAATCTTAATATTAAAATAAATAATGTATCTTTTATTAAAAAAAATAAAGTGTTTCCTTTTTTTTTTTTTTTCTGTCACCATTCATCTATTTGCATATTTGTGCTCATGTTTCTGAACAGCATATTTGAGGTTTGAAGGGCAGGTAGATTTTTCTAAGCAGCCAACTGAAAACTCAAGGGGTTGGGGCCAAAAGAAGACTTAATGGGGCAAAGGTTGGCCCATGGCAGTGGCAAAGAAACAGGACAGAGTTTAGCAAGCCAGTATTTGCTTTTTGGAGTGACTGAAATTAGAATATACATAGACATGTTGAAATCTAAGAAACTGGCTGGCCTTTTGAGATGCCAATTTCAAATTAAGTTGGATGCAAGTTTACAGTTCTATCTTCAGTGAGGCAGAGTTGGTTGATCTGTTATCTCTACCTTTATCAGAACTCAGAAGATATCTCTGCATTTTTGTTCTTACTCTACAAACACAACCTCCAAAATAGGGTGCTTCTGGGAACTCTTGACTTGAAAATGCAGACTGCTTACTCTACAGTCAGTTTTGTTAGAACCATTATTTTTCAGATAAGGTTAATATTATTCAGTTGCAAATAGGTTGGTACAGCATTTTTACTGTAGCTATGAGTGCATGCTATGGCTATAGCAAAAAGATCATATTCAGCGTAAAGTCTTTATTATTAATTTACTTCCTGCCTACTGCAGGATGTATTCAGAATGTATTTATAATTTTGAGTTTAACCTATTTGTGATCTAAATTCAAAGACTCATCAGAGGTCACTGGAAGGAATATATAATTTCCTGGATCAGAGCCTGTTGCAAACTTATAATGTGAATGTATTTTCATGCACACAAAGAAATAATGGAAAGCATCTGAGGTTCTCTGAGGTTGGCTTCACTGTTTTTGGCCAAATGCATTTTTATCAGTTCAACTAAGAAATAACTAAGTACTTCCTTAAACAACTTCTAAAATATTGTCACAGAGTTTAGATTGTATTTGGGCTTAATGGAGAAGCATGTTATGTGAAAGGCTTTGACCTGAAAAGTGCTGGAGACAATACGGGAAGAACAAAAGATCTGGTCCTAAAGCCTAAAATGGATTAACCTTGCTGTCAGTTGTTTCATTTCAGTTAATGAAAAATATTTATAGAGAGAGAATTAAAGAAGAGAAAGGGAAAGGGAAAGGGAAAAGGAAAAGGAAAAGGAAAAGGAAAAGGAAAAGGAAAAGGAAAAGGAAAAATGAAAGTATGTATGTATACATGCGTGTATTTTTTTAATATATAAGATACATCTATTTAAATTCCATTTAATAACTTACATACAGACTTTCACCACTGCAATAAGAGACATTTTGCCATCATTTATTTCTACTTTTTAGAATGCATCTGACTGTTCTTTGACCCAAGACAATCCTTGACTGGTCTTTTTGCATGTACTTATTGGACACACCGTGCATGGCATATTCAGGCAACTATTTCACACAAAAATGTTGAATTATAGACACATAAAATTTTTGTGAACTGGGCTGTAAAATTCCTGATGCAGTATTCTCTATCTAACTTGACAGCTGGTATCTGATCTGAAAATAGTGTGTTTTCCCTTAAATGCTAGTCATCCTGTTACTTTGCATTGCATAGTGATGAACAAATATATGGATATGGAATAACCTGAGAAAAGAAGACTTTTTCTAGCATAATGCTAATTTTGTGCTGCTTTGGCATGAGCTCACCCTGATCCCATGATGATCTGTTGACAACCATGTTTGCAGTGCTCTGTGCTTAACGATCCCCTAGTCAGACACAAAATTTATGACCCAATCTTGCAAACTCTATCCTTTAAACAGATTTTTTTTTTTTTCCCTGTGAACTGTATATCTTAACAAAAGAAAAATAATAAAATAACACCATGAAAATGGATCCAGAAGCACTTATGTTGAGGGACTGAGGATGTATTCTGTAGCACTCTGGAGAGAACTAGCTGAGTGAGAAAACAGTAGCAAGCTGTCTTGAGAAAGCATGTAATAGCTGGGAGAAGAAGTGTGCAGTCACCTTTTCCCACACCTTTACAACAGTCTTGTTGTGGTTTTGAGTTGTATCCCCATGCCAGCACAAACCTTGCCACCTTGGTACAAAGACTTGGTCTTGCTGGAGCCTCCCACATTCTTGTCACAGCACCTGTCAATTACTCCACATCAGTGTACAAGATCGACTGCATGTCTTGCAACACAGTATCACAGAATCATAGAATCATGAAGGCTGGAAAGAACATTACAATCATCTAGTCCAACTGTCAGTCCATCTACACCATGCCCACTACCCATGTCCCTCAGTGGCACATCTACACGATTCTTGAACACTTCCAGGGACACCTCACCGAGGAGCCTGGCCCGGCTGAATGTGGCCCCACGTGGAAATGAGCCAGCCCTGCCAGCCCCGACTGATGTCACCAACTGCATCCCCAGGCACCGGCAGTGCTCTCCTTTGTTTTGAATTAATTGCATCCTCCTAAAGACATGATCAAGGGAATGTAACTGCTGAAACTAGCTCATGATTGGCATATAATGGAGTTAACGGGTGAATAATAAAAGTATATATTATATATATTTTAAATCTCTCCTGTTCCAAACTGGCACGAATGCATTCAGCTGCTGAAGGCTACCACCTGCTCCTTGGTGCCATCCCTCCCTGCTTGGGAACACCTCAATATTTGGTTTTAAGGGCTATTTGTGCAAGCTGTGCCAATGCTTCATTGCTCTTTTGGAGAAGAAATTTTCCTAATATCAAATCTGAACCATCCCTGGTTACTCACCCTCCGTATAAGATACAATCAGCATACAGTTGAACCACTCTCACTTTTCCACGTGGCTGTCAGTTAGCTTATGGGACAGTCCTGGTGTGCTGCCATTACCCACATACCTGGTTGTCCAATGTCCTGGAACCCCATCTACCTGGAGAGATCTTTCCCAGAGTAGCATCTTCCTGCAAGAGATCACAAGCACTTTATCTTTTTGTATTACAGTGGTAGAAAGGAGAGCTGCTGACAGGCTGAATTAACACAGTGCTCACCAATTTGTGTAGTCTGGGAGGTTGTCAGAGAGATACTAGCAGTCCAATACAGGCTGCTCCCTGCTTTTCCTCTGAAGTGACAAGTAATAGGTGATTTTCTTAGATACCTCTCTTGGTGCAGTTGGGTGCAGTGAGATGGAGCCCGGCTTCAAAGGGAAGGTTACTTGGATCATTAAAATTAGTAACGGTCTTGTGCTATCAGGGTACTCTCCATGTAAATCATGGGCAGCAAAACAATTAGTACATTCTTTGATTTGCTTACAGCAGTGTTTCTTTATAATTACACAAAAGATGACTCCTGAATGCAGGGTTGCAGGAAACATTATTTCGGGTGTGTTTTGGATTACAAAATGTCTGTCTGAATTACACAGAAGGGACGTATGTGCTTGTTGCTGTAAAGAGCTGATTAAATAATGTTCTTGGGGATAAGAAGAATATGGGATTTTATAGTCCAAGAAAGCAGTTGCATGAAAAGCCTCTCCAGTAAATAGTGGGGGAGGAGCAGAAGAATAAAAATAGCTTCCTCATTCCCAAGTAACATCTTCTGTTAGTACCTATGTAGTGTGTCTACTGTCATACCTTCTCTCTTCTCTCCTCTCCTCTCCCTAGAAAAAATAATGTTTCAATTCTTTTGTAGTCTTAGGACTGAGGGATTAGGGCTGTGCGACCCTGTATGCACTCCTTCCCTTGTTTTCTTATCAGCTTGCATCCCCGTGAGGCAAATCCCTCCTAACAAAACCTTCCGTGAAGCTTTGTCAGTGACTGCAAGCCTAAGAAAGAAGAAGATGAAAACCTTCTTTCCAATAATACGTGCAAACAAGCAAACAAAACCACTCAACTCTGCTTTGAGACTGAACTCTTGGTGCTACTTTATGTAAAATTTCCTGTTCAGTGTGTTTTGAAATGCATGTCCCAATTCTTCAGGGTATGAATCATTCTTTCTCTGTGCTATTTGTAAAGAAAGCTGTATAAAATATATACCATTTTTGTAAAAGTTGGAAAATAATGTGATAACTACCTGCATCTATCTACATCTATCTCTCTGCCTGAAAGCCCAATAAATACAACTCTTACCATATCTACAGCCTTGTTACAAATAAACTCTGACACTGAAAAATATCACTGGCTCCTCAAAGAGTAACCTTAGCTTGTCTGTCTTCTAATCTGCAGGTTTCTAGGACAAAGAATTTTCTGATCCTGTGAGAATTCATGAGGCCAAATGTTTTTCCAATCTCATTAGGGATGAAAGAAAGAAGAATGCTCAATATTTCTGGGGAATGAAGACAATAGAAATCCCACCCTACTGGGGCATGTCAGTGATTTTTTTTGTGTGTTCTAAAGAAAAAATAAAAAAATAAAAATTGGATTTCTGTATTTTTTCTTTTTTCTTTCAGTTGTCTAAAGTGTGAATTAAAGCTTGATTTTTAACAACTTTTTTCTTTCTTTATAAATAATTCAGATGGGATATTTTGACAATTTCAAACTTTTCCCATGCTTTTTTACCAAGCAGAAAATTGGCTACTGACAAGTCCTTCTCAGGAGATTTTACTCTTAAGAAATCAACACTTTTCATGTTGTAAAAATGTTGAAGGATCTCTTCTCTGTTGTGCAGGTCCTCCTAGCCTTATCAGTGCTCCCATTCTCTGTATGTATCCGTCATCTCTCTCTGGTGCCTTCAATGTAGTGATCTCAGAGGAAGTTTATTCTTTTGTTTGGTTCTTTCATCTGGTGGCAGAATTAGGTCAAACAGTTGCAGTGACGGCTGATAGGCTCCCATCTGCTAACTCCCTCAAACAGGTTTTGTCAAAATCTCTATTTTTTCAAACTCAGTGTGGCTCAGTAAAGATATCTTAACTCTAGAGCACTCTCCCTGCTTGTTTATCTGCCCAAACCAGTCCTTGGTCCACAAGCCTCTACCCAGAAGTGACCAGGGACCTGCTATGTTCAAGTGCTTCACAACCTCATTCAGACACCACGCAAAGGGAACTAAATGTAAAAGATCGTGTTTACAGGCAATCTCCAGTGTTTTTATCTTCTTCTGAACTGTTCTAGAAGATACAGTATTGCAAATATTTCAGAAATATCCATTATACACAGATAATTCCCTATCTAATATTTCAGTAATGTTTCATGCCTAATTCTAGTTCTCAGCTTTTGCAAAGGGATCTATTCTGAGTAAATTCTGAATTAACTGCCAAAAATCTAGGTAAGGTGCTGATTTGGTTGAATGTATGTACTCTGCTATTTGTGTACTCATTTATTTGTTTCCTCTTACCAAGCATGTTGTCTCCAAGAGACAATTAGTTGAACAGAACACTGATAATTAAACTGCTCATTGAATGTATCCTGGATTTTAATTTGTTTTTAAGACTTGCATGGAAACACTATTTTTAACAGAAATAAATGCAGAGAAATACAGCAAAATTCCCAACAACAATTTGTTTTAGCATAAAAACGTGTAAATATCATTAGTGGATTTTGAGATATTTCAAACTAAATTAAAATAATAAGTAGTTGCTTATTACTCTGGCTTATAAGATTTTGCAGAGAAGCAGGCCTTATCACACTGTTAAAAGCAAATGTAAATGGCATCCTTGACAATTAGTGCAAGAAGTAGGCCTTCAATTTGTTGTGCACCTACTGCATTCTAGGACAGTCATTAAAAAGTCATAACATCCTTAAAAATGTACCACATAGCTGTATGAACCAGAACTTAGTTCCAAGAGGTCCAAGATATATTTTACTTATCTTCAAAAATCTGGTTACTCTAACAAGTTGCTCTTTATTCATTAATTTATATTATAGCTGTATGTAGAAGTCTTCCCAGTCATGGGTACCACTTTAGGAGACAATCTGCACCCACCCCATAAAACACAACCACTGCAACAAAGTTTGCAATTTCAATAATGCACATAGAAGAGAATGGAAAATGACCCCCAAAAAATGACATTATTATTTTTTGTCAAGGAACTGAGTTTTTGTCGTCACTCAAAGTAAGTATTTAAATTCAGAATTTGCAGTCTGTGAGTAAGGACTTGAATAATTCCAACATTTAAAATTTTCTTTATAGGGAAATAGGCCTGCATAAAACAAGGCTGCACTGGGCTTGTAATTCCAAGAGTTCTGAACATTTGTTAACACAGCATTGAAATATAGTATTACTTCTGACCGAATGTGTATATGTAGATGTCATTCTGGCACTGAGCAACTTTCCAGAAACTGACTGTGCAGATGTAATGTTCTTTTAATAAGCTTCTCATATGTAAAGTAATACCAAAATGAAATGAATGAATAAATAAAACAAATAAATTCTCAATGATGGCAATAGTGTTTTTATAATTGATTAATTTCTTCTTCATTTACTTAATAAGGCGTTTATTTGTTTCTATTAAAAAGCTGCATTCTGGCTGAAGACAACATATGAAATCTGAAGCCTAGGGAAAACAAAGACATTTTCCCCCGTTGGCCTCAGAGCCCAGGATTCTCACAACAGAATTTTAGATTCAACTACGCAGATTTCCAATGACATGGGAGTATAAAAAATAGATATCTGACTCCTTTAAAAGAACTAATCTCTGCTAAAAATATCATGGAAAAATGAAGCAGATCAGTCATATTTTTAAGAGTTGATTCTTTGGAAGTTGCTAAGATCATAAAAATTTGTTTTTTAATATGATCAAGATTTAATTGTAAATCTCATTTTTATACTGAAGAAGTTTTATTTCACATACAGAATGCGTCAATACATAAAAATGATTTAAAATTTTGATGATTGTTTTCAGTAGATATTATTTGAGTATGAACTGCCTCAAATTCTCTGAATGTCATAACAGTAGCTCTAGAAAGATACTTTTATCTGTTCAGTTCTTTTAGATGGCACTTTCTTTGGCAGAGCACATTTGTATTACACATAGCCACACATAGCCAATTGTTCCTATAGAAATATATTCTGATATTTGAGTGACAATACCTAGAGATACCATGTAAGGCCTGACAATTTGAAAAATCAATTTGTTAAGTTAGAGATAGTAGTTATGATACTCTGAAAATTGTATCAGTATTGAAGAACTTGAAGAACCATTATTAACTGCATGGCAGATATTATTTTGCAGAAAAATAAAGTTCTATTTAAGGATTCCATTCTATAATCTACAGACATTGCAAGTTTTCCATTTCTTAATTTTATATCCACTAACACGAGAGAAAATTTTAAGTCCCCGAGGGTATGAGATGACCTTAAACTCATCTCAGTGATTGAGACTTTGACACTGTGAACACATCAGGAAAAACAATGGAAATATCAGGAAATAGTAAGGTGGAAACAACATAGTCTATTGATTAATTTAAGAAAGTCACTTGGAAGTCACCTTCCTTATCAAAATGTTCTGAGCTCGCTTCTTCTTCTATTGTGATACTATGATACACACAGTTATGATCAAAACAAAGTAATGATATTTAGCTTCTGGTTTCTCCACCCCTATGAACAGTAAGAACCTTTGAAATCAGGTCAACAATGTGCCAAAGCTGTTTTGCAGAAATGATAAGATCACAAAGTAATATGCTACAACAGATAACCAGAAAGTTGTGTTGGACTTAAGACAAAGTCACTTCACAGATGTAACAACTCAGAAGATCCATATTCCAAGAACTAGTACACAAGAGATGTCTCTTCTCCTGTAACATGTAACCAGATCTTCAAATTCATTTTGAGATGCAGATCAGTGGATTTTTTGCTTGAAGGTTTTCTAGCTGTGTATATCCTTAACTGAACTGTGGGATTCAACGGAAATCTTTAAGCAAGTGGTGCCTCTTCCAGGCTCTGTGTAGCTTCCTAGGAAAAAAAGCAAGTTCCATCAGGGCTCTTTGAGGAAAAATCCTGAGCATTCTTAGAGAAAAGAGACTGGCAACTCCACAAAGACAGATCAAGAAGTAGAGACCAGTAGAAAATGTACAGAAAGCTAAGCTCATCTTCCAAACAAGCCAGTGTTCACTTCCATGTGTTCTATAAATTATGAAGCCCCAGGTACCAACCTCTTTATTATCCATACAAGAAGAAAAGCAATCTTATTTTCTTCTGTTGGAAAAGCAGTTTGTTTTTTATCAGATTGTGTGTTTTACTGTCATCAGTATTTCTTTTCCAGGAGTTGAGCACTTTCTTGCTTTAAATTGAACAACCGACAACATTTAGAAGAATTCCTTGAAGTGAAATTTTTCTTAAAATGTTCATTTGACAATGAACTATACTTTTATAGGAGTTTCTGAACATAGTTTTGCAAATACAACAACAAACATGGTTTACTTTATACATCTGGGCACTGGGTGTTTTACAGTAGATGAAAACAGTTAGAAACACTTTGGAGAGTCAGCAGAAGACCCTCCTTGAATCTCTGTAAAAGATTTGGCTAACTGTGAAAGGCTGAGGGATAAGGTTTGATCGTATATAAGAGCTTGTAAAATGAACGTACTCTTCTTGCTGCTCACTTCTGTGGATCACATTTTATAACTTACCTTAACTTGGCAAACTAGACAGTAAGAGCATAATGGGGAGATATAACACTTTGGGAAGAGGACAGAAGCATTTCACATTACCCCACATTACCCCACTTGGTAATGTCTCACAAACTGAGTTCTCATTTTCTACAATAGCATTTCATCTTCCATAGGTTATTTTATTTTATTGTGAAAGAAAAATGTTTCTAAATATGATTTTTCTTTGCAAGGGGAACCTATCTTCTACATTTAGATTGGCAGAACAATTTAGGGAATCATGTATTTCTTGTAGAGCTCAATTTTACTTTCTTTTAAGTATATTCCTCTTGTTCTCCTGTTCTTCCACATATTCTAATGCATAAACAACATCTTATTGTAATTCTTTTTATCTGACTCTTCTGTTTACCTCCTGCTGCATGTGCAGAATCTTAGAAAAAGCCTATGGAGTGGAATATGGTTTTATCTCTATACCATATTTAGCAGAGTAAACAGTGGGAGCTGGGAGAGATCAGCAACAAATAGAAACTTTAAAACAGATGGAGAGTCAGACATGTCATTTAAATAGAGCTTTCACTCTCCAGTGCTTAAATGAAGAGGCCCTTTAGATACATTGTTATAATTTATCAGAGCAAATGGCTTTAAGTCTGAAGTCAGATAGTTCCACCTTCAAGTAAATAACTTAAAAGTATTTACAAAATCATTAGCAGTTTTGAAGACAGTTCATCTTCTCCAAGTGAAGTAATTTAGGATCATTGTGGACAAAGTTCTCAAGCACAATTAGAGAGACAGTATATGCCATAAAGCACAAATGTCCAGGGATAAACTTCTGAGAAGAGAAAGATGCTGTGGTGTATTGGTTCTTTACCCATCATGACAAGGGAAGGAGAAAGGACTGTGAAGCATTGTTCACATGCAACACTGTTTTGCAAGTTGTTGCTGGTAGAAGATCCTTTGATAATGTTTCCCTTTTAACATTTCTGTTTTATATTTCAGTAGTTGGCTGCTTAGGCAATGCTGATATTTTATCTGTATCTAAGTAATGCTTGGGACTTTCAGTTATGAAAAGAATTTGGAAGCAAGTATATACCAAAGTGTTCCCTCAGTAACAGTGCTCACCCAGACTACAGTTGGAGAAGAGTGGGGAGGGGATTACATCTCACCTTCTGTCTAAAGATCAAGACATATCCATCTTACTTAGTCACCTCCAGTGGCATTTTGAAGGTAGGAAAATCCCTATTTGATTCTGCTTCACTGTGTAGAGTTCAGTTGGATGTACACTTCTGAGTGTTTCAGAGGCCAAAGGAATGTTCAGAATTACTTCAGAAAAGTTTTATCTTACAAAAATAGCTAAGGATCAGCGATAGTTGTAACATTTGTGTCGCTGCAATTCGGAAGATGCATGACCAACCAATTAGTTGTATAGTATTTCTGTGGCATGCAATATGTTGTAAATTACTCACAGAAAGATTCCTGTGCCTTTTTTTCCTCTTCTTTCTTCTCATTTGCTATTCTTTTTTTTTTTTTTTCATTTTCCTCAGTGTACCTGCTCTAAAGCTTGCTATAAAAACTGGACTGAGTGGACGGCCCAATCAACCGTAGATCCTAGTCAGGAAGTACAAAAGTGCTCACTTTTCCTCTCTGAAGTATTCAGGATGAGAATGCAAGATATAATAGAAATGCCATATTGCTGAGATAGAGCAAAGGGTATATGATCACTGAAAATTGCTCCCTAGATGTCTTGACACACTCACATCCAGGCACAAATAATCTCTACATGTGTGGATAGCTGCAATGGAAAAAAACAGCCGTTGAAATACATTCAAATGTGATTCATGCAGTGCTACCTCTGTCTTGTGTGATATACATTTGTTCTTTGCTGTTTTACATCATTTGAAATAAAAATAATTTAGGCTTTGCAATATACGTGTTCTCTTAGGTAACCTGTGACAGCAAAGTAACGTATTAAATCAGCAAAACGAACATGCTACTTTATAGACTTTAAGAGAGAGATCACTTGCAAAACCTGCAATGGAAAATTTAAAATTTACATATAAAAATGCACAACAACCAGTTTTATTAATATGGGGTTTTTAAAAGAACAGTTCAATTAAAATTTGCCTGAATTTAAAATTTGGATCATTAAAATTACAAAAATATTTGTATGTAGCATAACTGAAAGATCTTATCAAATGTTCACGTGTTTTAAGATCCTAAATCAGCAGATTCTATGTGGGCTAGAACACATAGGATACATTTCCTTTTCTCTGGTGGACAGACAAAGGGAAAAACAAAAATCCAGAAACATTAACAAGTAAAGATAGGGTGTCTGGAAAAAATGCTGCCATCAAGCAGTGGTATGTAGAATTTAATATAGGTTTCCGAATGGAAACTGTGTAAAATTTGTATAAGTTAGAGGAAAAATATTGAGCTAAGATTGCTGAGAACTAAATACCACAGCCATTTTAATCAGTTGTAGAATGAGGCAGATTAAGCTGCAGTAGTATCCTGGAGTTCTTTCTTACTCTTGCATGGCTTCATATCCTCCAGAATGTTATTCAAGATATATCCACCTGAGAGTCAGAGAAATAATAGTCAATGGGAAAAGTGGCAAGATAAAATGAATAAGAAAAAAAATTGCTCTAAAATGTTCCTCAGAAAATGATTTTTAATATCAAAAGACATTCTCAATCTATATTTTAATTCATTTTTCTTCTCTATCTCAGGCAGTTGGAATGAGGGTTTTAAGACTTGCACATCTGTTTTAAAAATCATTCAAATACTGTCTTGTGGAAAATTCTCTCAGGTGGAGAGGGTCATCACAAGATCTTTCTATCATTCATGCCAACATCCACTCTTTGTGTGCTTTAAGTGGTACAGGAAAAGCGAGAAGAAGAATTTCATCTAGGAAAGTGATAGCATGGCATCTGTTCAGGCTCTGAAACACATTACATCATACCGGATCCTTGTTTCTGAATGTATGTGGCTTGCATATTCTACAAAGTGATTATTGCTAGTGTAGTGGGTGATATCAGCACAGTCTTGCTGAATAATACTGCTCTCAACTTCAACTGAGAACTTAACCGCTACTATTTTAGAATTTGTATTCAGACTTTGTTATGATTTCTTCTACAGTGTTCCTAATGAGATTGCACACAATAGCAACAATTAATTAATCTTCGAATTAAGGCACAAGCAGTGACTTCATATATCAGTATTTTGTGGGACAGGAGACATCCGGAATAATTAAAGGAAGGGACTGTGGGCAGGTGGGAATTTTAATTATTGATGAAATTCTCTCTAAAAAGAAATTCTATTATTAGCTCTTTAGCAACACTATCTTACTCAATTACTCTGACTTGAGTTTTTGTCACGTACACACCCATAAGCAGATGTGTCCCGCATTTAGATACTGGAAGGTGTTGGCACACAGTCAGCAGATTAAAATGCCTCAAGGTGTATCAGTTGTCAGCATGGGACCAAGATCAGGGGATCACTTACTGCCCTGGACAAAAGAGTTTCTCTCCTTCACCATGTTGTGTAGGAGGAAAATATTCTCCAAAATGACATCCTCACTTCCAAAGGAATATCACAGACAAAGACTTAGTCTCCAAGGACATTAGCAGCAGAAAGCAAAGTCAGACTTTCACATTTGTATCACGGTTTTGATGTGAATGCAACTCTTTTTCAGTTATTATGCTGTTTTTTTGGACACCTACGTTTTTCTGTTCAAAGACAAGAGCTGCTTCTTGAGCCATTGCTTCTGATTCCCATCTTTCTCAAAGGAAGTTGAGAGTGAAAATCCCATACTCTATAACACGATTCCATTTGAAAGCAGTGTGTGCTTAAATGCTCAGCAGAAAGAATTGTTTCAGCTCTACTCTGAAATTGACAGTTGGTGCTGAAAAAAAGAGGGGTGGGAGAGGATAAGCCCATTCCATTGAAAGAAGGTAAATCTTGATAAATCTCATATCCTTTTTAGTAGGCCACCGGTTTGTGCACTCAGAAACTCTTCTAGCTTATGGAATGTCTCTGAACTGTTAAATAAGTGCACAAAATAGCATTGGAAAGCTGAAATTTCTGTACTTAAATTTACTTCTGCACATGCACATTAGCACAAGTCATGCATTATCTGCAAAACCCTGCAAAGGGCCTCTTCACCATTTAAAATCTCCAGGGACATCAGTTAACAAGAGTCTGTTGTAGAATGGTAGACAATATGTTCTGAATGCCATGTCGGAAAGCAGAGACCCTTACAAGCCATAATTTATGACCAATACAATTGGCAGATATTGTGTGTATATTCCAACGATATACGAGGTATGAGAATCTCCACATTAGTGCCGGTGCATAAGAAAATATACCTTAAAAACTAGATCAGTATCAAACATACAGTTTCCAAGTGAATTAATTCTTTTTGTATTTTTCTTTTTCCTTTCCTACTTTACTTCTTCTCTTCAATTTGCAAAATTAGCTGATTAGGGATAGCTAGTATTTGTAATCAGAATTTGATAGAAGTAAGAATGAAAATTAGAGTCACAGAATGATAGACTTATTAAGGTTGGAAAAGACCTTTGAGTTCGTCTAGTCCAAACGTCCACCTACCACGACTATTGCCCAATAAAATACATCCCTAAGTACTTCATTTACTCCTTCCTTAAACACCTCCAGGGACACTGTCTCTACCACCGCCCTGGGCAGCCTGTTCCGATACCTCACCCACACACACAGAATCACACAGAATGGCCAGGATTGGAAGGTACCTCAAGGATCATGAAGCTCCAACCCTCCAACCCCCCTGCCACATGCAGAGCCACCAACCTCCCCATGTAATACTACACCAGGCTGCCCAGGGTCCCATCCAGTCTGGCCTTGAACACCTCCAGGGACGGGGCATCCACAACCTCTCTGGGCAGCCTGTTCCAGTACCTCACCACTCTCTCTGTAAAGAACTTCTCCCTGACATCCAACCTAAATCTCCCCTCCCTCAACTTAAAACCATTTCCCCTTGTCCTCCATTTATCTACCCTTACAAAGAGTTGATTCCCCTCCCCTCTGTAGGCTCCCTTTAGGTACTGAAAGGCTGCAGTGAGGTTACCCTGCAGCCTTCTTTTCTCGAGGCTGAACAAGCCCAGCTCCCTCAGCCTGTCTTCGTAGGGGAAGTGCTCCAGTCTCCTGATCATCTTCGTGGCCCTCTTCTGGACCCTCTCCAACAGCTCCCTGTCTTTTCTGTACTGGAGGCTGCACACTTGGACACAGTATTCCAATGGGGCCTCACAGGAGAGGAGAAGAGGGGAACCATCACGTCCCTGTCCCTGCTGGCCACCCCTCTTTTGATGGAGCCCAGGGTACCATTTGCCATCCAAGCTGAAAGGGCAGACTGCTGGCTCATATTACGTTTTTATCAGTCAAGACCCCTAATTTCTTCTCCACAGGGCTGCTCTCAAGGACTGCTCCTTCCAGCCTGAGATTCCTCCGGCCCAAGTGCAAAACTCTGCACTTTGCTGTGTTGAACCTCATCAGGTTCACCTGGGCCCACCTTTCTAGCCTCTTGAGGTCCCTCTTCCTTCAACCGTGTCAACCACACCACTCAGCTTGGTGTCGTCAGCAAACTTGCTGAGGGTGCACATCAATGTCATTGATAGAAATGTTAAAGAGCACTGGACGCAAGACAGTCCCCTGGGGGATGCCGCTTGTTACCAGCCTCCACCTGGACATAGAGCCATTGATGACCACCCTCTGTCTGCGGCCTTTCAACCAGTTTTTTATCTATCGAGTTGTCCACCCATCAAATCTACATCCCTCCAATTTGGAGATAAGGATGTGGTGGGGGACCATGTCAAAGGCCTTGCTCAAGTCCAGGTAAATGACATTGGTTGCTTATCTCTTGTCCCTCGTTCCCTTGTGTGACTGATGCCGTCACTCCATCATAGAAGGCCACCAGATTGATCAAACATGGCCTTCCTCTGGTGAAGCTGTGCTGGCTGTCTCGGATCACACGCCCATTCTTCATGTGATCAAGCATGTCATCCTGGATGATCTGTTCCATGATCTTCCCAGGCACAGAGGTGAGACTCACTGGCCTGTAGTTCCCTGGGTCCTCCTTGTTCCCTTTCTTATAAGTGGGAGTAACGTGACTCTTCCTCTAGTCATCCAAGACCTCACCTGACAGCCACGACTTTTCAAATATGATGGAGAGCAGCTTGGCAACCACATCAGCCAGCTCCTTCAGAACCCTGGGATGCACACCATCCAGCCCCATAGACTTGTACACATTCAGTCTCATGAGGCGGTCTTGGACCTGCTCTGTCCTCACAGCGGGGGGAGATTTACCACCCCGGTCCCCACCCAGAGGTCTTGGGATGCAGGGCTCAGGGATGTGAGAAGTACTCCTCTTTTTAAGAAGAAATTCATCCTAATATCCAACCTGGTACAACTTGAGGCCATTATCTCTTATCCTATAGCTAGTTAGACAGCAGAAGAGGCTGACACCCACTTCACCACAACCTCCTTTCAGGGAGTTGTAGACAGCTGCAAGTTCTCCCCTGAGTCTCCTCCAATCTGAACAATCCCAGTTCTTTCAGCCACTCCTCATAAGACTAGTAATCCAGGCCCTTCACAGCTTTGTTGCTGTTCTCTGGACATGCTTGAGGGCATCTATGTCTTTGTTGTAGGGAGGGGCCCAAATCTAAACACAGTATTCAAGGGTTGGCCTCACCAGAGATGAGAACAGTGATTGCCTCCCTGCTCCTGGAGGAAATGCTATTTCTGATACATCCCAGAATGCCACTGGCCTTCTTGGCCACCTGGGCACAGTGCTGTTCAGCACAGAGTTGACCATTGCCCCCAGATCTTTTTCCTCTGTACGTCCTTCTGCCACTCTGTCCCTAGCCTGTAGTGTTTCCTGGGGTTGTTGTGACCAAAGTTCAGGACTTGGGACTTGGTCCTGTTGAACTTCATCGTATTTGCCTCAGACCAACTATTCATCCTATCCAGGTCCCTCTGTAGGATCTTCCTATGCTCAGGCTGACGGACACTTCCTCCCAACTTGGTGTCACCTGTAAACTTACTGATGATGCATTCAATTCTCTCATAGAAATTATCAACAAATATGTTAAACAGAATGGGCTCCAAAACCAATCTCTGTAGTTAAGTTGGAAAAGAGAGACGTATTTGAGATCTAAAAAGTGACCAAAACTACAATTAACACAAAGTAATGATGAATTGAATGCACTGAGCTGGAGAAAGTCTAATGCAGAACAAATAATATTGATAATCAATGAAAGTTATTCATGATTTTTTCAACTCGTAAGTAGCAGGTCTACTGGGAAATTCAAAGACTGGAAGAAGTTTAAACACCCTTGAGGCCAAGGAGAAATAGATAAAAAGGACTGTGCTCTGCAAATGTTTAAACAAAACAGACAAATTAAATTTGTCATAATATACATAGGTTGCTCTGAAAATAATGCATCCCATTTATTTCCATGGAAACTATAGCAGATACAAAGAGCACAATAACACTATTTGATATAACAAATTCTCAGCTACAAAACACTATTTTTTAACAACAGCCACCACCATTAGCTATATTTTTTGAACAAGAGCCTCCATGCCTTGCTCTTCAAATCTGCGCCATCAGGGGTGACCCACTGACACTGAAGCCAGTGTGGAAACACATCACCCACTGCATTGGTATTCACTGTTTGGTCTCCATAAACATTCAACAAGGATCAGTGAATGTCAGTGTGTGCTATTTTTTTCTGCATGGTGGAGTTCAGTGACACACCACTGCTTCATACACACTTCCACGTCAGATGCCATTTTGTCAGACTGGCCATCTGCTGCCATCTGTCACATGACAGCAAAATGCAATTGAATATCGGCGGGAATGTTCAACCTCTATTGCCACATCACCAACATCCACCTCTGACATCGTGGGCCAACATAATCAAATGGACAAAATATTCAAAATATCCCTCGTATAATAATATTTGGCAGACATCATTAATTTGTTGAAGAATACAAACCTGGGAAGTAATAATGGTGAAAGAAACACATGGGATTAACTATGGACAGAAAAGTATTCACCAGTTTGCAATGTGCAATAGCTACCAGAACAGCAGTAGTGCAGATTTAGGCTGCATTCACACAGACATTATAAGGTGAAGAAGGCAAATAACAGTCTCTCTACAGATCCTATGTCATCTCAGTCAAACCACAGCATAGTTTTTTGTTTGTTTGTTTTCCCTGCCTGTTATCAAGAATACTGAGAATCTTGAAAGATTTTTAAAGAACAAAAACAGAAATGGTGATTTGAATAGAGCGATGAGTATCTTTGGGAAGAAAAGCATATTCAAAAAGATGATATAGTTCTGAAAAATGCTCAGATTCAAATAAAGAATTAAAATAGATTCAGGTAGATTTTCCTTTAACACCTCTTGCCAATCAGTTTTTTTTTTTTTATCCCCTCTATTTTCTTCATTAATGTCTTTTGTAAAATCTAGATGTAATATGATTAAGAACACAAAGCAAAAGGAAATTCAGAGAGAAACATGTTTCTACTAAACTGATAATGTCATATAGATTAGTTTGTCCATGAAGATGGAAGTACAAATATCAGATACATAACAGCAAGACTTTATAGTAAATTACTCAATTATAAGGAAACATAATGAAGAGTAATGATGTGAAATTAAGAGAAGAAAATTATATCTGAATGAGAGGACCCAGTTCTCACAACACAAGACATTTTGATATAAAAAATAAAAGTGTTCCACTGTCAGAAACTGATAACACTGAATGGAATAAATTTTACTAAGTGTATTATTAGGAGTAGTTCTGTAATGTCAACAAAGTTATTAGGTCTTCAAACACCTCTGACTTTGTCTATGATTATGTAATCTCTTCCTGCTGCATGTCATTTGTCAACATTTTCAGTGGATCTTCTCAGAGGCCTTCTCCTATCCGCACATACACACTGTATACACTTTTAATATACACAACGAAGAAAACTGGTGCTATCCATTAATGGTAATGAGTTGTATGGATTCAAATTTTAGTTGTTTTGAGAAGGAAACATCCATTAATTTATAATTTTTCACATGCAGGACAAAAAATTTTAATACCTCAGTTTACCAAAAAGTATAAACACTAGAGAAATAAGCTACGATTAACACTTGGTAGTGCTCTATTAACAAATGATGTGTTACAATTTATCCAAGTCTTTTTTTTTTTCATCTTCTTATTTTATTTTATTATTTTAAATAAAAGCAACTTAGATTGTTACTGTAGATTGTAACTGCTAACTGTGGAATACAGTCATGTCCAATATTTTT
The DNA here is from genome assembly GCA_035772895.1 of Perdix hodgsoniae. Lineage (NCBI taxonomy): Eukaryota > Metazoa > Chordata > Aves > Galliformes > Phasianidae > Perdix > Perdix hodgsoniae. The sequence continues at coordinate 2,398,923 of JAPSGF010000019.1, read as the reverse complement.
AAAAAAACAATTCTAGGACCATTCTTTTAACTGCTCTGTAAACTGGAAGTTTATTTTCTTTCTTAGAGAAAACGCAGAATGTACATTTGTATCTGCGTTATGGGACAAGCAACATTAAGACCATGTAATGAAGGAGCTGTGCCCCTTGGCAAAGCTGTTTTGGGGAGCAATGTGACTGAAACTGACACCTCTAGCCACAGTGTCTTGATATTGCTGCAATAGCCTCCCATGTTGGTCCTCAAATCCACATTAACGTCTTAAAGCACTGCATAGTCATTCATCTTCTTTCTCAGTCTTCCTGCCCCATTACCCACCTGTTTAGCCACGACAATTCAGGAGTCCTTCCCTATTTCTCTCTGGGTTTTGTTCTGTGCTGAAGGTCTTGGTGCAGAGAGGATGTATAAGGTAGCTGGCCAAACTGGACAGTGGGAAAAGCTGTAGCTCTAGAAATTCTTTCAAATAAGCAAACAAATTTGGGGCAATGCCACTGAAGAATTATATATAAATATATTGTAATCAATATTCATATTTCAAATGTGTTTGTATCTCAGAGTATGCCTATCATTTTTTAACATAGATGGTGGCTGTTGCTAAGTTTAGGGACAAAAAAAGATAGTGAAAACTAGGAAAAGAGGAATTTATTTAAATATTTCCTGTACAAACATTCCTAAAAACTTCCATTAAAATTGCATTGCTCTTGAGAGAGTTATTGTTCCAGATTTAGAAATTCAGTCTCTAAAACTATGAAAAGGGAATTTATTTCTGGCTCAGAAGGAAATCTCAGTGTTTCCCCTAATAAGTAATGCCTAACGATGCCTTTAGAGCCTAGGAGACAACAATGTGAAGATATTATTTATCCTGACTTCATATATATATTACAAAAATATCACATGAAATAGCATATGCATACAACATATTTGCATATAGGTATGTATACATATATATATCTGTAGCATGCATACATTATTTTACAGTTTGATTATCTATCTCCTATGTTCAAGGTAGACTTCTGGTAACTGAAGTATTCTTTAATCTGCGTTGCCAACTTCTTTGATATTGTATTGTTAAATGTATCTACATTATTTAAATCATGAGCACTATTTTCATTATGAAGTATTTCCTGTGAGCTGTTTGTTTTGCACCAGCCCAGGTAGAAGGAGTTGGCAGCATACTGTCAAGAATAAACTTTAAAAGAGCTCTCTAAAAGTAATGCTTGGAAGGTATTCATTTGACCTTCAGTGACAGAGCTTATGCCTTGCAAATTGATTAATACAGATACAATATCAAATCATTTTTCATACAATTTTTTAATGTTTGTTAAATGCTGGAGCAGTATGTAAACAGAGTATTTGGCATTTTTATTAGGCTGCGGAACTCAGTCATTTCCTTTGCAACAACATCTCATAAACTATTTTGACAGTCTAATAAACTATAAAAAGCTGTGGTAAAAACTGGCTCTGAATGTTATAACCGTACAAAATGGAAAGAGCAAGAGAAAACATCTATCACTGAGATTATTATCACTGTTGCCATGGCAACCTGGTTGCAATGGCAATATCTCCATGGTTCTGCTGTTTGTTATCATCTTTCTTGATTTTACATCATTGAAATTGTAGTAATTACACTCTGCCTGATGAAAAATGCATGCTGTCATGGCAACTAAGTCAAATATTCTTAATCATTTCACCTCTTCAATCTGAAATGTAATTGTTTGTCAGTAAAATAGCTTATACAGAAGACTTCTATGGACTTATGATTGCTTTAAGTGTTTTGCAAAAATTTTGTTTTTAGGCTCAAGATCCTAAGCCAAACTAATAGTCTATGATGGTAAACAATGACTCATTAGAGAAAGTAATCAGGTCTTATTAATTGTAGAATAACTGTTCTAGTGTAATAGAATAATGAAATATAAAACATATTACTTGAAATCAAATGTACTGGAGAATACTGACAGTATTACTAGAATCTTCAGGTAAATTGTATGTGATTCAAATACTCTATTCGTTTCATTCAAGCCCACTTGCCACTTACATCTCAAGAGTTTCCACCTAAAACTTAGAATACTTTCTTTTTGTTACATTCATTGACTGCTCCCTCACCCCCAAACATAATTTTTCTTTGTACATTCAATACCGAAGATTTAAATAATGAAGACAATCTAACAAAAAATAGTAATAAACACATCAGGTTTTGTACATTATATTCAAATTCAAATTTTTTCTCCTCTAGTAATTTTTGGCAAATAATGTGCATCTTTTCAAACTGCCTGTGAAGCTGATTTTCAGAAGTATTTCAGGTCCAGATAACTGGGCCAACCACACTGACTCTGCAGTACATGTGAAAGTTATCTTATGAGCTACCAACTGCAGGTAGAAATGATGAAATTCACAAGGCTGCTTTCCCAGATCATGTACTTTGTCTCCCAGAAAATTTCTCGCTCTTCAGACTACCATTTATGCTGCAGTTAATTCTTACTTCAGTATGTTGTTGTGATTAATTGTAGGGTCAGACTTGCTGAGGACTTTTTCTTAATTGGCCCTGTTTGCCTATTCTTGAGTATGGCTGATAAACTTATTCCCACCGCTTAGCAATGAAGTGAATGCTGCTGATACTTACATAACCTGTGTTTGTGTATGCACTCTGCTTTGTGGCTTCTCAAGTCTTCTATTACTGTTCATGCGTGAGCAGATGGTTCTTGTTAAGTTGAGGCACAGCTTCAAAGTTTCTGCTTCAAGCTCTATTGCTTGTTCTATTGATATTTTGTGTACAGTGAGATTTTCTGCCATCTGGGAAACATGGAAGAACATTTCCTCAGTGCTCCAAATCAATTAGGGATTTAGTTTGGATTGTACTGTGTAGTAGTATGCATAATAGAATAATAACAGATAATAGAATAGAATAATAATGTGCAGCCAGGTGCCCAGCCCTGAATTATTTCTACTTCAGTGAGTGCTGCATTTAAGTATTTCACAAATACTAATGAACTCTTCTGAGTACTTCTGTGAGAGAAAGTTTTCCTGGTAGTATCTGAGACATGGAGAAATAAAGAGACTCAGTCACAGGCACACAAGAGGTGATGAGTGAACCTGGAATTAAACCCAGATTTTCATTAAGGCCTTATCAAAAATAATTCTGTTTTGAAGGCTAGATCATAAACCAGCACCCAAAGAGCACTCTTCTTAGAGTGACTGTGACCTTCCGCCTTACGCGAATCCTCTTGCAACACAACAGTGACTCTACTATGCCTGGAATTAAGGCATAGGAAAACTGTACTGAATTGACTTGCCCTCTGAGATTGTGCTGAGCCACTTGGCAATTGTGGCCCAGTAGGGTGCGTGATTTCTCCCACAAGATTACTCAAGTTGAACCACAACTCAAGCTGGGTACAAAATTTGTCCTTTTGTGAGCAACATACTGCTACTTTTAATTTAGCTGCTCCTTTCTGCACAAGGAATTAAAAGCTACATATGTCCAATTTCCCCAAGAGGGAATCATGCTGTCAAGCCTCATTACCTTAGGGAAAAGAAACTGAATTTAAAAAAAAAAAATTAAAGAAAATAATTAAATAAAGGAAAAGAAAAGTAATCAAAAGCAAAAAAAAAAAAAAAA
>JAPSGF010000019.1:2355665-2388375 GCA_035772895.1 Perdix hodgsoniae | reverse complement strand
TATCTATCTATCTATCTATCTATCTATCTATCTATCTATCTATCTATTTCCCTCCCTCACTACCTACCTACCTACTTACCTACCCACCTACCTATCTACTCCTCTATCTATTTCTATTTTTATGTTATTCATTCCTAATATTTCTAAAGGCATCCTTTGTAGGATCAATTTGGAATAGAAAAAAAATTGAATGTTAGAAATTCAGGTAACATCATAGTAAAATCAAGAATTCCTAAAAAGAAGCCAGCCTTTAGGAGTATTTTTCTGAGCTTAGCTTTCTTGGAAATGGTTGTTTAAGTGAATTTTTCCACATTTGCTCTCTTCCTTTGTTATATGTCCTGTGAAAACTGACGTCATTGCCTTTACTGAATGGCAAATTACTGTAGAAATACATATCACCATTGCATCAAGAGCGTCTTAAACACAGACTGCGTATTATTTTCTTCCTTTCAAATGTTATGTAAAATGAGATCCATCCTTTAAGAGATACCAATATGTGATGTTGCCCCCAGTGAAAACACTCAAATTGAAGCTTATTATTTATCATATAAGGTGGAAAGTGCTACACTGCTGCTGTTTGCACCAGCCTCATATCTTCCAGATACAGGATTTTTTAGGATACTTTTAATGCTACAAGATTGCCTTTTATTGTTCACCATTTAAAGAAGAAAAACCTTCCTTTTCCTGCTGTAGTAGCAAAATGGATACTGGGATATGAAAAGTCCTTTATGCAGCTTGGGCAAAAGTGAAAAGCCCTTTTTTTTTTTTTTTTTTTTTTTTTCCCCTAACATTTGTTAAGGTTATAAAGTCAGTTTTAGCTGTTGCTCATGGCTATCAGTTTGCCTGAGCAGATCTTTGGCACCAGGAGGTGACACAGCATCTTTCACTGAGACACTAACAAATAAATATATATACACAAGAACATTTCTTCTTTAAAAGAATGAGTAATGATTACAGTCCTCATCCATGATTTTTAGAAAGAGTTATGGCAATGAAGTGCTCAAATTCCACTGAAAGTCAAACATATAAAACTCTTGAGCACGTAAATGTTAGTTCTGCCTGTTCCTGAGACTTGGCGACAGAACAACGGTTGCTCAGATTAGAATCTGTGAAAGAGTAAAGCATTCCTAGCAGTTAGGTCACTTATGTAGATACTGAAAGAAGGACCAAACTGCACTGGCAACTCTGAGTCTGCATCATTAATTATTTTGATCATGCTATCAAAAAGGCTCATCTCAATTTTGTTTCTGGTCATCTTGGCAATGCAGTTAAGTCATTTTTGCTACTTTTTCTGAAAAAGGACTATTAGTCTTTGTGTAAATTGTGGTAAACATCATGATTGGGATGAAAAGAAAAAGGACAAAATCCATCTGTGCTCCTCACAGTGGCTTCAGTAAAGGCAGAAGCATGATGTTAAGGCAGCTGCATCTCTTCCAAGGAGTATTTTCCATAGAAGTTATGGTTTCTGGGTTATACAGGCCACACATTCTTTTTCATTCATTCCCTGTTCACATTATGGATGCACTCATCCTTCTTCTATCTAACTTTAATTCATAAAGAGATATATTCTCAAGGTGGTAGCAAAGCTCAGCTGCAGTGCAAATATATATATGAACTTTCCCACAATTTTAGAAATATAATATTACACTCATGGAATTTAATAGAGTGCTACACTTACAATTCCTGTGTCACTGACATTATTGTATGTATGTTAGAAATCCCATATGAAAGGTACAGATTACTTCAGTGCCTTTTGTTCACCACTAACTCTTTAGAAACCATATGGAGAAGGATTTTTCAAAAGCATGTACCACGAACCCAACTCTCCTCAAGTTCAAACAAGAGAGAGTTTTGTCATTTTAACTTCAATAGAACATGAAGTAGGGCAACACCAACTGCTGTAGAAGATCTAATCTGTTATGATAATTAAAAGAAAGACTACAAAGGAACTCATTCTAGATTCAAGTCAATGGGGGCTTTGGATGTGAAAAATACTAATGACTGTCTCTTGTGAAAGAAAGAGCAGCTCAGCAACAGGACTTCAGAGGAAAACTTTGGCTTCAATCACACATCCAGACATACTGACATGGGTTCTGCTGTTCAGAGTTTCCAGAAATACATGCATTGGTAAGTTAACTGTCCCATTGCAGAATCAAGATCTGAAAGATATTGTAAGAATAAGATTAGTCATTCATTTCGATTTCTCATGCTTACATTTCCAGAGAATATTATATGCTGTGGCTACAAGTAACATTTGAAATGACAAAAGCAACCTGAACTGCTGAATGTGTGGTTTAAAGGTAGGATTCTGCTAAATGATAGTACAAGTCAGAGTGGACAAATAAACACTTTCAAGCCTCCATGAATTATACAGCATTTATAATAACAGAGAATTAGAGATGAATCTACAGAACATCAACCACATTTGTATCTCAGAAAAGCCTCTGGGACATTATAGGCTTTTTGGAGGCAGTTCAAATTCACATACAGCCCTGACACCAGAATGCATCTTGAGTGCAAAGTATATCTAAACCACTACTGGCCTCTAGTTGTTCCAAAATGTTTTTCCAAAGCTAAGTAATAAATTACTTAAAACTGATTGAGGAGTTACATCTTTTTTCCAAACATGCTGGAGAAATATATATATATATATATGTATGCATATGTGTACATGTATATATATATATAAATCTTAAATCTTATATATAAAATCTTATATATAAAATCTTAATTTAGATAAAAGTCAAACACTATCATTTTAGTCTATTAGAATTTCACATCCCTTGTAAAGCTGATTGACTACACAAAATAATTGGTGATAATGATCTGATATGCTGCTTCAGGTGAGATTAAATTTTAAACACATATCTGTATATTGATGGATAAATGTAGAAGAGTTTAAGGAACAGAATTCTGACATGCATTAATACAAGCATACTTTACAAATCTTCAAGTAGACCCCAGAGTATCCATCTTATGTACAGTGTATTAGTATTTAATTTTACCTGAGAATTTTTTTCTTTGTTATTTCAGTCATCTTCCACTACCTCTCATTTTGTTGTTGTTCAAATATTTCAATTTTATTTGTCTCCCTCTGTTATTCATCTCTTCTGTTGATTTGTTTTGTGAGATTTTTAGATTTTCCAGATAAAATGAAGCTAGAATGCATGGAGACCAGATGGTGAATAGAGCTAGCATGTATTTGTGGGGCAAAATACAACACTAACTTTTATGTGATGGGTTGAGCATGAGGGGTATTGAACTCTCATCCATATGTTTAGACCTTAACTCAGGTTTGGGCCATACTAAGGGATAACACAGGAAAACCTAAAATTCATTAGCTCCATATAGCTCCATGCAGCCTTTCTGTGAAACAGATGATGGCAAATGTTTGTATCTGACCCTAAAATATAAATCAATTTTATGCTACTAGATTTACCTTGACAACAGAAAGAAAGCAGACTATCATTATTCCAGCACTGAATATTTTTATTTTTGCAAATTATAAATATTACTTTTTCCTCTCCACCTTCAGTCTTAAGAATGTGGTTTCACATTTCATTTAATGCTAAATGGTTCATTACTTGGAGTAGCAACTTAGTTCTCTTATTATGGTGTTATCTTTCACTTTGTCAAAATATGTCTACTTGATAAGAAATCTGACAGAAGTTGCTTATGATGGGATCACTAACAGCCATCAGTTTCTCTCTAGCAAATGAAACTGTAACCATGGAAACGGCCTTTTTTTTGCCAGAATGAAAATGAGACAGCACTCTGCCGCAGCCATTAGTAGAATACACAAATGTCCCTCAAGGCAAACATCTAAAGCAAATGGACTGCAAAGTAAGGAGCACTAATTTCTATTTATTTAGGATTTGTAAACCTAGCAGAGCAAGATATTAACAAAGGAACAAACAAAAGGAGGTTAAAAAAAAAAGATGTTTGTATTTTTCTTTCCATTTGCAAATATCCTTTTTTAAATAAAAATCTTTATTCAGTTTTTCAGTTCAGTAATGCTGTGGTTTGATTGTATCAGTGCTCTACAGAAAATTTAAAAAAAGAAAAAAAAAACATCAGAACAGTTATGTTCTTTTAATTTTTGGAAGTCTGAATTGTAATTCAAAACTTAAAAATATTAGGTGTGAGACTTTTTTTAAGATCATTTAATTTTTGGAGAACTCTATTCATTCTGATGAGATACACCAGCAGTGATAACAAGTCAGTTCTAAAGACCATCAGCAGTCAGCTATGGCTGTCAAAGACCTTTCAAGTGTCAGACTCTTCTTATTGTACTCTTTATTTGTGACTAGGCTCCTGCTACTAAAAACTACTTATTGAATGCATAGATTTTTTTCAAAGAATGAAATTATATGAGAGGTCTTAAACCATCTGTGATGTAGATCAGTAACACATATTCACCTTTTTTCCTTTCAAATAAAAAAACTTAGCTTCTCCAAGAACCACAATTTTTAGCCTCTCTTTGATTTCCAGCTCACTGGATAAAATATGGATACAGTTTTCCACTATGATAATTAGTTTTTTAAACAAAACTTTTCATGCCTATCAATGGATTAGAATATATAGGACATAATGCCAATTTTGTGTAGATACCTGGAGGAGCTTCGGATAGCTGTGTGCCTGCAAATATGACAAAGTGACATGCTATGACAGCCACTTTCAGAGAGCTATTTCCTATAGCGTGATTGGAAACACCCACTGTTGTTCTGGTATGTTTCACATAGGCCAGGGTTAAGACATACTTGTGGAGATGTTGCCTACTGCCAGCATAAAGGGTGAGCTGTGAAAAAATAAAGAATGGGTAATAAGAAACTAGAAATACCAAACTGAGGAGGCTCTAATGGCAATGTGTTCAAGCTTTTATAAACTTGCACTCCCTGACCTTTTCGGCTGTGTAAGTGTTAACCATACCGCAGACAAATTGTAGAAGACAGGAATTATTAAAATGACACGATAAAGACCACTGGACTGCTGCCTGGAAAGTTACTTGTTCATCCTATCTGCAAAATATCCCCAATATTTTCCTTCTCAAATTAAAACGCGTGTTAAAGTAAACATAAAAAAGGAAGAGGTGTCTTGATTTTTTGTTTTTGCCTCATATTGTCTTTTAATTGTTCTAAACATATGTTCAGCCATATGTGTAAGTACATATGTATCCTTGCATAGGCAAAAACATAAAATAACAATAGTAGAGTAACATTCCAGGTAAGTTTGCAGAAAGCTTTTTTAGACTTAATTAGATATCTTTCTTAACAGATGCATGTCTGAGAAAAAGTATACAAGTATACAAAGCTTGAAACATTGGAAAACTGGAAAGGAAAAAATACAATCTTTATTTTCTATGTTCTATTGAAAAAGCATAGAACTGCACCAACATCTTAAGACAATGAACACAAATTTGGACATAATAATAGCTAAGTGCAGCACATGCCCTTACTAGTATATGAATTATTTAATTAAAATTGGCAAAATTTCCAAGTACATAAGTTTTCTACTGGCTGCTAGAAGCTGACAGCTGGAGTTACAATTCTGTTTAGCCCAACATGCATAAAAGCTTTAGCTGAATACTTACTAACCTAGCCTGAAATGCCATCTCTAGAAGAATATAATGATCACTTGCTAGATGAAATTCATGGTACTGAAATAAATTTCATGTGAGAGGATAGAAAATAGATGTTTAATGACCAAACTCTCAGTATTTGCATCATGTTTCTAAGTCAGTCACCTTTATCACCAACTAATATGTGCAGTCTATTGTTGTATTCCATGACTTGTTATTTCCTTGCAAGATGGTGAATTATATTACCAATTGTATCAGTATAAGCAAATATTTGCAAATATCATAATATTTATACTCTGAATATTCAGTCAGGTGATAACAATATTCTTTTCTCAAATTGTCCGCTGCTTTTCTATTATTGACATACTTTCATTGAACATCATGCAGTGGGCAATTTGGTTCTCAGCTCTGGACTGAACATTTGAATCTGTACCATAATCCTGAAACAACCCAATCTACTCAAGGCAGCTATACAGAGAAATACCTTTCCTAGACTTCTTCAGTATTCTGAAGGAACAGAAATGTACAGAATGATTCAGCCCACCTAAAATCCAAATCAATTCATTGAGGAGCTTTTTTTTTCCATTGACCCTATAGGAATCTGACGGATGGATTCAGGCAATACCTAAAACTATGCATAAAAGCATTCTACAGAAATAAAGCTAGTTACCTTGTAACTGAATAAAAATAGATAAAAAAGTTTGAAATCAATTTAAAAATTCTCAGACCTACAGCACGTTTTGTCACAGCAATATTATCACTATTGATATTGGTACAATGATATTCCTGCAGTGTGAACAAAAGCACGAAAAAGAGGAAAATGGGAAGATAAATCATCCAATAGAAAGAAGATAAAGAATAGGGCTTTTAACTATATTAAAAAAGAATTTTGCCCTCAAGTCTAGCTTTTAAGTAAGGTTAACTAACCATGACAAGAGAGAGCTGGCACACAAATTCAGATTTACCTGTCATTCTTAATACTACAGCATGTTCTGTTCTTCATGAATTTAATGGCACAAGTTGGAATGTGTTTTGGAAAGTTTCTGGGCTGATTTCTTTCCCAAGAGGTCATTCTATAGTGGATGCAGTTCTGCTCACATTAACGCCATTGTAGTGCCATGCAGCATGAGTATAGGGTACTACTCCACATGGTGATATGAAAAAAATTACATATGAGTATACTACCTTGCTTTCTAAGCTGATTTCAGTTTTCGTATAGACAGACACTGTTCTAGCTGAATACACAAGGCAAATATTAGAATCGTTTGAACCATTAAGTTTAGGAATGGCCATTGGACTTGTGTTTATTCATTAGCATACTGTTAGTACTTCAGTAACTGTAAGAGAGAGTATCCTCCTGACATGCTGTGTGTTTTGCACCATGCTTACGCATCTGCTGGAATTCTAGAAGCCTGGATATCTGTTGTAGTGCTCACTGCTCATCACCTTCATTCCCACAGAATTTGAGCTCTCACAATTTGGCACAGTTGCTCCAGGCAATGCCTTTCCTGAAACTGGCTCAGCATATTCTTGGCATTATAAAAGTGATAAATGTCTTATATGTTTTCCCTAAAAACTGTGTGCACCCCAGTTATTAAATAAAAAGTAATTGATAAGCAAGTGGGATCTGCATAGAGAACAAGAAAGGGCAGATGGATCTCTAAAACCTGGTAACTTCCAACTGCTTTGGCACATGTATTATAGCAATATGTTCCCTGGCATAAAATAAATCTGGTTTAAAAACACTAGAATAAATTACATACAAACCTATTGTTGCACTTACTACGTGAGTGTAATTTCATGTGATTTTAAAATCTTTCCCATAGCAAATGCAAGAAATATATAAATAAATAAATACATAAATAAAAATACAGAAAACCTAAACGTGAAGAATCTGATTGCAGGGATAATAGAAATCTGAGAATCTACCATTATAAAAGATTCCAGGTCTGTACATATTGATATGCAGTGTAACGTTGAGCTCACAGTGCGTTTGTATGGTTGTGATCATGGTAATCATTAGTTTGTTTCTAATAAACCTCAGCTCTCCCGTATTGAGCTTCCTAAAGTTGTGTTTTTTTCCTAGAAACATAGTAACAGGGGTCAACTCCTGCCATGAACTTTATGAATTGTTTAGTGGCACATTAAAGGATAGCATCAACTTCACTTACAAGCTTTGAAATGATCTTATTTCAAGCCTGGAAAGGTGAATAGTTCTTTCAAAATTTGATTCACTTGGTCAAGATTTAACTCATTGTCTCCCGCAGATCTTTGCAAAATTTTCTGATTTTGCTTTTTATATGTTGTAACAATTTCAGCAATTTTACAAGAAAACCAAGAAGGACACTCTGGAGAGTGGTTATGGATGTGAGAATGCTGCAAATATCCTAAGCTGTGTTTCTGCTCCTTGGCCATAACACCAAATCCAGGAGAGCTGCCCTTTTCCACAGAATTGTTCTAGTTCACACCATAACACGTGTGGCGCTTAAGATTCAGCTGTAACAAGAAAAAAGCTCCTTTTTTCTTTAGTGTTGACTTTCAGAGACATAGAGAATGGTAACAGATTTCCCTAGTTCAGTTCACTTGCAGTCACCAGTACATGAAACGTGTAGGATTTGCTTTGCCAACATACTTCAGCATGCACAAACAATAAAATAAAACGCAAAACAATGAAGTCCAAAACATACAGTATAATGGTGTTGAGTCTACACCTTCAATATTAATACTTGCCTACCCAGTATATATGAAATGTACCTGTGTTTAAGCTCGAAAACCAAGGTCCAAGTTCTGCTTCTGTATCACTGCTTAAATACAAAGCTGTTCTGTATGGAGGATGTGGATCCACATAGGCAAGGTTAAATTCAGGATAATCTTTATCTAGAAATGATTAAACAGAAACCCAGTTTCTTGTTCTTAAAATGTATGTTCTGGTGGACTTCTCCTCTTTATCTCTCTATCTGGCAATGCTGTACGAAGAAATTTAAAGCCAGTGGAGAACCACCCCTTGACTACAGGCTGAGCTCTGTGAATATATAAATTGCATTCAACATATCCATATCCATATCCATATCCATATCCATATCCATATCCATATCCATATCCATATCCATATCCATATCCATTTCCATATCCATATCCATATCCATATGTGCTTCTTTTTTTATGCGTGTGTTTAGTTAATCATTATTTTTTACTACTGTTAAGCATTTAGCAAAAGAACTGTTGAATGCATGAGTTTTACTGGAATTAGTCTATTACTCCCATCTACTGCAATTGATTTTTGCAACATTCCTGCTCAGATGAGAAATCCTTTCTTGGACAAAGTTACATTAACATTTACAGAGCAGTAACATCAATGACAGGAGTATAAACAGTTAAGTCAGCTTCTTTAACTGGAGCTGAAATTACTATTAGGCTTATCATAATAATTCTGTGGAAATGTTACAGGCTTCTGTGTTTTGGATCCATGGTCAAGTGGATAAAGAATAATAAATTTTAAAAATTAGTTGAAAATTTTGTAATATTATCAAAGAGTTGAGACCTGAGAAATTATTTTCAGATTGAGTAAAGTCTTATATTTTCAAGGGATTATCTTAAAAATTGGTAATTTTTTTCTAAATGAAGGGCTGTTTTGAAATGAAAAAATCAAAACATTCCACTTGAAAATGTCAGAGTGAAGTGTTTTGACTTTTAAAAATGTTTTTGCTGAAAAAATGAAAAAATGATAAATTATGCATGAATTTGTGAATTGTTTCATCATTTGAAATATGCATTTTAAAAAAATGTTACAGATCATTTCATAGTTGTATTTTTTTTCCCCCTCTTATTTCTGGTCTAAGTAAGCAAGTTTTTCATCCCTAGTTTTTGTCTTTTAATTTGCTTGACATTTAGCATATATAGCTATCATAAATCTTAAAGACTTGAACCATATGGTTGTGTAAAAAGTAGATCTAACTTCAATAGAGAGTAAAGCTTACATTCATAGATGCTTAACATATACACACAAACACACACAAAATGTGGAACAATTCCTGTTCTGAGTTACAATAGGTTAGAGCTAAATAATTATTCTAAATGTAATTAATTTGCCTCAGAATCAAAAATGTAAAGGTTTAGACCATTGTGTAAGTGGTTATTAAGAGAGCTGGGCTATTGGTATGACCTATTGAGTGCTCAACAACATCTGCATGATTACTGCAATGATTATCTGCAATGTTTGTATCATATTTCAAAATATACTTTCCATGATAGAAATTAAATACCGTCATTATGTTTTTTCTGTTTTCAAGATGTTGTTTGGACTGCTAGGCAGATGAGGTAGCATTCAATTTAATGTTTTAAGTCAAAAAACAGTAGACATTAGTAATTACTAAAAATCATTACTGATCTTGAACTTGTTATTTCCTCCTATATTTCTTAATTTATTTGATTTATATTTAGGTAAAATAAAATCCTGTGAGGAATCATTTCTGATTAGTTCATATCTGTAATGTAGTATCTGTGCACAATTGCTGTTAATTCTTGAAATGTGGCCAAGTGTTTGTTAGCATCGTACACATGGTTACTAGCAAAAAATATTCCTTTTTATCTGTACAAAATATAGATATATAAAACATAAAATGTGATCTCATCTTTTAGATATAACAAGTAATCATCTATTTCTTTTTTTTTATTATTATTATTTATTTGAGTATGCCGTCTTTGGAAGAAGGGACATACAACTTGAAAAGAGTACAAGGATGTTGGTAGGATATGCAGAGAGAAAATCAGAAAGGCAAAAGCCTAGCAAGCATTTAATCTGGCCACCATTGTTAAAGATAAACAAAAATGTTTTTACAAATATACTAGCAGCAACATGAAAGTAAAGGAGAATCTCCATCCTCTATTGGGTGCTGCAGGAAACATTATCACTTAGGATGAGGAAAAGGCCGAGGTTCTCAATTCTTTCTTTATTTATGTCTTTAATAGAATGGTTATGCCAGTCAGCCCCCTGAGCTGAAAAACAGGAATGGGGAACAGAAACAAAAAACACAATTCAGGATGAAATAATTAGCAACCTACTTCTCCACATGGAATTACAGAAGTTCATGAGAATGGATGAGATTCACCTGAGCAGTGGATATGATTGCCAAGACACTTTTCATCATTTATCAGCAATCCTGGACAATCAGAGAGGTCCCTGCTGACTGAAGACTTGCCAGTGTGATGCCCATCTACAAGAAGGGTCAGAAGAGTATCCAGGAAACTACAGGTCTCTGAGACTGACCTTGGTATCAGGGCAGGTCATGGAGCAGATCATCTTGATCACACACCACTTGTAGGAATTCTAGGCAATTGGTCACATCCAACATGGTTTCATGAAAGGCTGGTTCTGCTTGACCAACTTGATCTACTACGACCAGGTGACCCTCCTAGTAGATGACAGAAAAGCTGGAGGTGTAGTCCATCCAAACTAGTAAAGCCTTTTATACTCTCTCTAAAAGTAGTGGCCTCAAGTTGCACTAGGGGAGGTTCAGATTGGATGCTAGGAAGAATTTTTTCTCTGGAAGAGTGGTGAGGTATTGGAACAGGCTTCCCAGGGGGATGGTAGAATCACTGTCCCTGGAGGTGTTAAAGAACCATGTAGATACGACACTGAGAAACAATTTTGGTGGATATGGTTGTGATGGGCTGATGGTGGATAGATGGTTGGATGATTATGTTAGTGGTCTTGTCCAACTCTAATTATTCTATGATTCTATGATTATCCTTTTCTGTCCTACATTTTTTTCATTCTTTCTTTGTCTGCCTTACTTTTTTTTTTTTTTCCTACTGTTCTTTTCTATCAACAATATTTATTTTCATTATTTCCAAAAGTACTTTAGATCAAATATTGGGAAGGTTTACAGATCAATGTTATTTTCAATTATAAGGGAAAAAAAAACTATCCTTTAAAACCATTAGAATCAGAACACATTATTAATACTGTGAATTATATCTCTGCACTGAATAGAGTGTCCTACTGAGGTGTAATATAAATATTTTTTTATTATTATTTCAATTATATTTTAAAAAATGTAGGAATTTAATAGTTAGCAAACTTGCTACTTCATAAAGGCTTTGGTCTATGTGAGCTGTATCATCAATGCCATTCCTCAGTGTTCTTTCATTTGTTTACATCAACAGAAAATTTTGACCTCATTACAACACTCCCATGGGACCCAGGAGAAATGAATGGTCAAAAGACACACAAGGAAATACATTTCCAACATAGATTTTTTTATCTGTCCTGACATAGAAGAATTAGTCAAATGAATTTTAATATCACATCAAACATTGCAATGTTTTTATGTTTGTTAAGATTTTCCCAGCTATTTTAAATAACTCTCAAACAACTGAAAAGATCCTCCTGGTAACTTGCTTGTATCAGCTGTGCCAGGAAGACAATCACCTGCCAGAGTGTAGTCTGGACACTATTGATTTCTCTACATTTTCTCTTACACGTAAATGTTATAAATAGTGACTAACTTCAGACTTCAGAACAAAATTTCATTTGCTGGGGAATAGTGTGGGAGTAATGTTCATATCAAGGTGCAAAGCAAAACCAAGAAAATTTAGCAATAGCTTAATTGGTTCTCTTTGTTTAAATTATTCCCAAGAGACGCATACAGACTGGATTTGTAGACACAGTACTGGAAGAATTTGAAGACCTTTCCAGAGCAAGACATATGCCAACATAGTTTATAACAAAGAGGATATTAGTTGAGGTTTAATTTAGCATCTTTTTACTCTTAATCAGTATTCACAACTGTTTCAGACATCAGCATTACTTTCAGATTAGACAAAATTTGCAGGACAGCTACATTAGATAAAACATTAGATAAAACATAGCTAGAACATATTTATCAGATGATAGGAATAGTTAGGTATTCAAAAGCATCTAAGTCTGCTTTTCTTCCAGATATCCCAATTTCCTTATGCACTATTGAAAGTGTTTGTTTACCTTGATTACATTTCCATTTACCTTTCTCTCAGTATGTTTGGTTTTATTTTCCAGTAAATATTTCACAAACATGAAGATATTTCTGAATTATTCTCTGTTTCTATCAACAGAAATGCTAAATATAGTCTACAGCAGTAGCTGCCTTCATTAATATGATTTCAAAACAACAAACACGATGCTCAGTGCATACTTTATTTCTGCTAGGAGACACCACATTTCCAATTAAACTCAATTCATAACTGAATGAAAATACATGGAATTTGGCATGATTATCTATAATATATGTTTCATTGTTCTTATATTTATTTTTTAACAAGGAAGAAGAAAAAGTAATCTTAAAGCAGAGGAAAACATTTGGAAAAAAATGCATTCTTTCTATGAACAGGCTTTGTTGTCACAAGTACTATGCTGACAATGAGATCTTTAGAAGAGCTTTATTTGTATCACAACATGTAGTATACCTCAGGAATTAGTAAATTCACTCAGGAAATAAACCAAAATATTCTCTACTATTGGTTTTTGTAGTACTTCTCTGGAAAATTTTTACTCTTTTATTCTATGGTAAACTTAAAATGAAGACAAAGAAAGAAAGAAAGAAAAAAATATATATATATATATATTTTACAGAGCAGTAAGGAAGATGATGGATTAAAGCAGATGCAGACTGTTTGCAGTTATATAAGACTATTAGGGACTCTGCTTGTTCTGGCTTTTGTAATTTGTCCATGTCCTACTTTATATAACTCAATCCATTGTGAGTAAAAACATGAAATACCAGAATAGTTCATATTTCATTTTGTCATCGAATTAGAAAAGAATATAAAAACAAACACAATAGACATCATATTTGCTGAGTATAGAACTGAGTATTTTTTCATATCAAAGGAGTCTGGAAAGAACAGAAGGTTAAGAAGATTTTTTTTTTCTTACAATGAGCAGATGTGCTTGTTACTGTTGATGGACAAGCTTATCCATTTACATCAATTAATATCAACAGCAAGCACATCAATATGGAAGCTTGTCCTGACGCCTTGATTTTTTCCCATCTGACAGGTAATAGTAGGGCTGGGAAAATGTCACAACAATTTAGTCATGCTTCACTGGCTTTAACTAGTTCAGTGACAATGGGAATGCATCATGCTAAGATTCCTTATGATTCATAATGGTACTGCATTAGTCGGCTATTGCAGAGGATTTAAACTAGTCTTTGTCAATTAAGGGTTTAAGGTCAAATCCTCTTTATGGTTTTTTCATTTGTGCATTAAGTAAAAGCAAGTTAAAATATTTATGAATAGCACTAAAATGTGGAAACTTTCTTTAGGAACCTGTCTTTTCATATTGAGTCATAACTGAAACCAACTATGTTTGACAAAGAAAGGCTATTTCTTCACATAGCATGGCTTATCCCTCCCCTTCTCTAAAGGTCTGAGCTACAATCTACTCAGTTTTGGCAGAAAAACTTCTGTGGTAGAAAGTGCAATTGTAACCATATTAGACTGTGAGACAAAGTCCTGCCTCAATGTAGTTCACAATGCATATCAAAATGTAATAATAGTATTTGTAAACTGGGGGCTCAGTGACCCAAGAAATTTGTTAAAAATGGAAGAGGAACACTATAGATGTGTTACTGAAACATGGTAGTGAAGGGAATGCTGGGATAGGTTCTCCTAAGATGATGTCCTAAGAGGAAAACAAAAGAAACAAACAAAAAAAGACCCACAAAACACAAAATGCAAAACAAACAAGCAGCAACAACAACAAAACACACACAAAAGAAACCACTTAAATTAGTCCAGGCAATGTGGGATGCTCTGTGGCTGGCTTGTTTCCAGACTTGGAGCAGAGGCAAGGAGGAGCTATTGGCTTCACCCCAAGAGTGCTCTGCTGGTTGTCCCATACAGCAGAGGGAGACCTCTGCACCTTTCGCATAATTTAAGTGCTGAAAATTTCTGAATATCCATCGGTTTTCTTCCTGTGTAGTAAGAAGTAAAAGGCCACACTTTGCTTATTTATTTAGGTGCTGCCTCACTGTTATCAATGGGATGTACCAGGGTAGCTGAGAGCCTGTTATGTCCAATATAAACATATTTTATTATGTAACGTTGTATTACTTAGGGCTAGAAATGTCATGATGATTCCTTGTGTATAGAGATGCATATATGCACATACTTGCTTGCTTTCTCCATTCAGATATTTTTTGACTGAAATTGCCAGTAAAAGCTATGTGTTGAGATAGTTTTTCCTCTCCCCGGTACTTGCAAAGGAAACTCTACCTGACATAAGAGAGGATTCAGCATTCAACTCTAAGTCATTGATTTAACCTTTCTGTCATGAGAACAGTAAAATCAACTTGCTTACAATACAGTTAAATGTTTAGTTACATATGAAACTAGATCTCTGGAAATGAAAGGAAATTACATTTTCTATAATCAATCAATCATGTATGGAGAGAAGTTTATTTAAAGTGACTCCTTTCTGATTACTTCTAGAAGAGATAAATAGAAAATTATTCATAAAGAACTCAAAGTATTGATAATGTGACAGCTGAGAGGTTGTGCTCTTCAATGCAGATCATTTTCCAATGTTATGATAATCTGCAAAACCAGACAGTGTTATTTAAATAAGCTTATACTAAGCATATGTGTATTGGATCAGCCTTGTTAGAAATCAAATAGCAATAATTAAAATCATCTAGTATTTTCTACCAACTAACTGTAAAAATTTCAGCATGAAATTAGTGAGGGCATTTTAGCTAATTTAAATGATGATACAAAAAGTTATAGAAACAGATAACACCACTGTATACCTAAATGAAAATACTTTATATTCTCACCAACTCCTAGATGCCTCAGTCACAGACTTGGGCTCTGAAGTCTGCACACAGGGCACGATGTTGTCTGCAGCTCTGCACGAGCCCTAGAGGCCATATTATGTAGCACCAAGTCACATTCCTTGTCAGAGGACACTGAGGCAGGTCATATCTTTGTGTCCACTGCCAAGGTGATGTGCACGTAGCCGAATATTTCATGGAAGGGAATGTGGAAAAATGTAGAAGGGTGCTTCTTGAGGCAGTGTGAAGATCTTAGTAAAACTAGTGAATGGGAAGAAACAAAAATTCCCCTCCAAAATCATGAAGGCAGTAGGTTTTGGTTTATTTTGTGGCCAAATCCTGTTCTGAAAATGGCTCAGAGGAAAAAAAAAGGCATTGAAATTTCTTTAAAATCATCATTTTCTCCCTTTCTTCCTCCTGTTGAGAAAAAAATCACTTTTCTGGAAACACACATCTTGGGTCAAGGTAACAATAGACATATAATTAAAATATTGAACAGGAATATTTCTAATTAGATTATTAGTGTTTTTTGACTTTGTTTAGAAAGCTCATCAGATTCAGTACTGGGAAAATCTTGATTATTCTTTTTCAAAAGTTTTCCAATAGAAAATGATTATTTTGAATGAACTACTAATACAATACATATCATTTCTATGGAAAACTTACAAAAACTGTATGAAATACAAATCTGGTACTAATGTAAACAGAAAGTGATTTATTAAACTCTGTGTATGTGTGTTCAACAAAACCAGGAATGGTTTTGGCTTATTTCTTCTCCGAATTTTGAAATCTAAGCTATTTTGTGGTGTCAGGTTGTATAAAGTTATTTATCTACATTTTCAAGAAGCCTAATATAGGGACTATATCAGATGCATACAGAACTATAGAATGATCTAGGCTGGAAGAGACCTTCAGGGTGAAATCCAACTATCAGCCTGGTTTACAAAGTTTCATAACGAAATCATGTCCTTTGGTGCCAGATCCACTTGTCTCTTAAACACCTCCAGGCATGACGACTCCACTCCTTTTCTGGGCAGTCCATTCCAATACTTGACCATCCCCTCTGCAAAGCAGTTCTTACTTAATATCCACCCAACCCTCTCCTGGCCCAAGTTAAGACAGCTGATATCCTGCAAAAAATATCTGGACTGACAAAATAACTGATGTGCGACAAAGCAGGGTGCTTTAAAAAGTTCTCTCTTTTTGTTTGCTTATTGTGAAATTTTGTTGGCTGTTTTTGAGAACTAAGCAGGAATTTACACAATAGCTATCGTGAGGAAACAGACAGTGGGTACAACTCCATACTAATTCATCGTTTATGAGGTGATCACCCTGCAAGAACCTCCTCTTCATGGTGTGTGGTTCTTAGCACAAAGCTGAAAGAAGTCTGTAAGAAAGCTGTTCAGTTTTTGAGGCCTCAGAGGGAAAAAAAAATTTACAAACTTGGAAAAAAAAAAAAGAAATTTGAAAAACAGAGTGATTTGCACTGAAAATGCAGGTACAGGCATTGCCTGGCAAAGTCCACTAAGAACAAAACACCTGAAAAGACATTGTGCAAAGAAGGAAAGAGAAGCTTTCATGCATTTTGGTTGATACTAGGAGTTCTTTTCTATTCAAGAGTTCAATTCTGATGCCGAGTGATACCTTACTTTCCTTCAATCTCTGACACATTAAGGAGATGTTAACACATACGTATCTAGTCTAGAAAGTGCAGTTCTAACATTTAGAGCCAGCAGATGTACCCTTATAAAAATTAGGCCCACTTTCTCCTTTGGATGTACCGATCTCACCAAAATCATCAGTAAATTATTAGCACAGACCCAGCTGGTAAGTGGCTATTGTTAAGCAGCAGCAGTGCCTTTTGATGATCAGACCTCTACTTCACTGAAAGAGAATTCCAGGAAGCAACTTTCTTCCACTTTGTCAGAAAAAATCAAGGGTTTTGCTGTTCTGGAAATGCTGTTGACACATCTTGAAATAATCATGTGATCTGTTGTATGAGCCAAAAGAGGTGTTTCTTCAAAGCCTTTTTTAAACTGAGATGTGCTTCTGCTTGTTCAAGCCCTCCCACATACAGATGAGGACATAATATAGGGCTATGTCTCATTATGCAACCTGCCTCCCACATGCATGTTCTAAAAGAAAGTACTGAGCAGCTGCATAACACTCCTTTGGGCATGAATAGAGTCTTTAATACCAATACTGAAATGGGAGTGATTAGTACTGTTACTAGCACACACAGCACCTGAGCATTCTTGGTTCATTTCAATGCAATTGATGGAACATCTTGAGTTTTGGGGAGAGAAAGAGCTGCCAGATTTACTCATGGGATATTCTTGGATAGTGACTTATGGCTTGGACATTGCTTAACCTTGTGCATGGCCCTCTGACTCATGCTGACTATGTGATCAGCATCAATCCCTCATTAATTAGCAGCATCACATGATTGCTTCTCAAGAATAAACTAACAAGAGTTAGCCACTGACAGTTCCAGGGTGACCAGTGAAAGTAGTGCCTAATCCACTCAGCAAACAGAGCCAAGAAAACATCAGTTATAAAAGGTATACAGAGAAGAGAAACTCAGTGTTTTAGGCAGATGTGGATTTAGACAGCTCAGAACTAAACAAACAAACAAACAAAAAACAGAACAGAGAGAGAGAAAGAGAGAAAGAAATTGGTTTAGTTGTAGGCAAGGACAGTATATTGGTGAGTTAGTCCTATTTACATTCCCTGGCAAACTGAGCATTGTACCCTCATTGCCAGGATTACTGCCTGACCCCAGGAATCTCAACTGTAAGAGGAGGAC
The DNA here is from genome assembly GCA_035772895.1 of Perdix hodgsoniae. Lineage (NCBI taxonomy): Eukaryota > Metazoa > Chordata > Aves > Galliformes > Phasianidae > Perdix > Perdix hodgsoniae. Next base: position 2,370,179 of record JAPSGF010000019.1, on the reverse strand, counting down.
TAGTAACAGGCAATGCAAAAAATAAAATAAAAATATAAATAAAAATAAGAAAAAAAATGCTCTGTAGCTCATGCAACGAGAATATTTACTTATTTAGAATCCTGCAAATGTGAAAAATCAACTTCTCCATATGTTCTAAATGCCACCGATGTAATCTGAAAATACCTCCTGATACAGCAATTTAAGAACCATCTCTTCACATGCTGATCTTCCTCCCTGCTCGATCAATGCCCTGCTTTTACAATAGCTATTGTATACCCCCATTTTCAAATAGAGTGGAAAAAGATGAGCCTAGAAATATGCCCTGCAGGTCAAATTCAGGTTATATTAAGTCAGAAAAGGGGAGGAATCCATTTCAATGTTAGTGAGGACTGGATCCATTTATAAGGCCTTTTTAAATCCTTACTTCATTCCACAGTGTATTTGACAGCTGATTTTCAACCCAGATGACTATGTCTGCAGTAACCACCTGATCAGGGAAACAAGCCTGTTAGTTTATAATTCCTAAAACATAAATGCATCTACCAACAAGGCAAAACATATAGAGAAATGAAGTAAATATCAGCAGGAAGTTTTCCTTTCAGTTGGTACAAAATATTCTGATTTTTTAAATTATCTTTTGAGACATCTAGTTTGGCATTTAGTTGGGAATTTATTCAGTACTCCAACATATAAGCTAATTTACCACATTATTCCAATAGCAGGAGATAATATTTGCGAGCTGTAGATTAAAACAAAACAAAATGAAAAAAAGACCACAAAAAAAAAAGAAATAAAAACCAAACATATAAGCTCGTTCCTCCTAGTAGAGTTAAGTACTGAAAATCCAACTGTACTTATCTGAAGATCTTACTTTTGCAAATATTTAAGCACATGATAAAAAGGAATTTCATGAGTAGAACCACACCTCTGTTTAAGTGTTTGGCAGGATTAGTGATATTTGTACATACTATATTTTTACCTTTGCATTCTATACTTACTTTGTTTAAAAAATACAGAGCTGCTGTTTACTGTGTGAATCAAAATCTGATTTAAGACAAATTTCCACGTTTTCTATTTCACTGTAAAAAAAAGCACATCCGTTTAACACAATAACTATTTCTCATGCAGGCTGTGAAGCATCCTGTCTATGTGTATTAACAGAAGACCAGAACTTAGTCTGTTAAAAAAGGAAGCCATTGGAACCAGCACAATAAATTGCTGTGTTTAAATTCATTAGATCAATTATCTTCCAGGAAAACTGGTGTATTCTGAAGCTTTCAAAACATCCTTACGGATTAGAGAGCAGGAGCTCTGATCAATGTCTTTGACTGCTGTTTGTTCAGAAAATAGTTCTTCCTGGTTTAGAGGACATTAAAATTATGAAAAGGGTCTGAAGATAATTTATGTATAGGAAGTACATAGCAGGGAAGAATAAAAATAGCAGATGCGATTTGCTAATATGCTTTGGGACATTCAGTATTCAGAGAATGGTGGTCTAATCTGACAATTAGTGTTATTGAGCACTAGTGCAATCAGGATTCAAGGTTGCATGGCTTTTCTCAAGGAAGTGCCACTAAACTCTTTATCTCAGCACATTACCACAAATATGACATTCTCGCACTTTTCCTAATGGCAAAGCTATGTTGGAACTTCATATGAATTACTGGGCTATATCATAGAGTTTCTAATCTGTATGAGTACCTTATTTTCTGGCACTAGGTCAATTAAATATGTCACTCTCTCCAAGCAAATCACCAAGAAGCCTGGAAGAACATGGAGGTCCCTAATTCCAGGTTTCCCTTATCTCTCATAAGGTAGGTCTCCACTATAAGACAGCTACCTAGGTTCTTTCTAAAGGTGCTTCATTATGAAAGAATAAGATGTGGGTCCTTAAATATGACAGAAATATGAGACAAAATTACTACTGATGAGCCTTAATCTAAACACATTTTGTGAAGGAGCACCTACACATTTGGGTAGACGGTTCTCTGGTGAAATGATATAGATGTGATAGGGAGTTTTTAAAAGTTGCTTTGCAGTCTGGAAAATACCAAAAATAAAAGTGTTACTTCCTGCAGATTTTTACCAGAGTGTGCAGTGGAGGAGAGAAGCAATGTTTGGAGGTACATACATGCAGCTGGACACTTTGGACATTTTCAGATAGTCATATGAATACATACCTGCTATTGATAGAAATTGATATGATAGATGACACCAAAATACTGCACTCTATGATTTGCATGTTAAGATATTGCAAAAAAATAAGAAAGTATAACCACTCTTCTTGGTACAGTTGATGAACGTGTACATATAACAGACTTTTCCCTGAGTTATGCTGCGTTCTGCTAAAAAAATACAAGGAAATAAAAGATTGAAAACATCTTTGCATTGAAAATGGCACTCTTTTTTTTCTTCTTTTTTTTTCTTTTTTCTACTTTCCCTATCATTAGTTCATTAGTTGCAGAAATGAATAGGAGAAAAACGGGCACAAGTCTCCACATTCATTAATATAATTTTTAGAATCTCTCAAATCTCTCAACACTATTTCAACCTATCTTTCAAGGGTAAGTGACAATATTTTCCAATCTAAATATACTAAGTAACTGACTAGCATTAATCAATGCCCTTTTTAAAATCACTAGGAATATTTAATATCTCAGTGGTCAGAAATCAAGCTAGATGATTTTGGAGGTCTTTTCCAACCTTAATGATTCCATGATGTTTGTAGTTTGTTTCTAGCCTCAGTTATGCACAATAAGTGCAAAAATCTTACTGTATTTACCAATAGTACAGAATCTACTTTTCCTTAATCTTTGTATCTTATACAACATTGCAGACACAAAGATGATGTATAATTCATGTAAACCATCATGTTATTGAGCATAGTCTCTGTCTGATTGACAGGATATAAAATATAGTATCTCCTCTTGCTTAGTAGTTTCAAAGAAGTATCAAAATACATATGAACAAGTAACCCCTGCAGGGTTAAAAATAGGCTTTGTTACACTGGGAATATGATATTTTTCTTACTCATTTGGCAAATAGCTGGACAGTGTATTATGACCACAGTGTTTGTTTTCATTTCTGAAGGAGTATTCTCAAACAGTTTCAGCAGGTGCGAGAAGCCACTTATCTCTGCCCTGAAGAGAAACCAAGAGCCTGGTCTGTACTTAGAACTCATTGTTAAGGATTTATTAATGCTTAACTTTGCTAATCTTGACGCTGCCACTGGAGATGTTTGCTGAATGTCTTGTGCAAGACACTTCACATCTTCCTGCCCCATGTCCAGGCGTTGAGTATAAGTGCAGTTACTGTTCCTTTGAAATATTTTAGTCCTTGTGTCTGAAAGGTAGTACACAATGAATAAACCATGAAAAGGATATTACATGAGCATTTTTGCTTTGTTTTGTTTTGTTTTATTGTGGTTATTCCTAGTGCTGTACTTATAAGTTCCTCTTCTGACCTTATCTAAGCAGGGTGGACAGAGTAATCATAAAAATCACTTGATGTAGCCTTAGCAAACATCCCCTTTCTCATATTTCTCTTCGTTGGTCAAAGTAAGAAAGCATTCAAAGCTAGAAAAGCTTTGTTTGACTCGGTTGTTGAGGTGTGTTACAATCTCCCTGAGTAACTTTCCCCTCTCCTACACAGATCTGCATGTGAATTGGTACGGGTATTACTGAGCTACTGGAAGGTATTTGGTAAATGTTTACAGCAGATCAGATTTTTACAGCAATGACAAGAAATGAAGGAAACACTGTTGCACTATTTATGCTGATATCAAGTTTCACTGACTACCCTGTATTGTACTACAGGTACAGTAGTTTTCACTTCCAGAAACTGGGAATACTTCCAGAGGAATTCATCTGGATAACATTTGCCTGTTACCCTCCCCAGAAAAGAATTAGTCACCAAGGGCCCTATTCATAAAGACTAATTCAGACCATTTCCACATGAGTATCACGTCTTTATGTGGAAAAAGTGTGGAGTATGCTTTTTTTCAACATAATGAATCCTTTTCTGTGATTAATGGAGTTGTTTCTGTCTTTAAATGGACACCTCTCTCTTTTCTTAAAGAGAAGACTGAAGTCCAAAGCAGAGGAGGCTGGATTGGGCTGGATAAAAAATTCCTAGCTTTAAAGAGTGTGTATGAATTGTTATGCTATAAATTGCTTAGCTGTCCAAATGATGAATACTGAAAAAAAAAAATGTAAAGGAAGAGAAATCAGTCCTTGCTGGACACGAATTTTTATAAATAGGCCTGATGTTTCCTTAAAGTTAATATTTCCCTATTAACTTCTCAGTGTTAAGCTAGACAAAGCTTCAGCTTTGCACTGCATTTTGCAAAAAATTCCACTTCCAGTAGCAGCTATGACTTAATCATAATGGTGTGATAAGTTTAGTCATCCCACAAAGTTGATAAATTGGAATGATTGGAATCACATCATTAATATGTGAATTTTGGTGGGATCTTAATAGCCACCAGGGGTGCACAAGATTTATGACAGAGTCAGCTTATGATTTTCTCTTGGTTGAATGCTCATTTTAATGTCCTGTAACATACACTAGACCTTGCCTACTGTTCAGTTTGTACTGTGACAAAAAGCTTTAGCATATGCAAGTTCAGGTCATTACATTTCATGTGACATACAGTATATAACTAAAATATAATGTTTTACTTCAATCATCCCAAGCAAACATGCAGTTTTATTGGAGACATTTAATGCAGCTACAACTACAGCTGCAGAACACTGCTGCTCACATGGCAGCAAATACTGCTGTTTTTTGATGAATGCAATCCCAGTCTTGGTTTTATCAACAAAATATTTAGACCAACTTGTATAGGAATTTTCTAGATGATTAGGACAGTGAAATACAGTGTATTGCATGCACTAAGAAAAATATGATCAAAAGAAAAAAATATATATACAGATTAAGCCAAGTGTTTCAGACTGCGTAACTATACCGATTGAGTACTTTCAGTGAAGATAACAAGGGGTAAAAACAGACTTTGGGGGCTAACCTGATCTCTGTAATAAATTCTGATGACACTGGATAGAAATAATGAGATAATGTATCCCATCTGAAACACGGAGAAACAAAATGTTTCCTGTCATAAAACCCAGGCTTTCACCTTTTTACACAGTGATGTGTACTCCTTGCCCAGATTAGAAGATGGATCTTTCATTTCTGGGCACTATCTGGATTTTCCATAGGGTATAACAACTTTTTCATCTATTAATTATCCAGTGGTTTAAGGACAATTCAGTACAGTGCCATGAATGCTATCTCCATTGCCATTTTTACAATGGAGCCAGCCTTTCTTATAATAAAATAAGCAAAGGCATCTAGTGTTACTACAGACTTCTTCATGCACTTCTCTGTTTTTCTATTTTTCTGTTAAAATTTTACAATACCGTAGCTCCAGATTATTTGGCATACAGTTTGGTTAGAATACATAACAAAGAACTAAAAGATCATGTAGACTACCATCAAATTCCTGAATTATCCAATCCAACCAATCAACGTAATCCAATCAGTGAATAAGCAAATGTGCTTCGTAGAAAATCAGTACTACAGGAAATTGGGGCTCTTGTGGGGCTTCTGTGTTTTTGTATGTTTTTTGTTTCTGTAGATTTTTGTATATGTTTTTTGTTTTTTTTTTCCTCTAATCAAAAGAACATAGGTTACTTTATTTGGAAATGAATGTTGGTAGCACTCTTTGCAGATACAGAGTCAAGCACTCTCTATTTAGTATCAGATATCTACTGACCATTAAATAACAGAATTAAGAAGAACAGTTGGTTATCACTGTTTTGCTAGAAAGATGGTCCTCTGAACTTGAGTTTCCGAGTGCATGGAGGCTCCGTACTGGAGGGCATGTTTAGTGATCATTTTCTAATAACATAAAAACATCAGAAACCCAGAAATAAATGGAGCATTCTTAGGCAAATTACATTAGCTTGAGCTCTTTCTACATGTGATTGGAGATGATCTAATTGGCCTGTGGCGGTAAGTAAGTTATACTGAGTGTTTGAATATAATGCATGTATGTTTACAATAATAAATGCATTAGAAGCATTTTTATTGTTCGTCTTTTTCTTAACATACTTCCTGTTAGCATGAAGTGCATAGTTCTTCCTGTGGCAAAACGCAATATTGCTTCACGCCAGGGTAAATTTTTGCCTGTAATTTCACTTCTTCAGTTCTATCTTTTGAATACGAGCAGAGCAGAGAACTTCTGTGGAGTAGCAGACCTATGTTACTGCATTGCTGTGGAGGAGTCCACTTGGCACACTTAAAGAAGTTCTAGGCATGAAACATTTGCTACTGCTCTTTATAGCAAATACATATTATTAGCTTCTTCACATGTTAACTTGCTTCACAAACTCGTGGTCTAATTTCAGGCCCTTTTCACACTCGCACGCATCAGTGAATAAGCAAAAGGCATCATTCTGCTACAGCAAACACACAAGATACCTTCTTTACAATAACATTGTCTTTTCTACATGGATTACTTGGTAAAGTGAGGCACAAGAACTTACGAAGACTGAGGCCCCCTTACACTAAAGGCCTAGATTTGTATGGTGCAAACAGCCTTAGGATAGCAATGACACATGAAATCATGACCCCAGTAAATTCTACGAGAGTTTCACCTAGGCCTCATTGAGGTCAGAACTGCTGCCTGTAACTGTGGTTGCAAGGCAGTTTGTGAAGACATCGATTAGGTCCCCTGAGGACTAAAAATATTGTTGGCGCTTTTTCATTGTGTAGAAAAGATCAGTTCCTATGAAGACTGTTTTGTAACACCTTTCAGCCTGTTCTCTTGATGACTACAAGCTCCAACATCTCTATGGAGAGAAATGGAGAAATGGGGGGTTGGTATGCTGGAAGACTGGGGGCAGCATCAAACATAGAATATCAGTTTGCTTTCCATTGTTTCCCTTCAAGACATTAAATTTAATCTTGTGAAGAAACTAAGTAAAATGCTACACAGCATTGACTTGAGTATGTAGCATAATATTAGCACTGTTTTTGGTTGTTCTGCTTTGTTTATTGTGTTGTGTTGTGTGTTTTTTGTTGTTTTTGTTTTTTTTTCCTGAGAAGCTCTAATACAGAAAAAAAAACTTCTCATATACAGCTTCTCCAAATACTCTCTATGCTCCAAAATGTTATTCAGCTGTACTATCTTCATTATATAAATGACCAGATGTGACTGAGTGACTCCAGTAAAGTTACAACTGGGATAAACTTGGCTGTAAATTATGAAGAGCTTTCACTGATAGTGATTTCAAACCTCAGAACAGTTTTCTAGGTGTTTGGGAGGTTTCAGATTTGTCGTTAGAATTCATTCCGTAAAGGACAAGAAGAAAATCTCAAAGACCAGAACTGCAAAGGTACTCTATCATAGATCTGTTCCTGACAAAACAGTTTTAGCCTAATCTCTAAATTATGTTTCCTTAAGTCAGCTTCTGAAACTGTGTTCACTGAGTGGAATGCAAAAGTAGAGACAAAATAAACCACACATTTGAAGGAAAAAAAAAAAAAAAAAAAAGAAAAATATGTTTTTCTCTCATTTAAAAGTTCTACAAATATATTAATTCAGTATAAATTGTTATGCTTAGTTAAATGGCATTGTTTTTCATTTTAGGTAGAAGGAGCAACCATAAAAAAGATCACTGCCTTTAGCTTCAAAAGTGTAAGAAGCTTTATGCATGTCTGACCTGAAGAAAATTGCTTACTCATTGTAAATAATTGTACACACAGAACCAGCTAGCAGAGACAATATATTTTTTGCATTTCCCATTGCTGTAGCTCATGCATGTGTGCTACATAAAATTCCACTGAAATGTTATCCAGCAGCTGATAGAGACAGAAAATTCCAGAAAGGAATGAATGTCAATGAAAACAATTAGCATGGGCATCAGCAGAGCAGAAATTTTTGATGCAGTTACATTTTTTTCTGCCTGTTTTCATCATTGCTTATACATTAGTATCTCTTCTGACCCAAAGATAGCCACTGGGGCTTGGGAAAGAAGAATAATCGAGTGGTTTGGATTGGAAGAGACCTTTAAAGATCATTAGTTCAATCTCCCTGCCATGGTTAGGGATGTTTTTCACTATATCAGGTTGCTCAACCTGAGCTCACTTTGCTCCCAGTTCAAATTAAGACTTTAAGTGATGCCAACTGTTTGTTAGGTTCAAGATTTCTGTAGACAGCAGGGTTGAAGCAAGGGAGCACAATGTACTCAGGCACCATTCCACAGCTCATCCTAGACAAACCTCTCCCCACAAGTTCTTTCACTCATAGGTGTCGTTCAGGTTTCTTCTACATGTTTCTCTGAGGTTTTCTGATGATTTCTTTGTGTTCTGCAGAGTTTCTACTCTTTGGTTTAAGATTGCTTTTTTATTATTAAAAGGGGAAAAATCCAAGTAGGGCTCAGCTTCTTAATGTGCATGTGGTCTGTTGTTTGGTGATTCCTGTTGCTTGTACCACTATGAAACTTCACTGGTCTGCTAGTTACATTTATTATGGGGAAATCATACTACTATGCACACTAGCTTCAATAGATTTCTTTAGGCCATTATATGGGGTCAAATGACAGCTACTCACATTATACTTCCAAACTCATAAATAATACTTTTTCCTGTATGGACTTGATCCCATCTTCCAATTTCATATCCATAGCTTTCGGAGGAGTATGGCTGAGGTTGGTCACAAAATGCTGTTCCTTATGGCTATCTGAGTTCTAATTCATTTGGGAGGAGTTATCTTAAGAGGAAGTATGAGATGTGAGTATTTTATTTATGACTTGCACTTGTTTCTAGCACAGAAAGTAACAGCCTATCACTGTCAGTTCAGTTTGTTTTAATTCCATAGCACATATCTATGCTCCTGCTCCTGAATGTTTCAGGCTTTTCATGGGTGTGATTCTTGACTCTGTGTATTCCAGTTCATGTTACTCTAGGAGAGTTTTTTTAAAAAGTCCCTAATCTTAGTGTCCTCATAGACATATTTTATCCTTTGTGAACATTATACGTTCTCATATATATTCTCATACAAAATGAAGTCCTAATTTTCTTATGAGATTTGACATTAAAAGAACAGTTCAAATCAAAGATCTAAATTCACTGCTTTTGAATTCATTTCTGAATTAAATGGAGAATGGTTTTGTCTCAATATAAATCTGTAATGCTACCTGGCCTTGCTGACACTTGCAGAACTGCTGCTCTATATTTTCACTATGATACGAGCACCCTCTCTGGGGAAAACACCATCAAACTGTAGCTCTTCTAGCAGCTTTCTACAGTCAAATTTCTTTGCATCCACTTCCTTTCTCATCATTTTGAAGTGGAAATCCCATGGCTGTAAACTTGAAAACACATTATATCAAGTCAAATAATGACTGCATTTACTGGATTTTTCTAGCCCTGGTGTCTCTATGTCTAATTTAAACTTCATGTCTCACTTTCAGCTTGATCCAAAATTTTCTCACCAGAAGGCAAGGCAGGAAACTAGTCAGTTTTGCCTTCTTTCTGTCTTTATTTTCATTTCAGAAATGAAATGCTTCAGGAAAATAAAATAGATTATATATTTAAAAAAAAAATTCTGATGAATGCCCATTTCCCTTTTGCAGCACAAAATGCAAAATGCAGACAGACTTAACATGTGTAATGCAATGCCCAGCTCCACACATCTGATTTGAGTCAACAGAGGCTCCAGATGGTCACTCAAAGCACCCAAGTGAAGAGCCTCTATTGACTGCATTGTGAACACTGCTCAGATACAAAACAAGAACCCAGGAACACAGAGGCTGCCACACAGAAATACATCAGTAGTACATCTATCCAATTTCCTATTTCCACAGTGACTGTATCAGATGCTTTAGCTGATTCACAGATAGACATATGAAATCCTGACATAAAGTGTCATGAAATTATCTTGGTAGCAGAGACAGTTTCTTAAATACACAATGAATCATTTAGAGTTTGGATAATTTTGTCTTTTTACATCTTAGCTCTGGATAAAAGTACTTCTATATGGAAGATAAGTATCCCGTCTTATGTGGGTGTTATTCTGCCTTGCTTAAAAATATGCACTGAGAGTTCAAAGGGCCAATTGTATATTCACTGAAAAGAATTTCATTTTGTTAAACTTGCCGCATTCTGAATTTTGTGCACAACTTGTTCAGGCTCCTTTCTGGCCCATCAGTCTCTGTCAGCCCACGAAGGCTGAAACTCTTATCTCTGTGAAAGCTAGAGAGCAGGTAAGTACAGGGCTGTTTCATAATCAGGTCACAAAGAACTAGTGCTTTGTTTGTGGGTTTGTTTTTATTGTTTCTGAAGGGTTTTGCTCCTTTCAAAAGAAATTATTCTAGTACTGTCAAGGCAAAACAACTTTTTCAATTTTTTCTCCTTCCAACTCTTACAGAATTTGAAGATTCAGCAGTATTTGCTTTTCTTCCAGCTTTCAGAGTTATTCAATCGGTGGTTGTTGTTTATGAATGAAGAACTGTTATAAAATGAGGCCAACAAAGCCTCATCTAAAATCATTATCAGCAACTACTTCCTGGGTTTAGGAGTACAATAGATAAATAGAGTGTTCTGCACTTGAATGCTGCTCATCTTATGTAACGAATCAGCTTTCACCAAAGTGCCAAAACCCCTCCCCAGAATACTAATCAGTCTTAAGATGTATTCAATGGACACATTTGTTGTTCTGATTCTTTTTTAAGTGATTTGTTATGAAATGGCAAATGTAACTTCTGTGAAGCTATCCTTATCCTTCTCTGCATGAGATTTATAAAAGTTGACTTCGGATTAAAATCTGATGTGAGGTCCCTGGGCTAACTCCTGATTTTGCATTTCAACAGTGTCGTATATTACCTGGCAAACAGTGGAGTGTCTCTGGGTTATATCAGTATAAGTAGTCTTGCAAATCTGGGGCCCAAGTTACTATGACAATAACTTCTTTTTACTCTGCAAGTATTTATATACAGTTTCTAATGTTTTTGGCGTGTGTTTTCTAGGTTTTTTCCAAGGGAAAATGTAATAATTTCTTTGAGAAAACACAGATTTGAGGGCAAATATAAAAGTTGACTTCTCTAGACAGGGATTTACATTCAGAAGCGTCATCATTTTAACAATGGAATAAGATCAGCAAAACATAAAAATTTTGCCACTGGAATGCAGTGAGCGACTTTAAATAGTACACAGCTTCCACTGAAATTCTATTAGCTGTATAGGTCAAAGACTATTAGGCTTTTCAGAAACCTCCGAGCTTAAAGCTTCTGGTCTTTATTAGCAGTTCTTTCATCACTCTTGCTAGCAGTGAACTGAAAATATTTTTCTATACTTTCTACTAGTCCTTTTGTCATCAGTTATATCACATAAGGTGAGCACGGGAACACAAAAGATTAGAAACAAAATATTTTTCCTGGATTTACAGAATTTTGTCATAAAGCAAACTGTTATGATAAGACTTATTTGCATAACTTTTTGTTCATTTTTGTTCGTTTTTGTTCTATGCTCATTAGTAAGAGGCAGTGAGTGAATTTATTTGATTTCTTTCATTTCATTACAATTACACATTCCATTAATGGCAAAGCCAAATAATTTGTTTTTCTTTTGATGGACTCCCTAAATTTTCACTCACAACACTCACTATTAAAAAATAAAATTAGCATCTTTCATTTTTTTACTCAGATGAGCAAAGATTCATTTGTATAGCATATGTCATCAATCAAGAAAGTTTGTGGCACACTTTCAAGATTGTCTTGAAGAATCGTGGTCTGTAAATATCAAGTGTTCCTTTGACAAGCATTTAATAATACTATTTTCGAATGTGTAAATATAAATCAGAATGAGACTGCATCCTGAGTCCTTGAGAAAAGAAAGCAAATGTAATGATTTAGAATTAAAACCATGATTCTAGATCTCTGCCTCGGTATTTTTACCCGTCCAGTTTTTACCTGATCTCATTTTAACCTTTGAGCAAAGAACTAGATTGGAATTTTGCCTGTTTGCTTTTATTAGTTATTATTTTATTTATACTAATGAAAGTCAATAGGTGTATGACAGAAAATAAAATACTGTTAAGAATTCATAATATAAATAATGACATTCAGGCAAAGGAAGAGAACAATATGACAGGGTAGAAATTAGCTACACCAGTAGGGTAATATACAGGGTAATTACCTGCAGCTGTCATTCTTACTGCCTTATATTTAACATCTCTTTGTAGAAAGGCCTAGAGCTGCACGGAAAAGCCAGGAGCTGTAAAGAAAGTTTAAAACTGTAGATCTGAATGCTTTATCATATACCAATATATATACTATATATCCTATATATTTCTACCATCAGTTAATGACAGTGTTAAGCAAAATGGCCTAGATGGTTCTTTGACTCAGGAAAACCTCTGGTCATAAGTCTTGCAAGCTAGGAATGATCCCTTCTCACATACAGGTTTTCTCAATCTTTCTGCAGTATTCTACTACAGTAATGGTAGTAGACTAGATAGACCTTTGATCTTATGCTCTATGAGTTCACATAACCTTTGATTCATACAGCCTGTTCTCACTGTGTCTTTATTTTTCATCTACCATTCTCACTTATCCTTACACCCCCCATATGTAGTAGTAACAGCAAAGAATACCACCTCACATGGATTTTATCTACGTAATACTGTGAATGGGGAATGGCATTTGATAATCTCTGACTCCACTGTAAATTAAATTTAAATTAAATGCAGCTGTTTCTTTCAGTGTGAAATACGCATCTGTATTAAATATAATACAACTTCATCTGGCTTTGGCTGTCAACAGTTCAGTAAGTGTCAGATGGAAGATTCATATGGTTTTGGTCTTGTTACTGACTGTCATCTATTTCCTAAAGCTTTTGAAGCCTTTCCAGAAAGGTAGGCAGGAATTGATTTAAGACATTTTTTAACACTTAAATAATGACTTTCCTCTTTCCTTCTAATGAAGTACATGGCTTGATGAATGTAGATAAGGTACTAAGGTTATCAATATGTTGGTAACATTTTTGTTTGATGGTGGGGTCTTGTGAGCACTGGATTAGCCAATAACAAAGAAGACAACTGGGAACCAGTCAGTCCCAAGATTACAGACACTCCTGGGAAAGACCTTTTCTGGAGATTGGCACATGGGTGTTGCAGCTGTGAAAGCTCAGCATGTGAGTGGCTACAAGTTTTGGCTTCTTTTCTTCTCCACATATATTTGTAGGAAAATGGGCAGCAGTGTCAGGCATAAAGAAAGGTTGTGCCAAGCTGTTATAGAAAGAGAAAATTACTTGTGACATAACACAATCTGTATTGCTTGTATGACAGCTATATGATGTTCTGGAGAATTGTGTTTATGAATAATAGTGGAGATTCTGGCAATGTTGGTGGTAATGCTCAATGGAAAGTCAGACAAAGGGCATTTTGTTTCATGCTCATATCTTTGGTAGTCAGGCTTTTTGGAATCCTACAATCACAGTGTTTCCATTTCCTAGTTTCAATTACGTCTTTCTTCTAGTCCTGCACATTTGTTTCTGCTGGTTTAAGGAAGGTTTTCTATCAGTTTAAAATTAGATGTCCTTTAAAATATTATTTTAAATACAATTTATTATGTAGATGAAAGTCCCTACTGGGAGAAAAGAAGGTAGATATGGAGAAGAAATCTATCTAGAAATTATTTTTCCACAATTTTTTAAATCAGAAACGGAGGCAGTCTCCACATTATATTGAAGTGGTGCAATCCAAAATTCAGTGGATGAAAATGAGTATTCTTTTAGGGAAACCCTAATCTTATGCCCATTGTAGTATTTCTTCTATTGAAGAATGACTCCAGAAATTTGAAATCCTTTAATTCTTGAACAAATTCTCAGTGGCATCAAAATGGTATCTTTTTCTCTGAACCTCTGTCCTTACCAGTTCTTCCCTGTTTACTTGTGTCCTGGCAAAAGAAGGGATTTGGTGTAAAAGTCTAAGTGGTGTGGGGTAAGACAAGCCTGTGTGGATAAAGGAGGGATGCACTAACTAATTTGCTGATCCTTGCCATCAAGGCCACACAACAGAGCTGGGATTGACATTTGCTCAGATGCTTGACTGACTATGTTCCTTCCCCAGTTTCCTGAGATGAAAGACCGCAGCAAAAGGCGAACTGTAATCCCCTCCGGTATCATTTTAGACTATTTTTCTTTCTTTTTGGCCTACTTTCCTCTTAGTTCACTTGATGTTTTAAAATGAATGATCCTAGAAACAATCCCAAAATAACTAGTCAAAGTCACGTGTCGTGTGCAAGAGATTACCTACTGGAGAACACAGTCTTCAGAGAATTTGATGGAACTTGGATTCCTCTGCAGACCTTTTTCTTTTATTTATGTAAATAAGCAAGATGAACTGGGGAAAACTGAGCATCTTTCTAATCTAGCCTTCTGTCCAGGAACAGAAACCTTTCCTTAAAATAAAAGACGTAGGTAAATAATAATAATAATAATAATAATAATAATAATAATAATAATAATAAT
>JAPSGF010000019.1:2280201-2355655 GCA_035772895.1 Perdix hodgsoniae | reverse complement strand
ATAATAATAATAATAATAATAATAATAATAATAATAATAATAATAATGTAGTTCTGCACAAAAATAGCGCCCCCATCTGTCGATAGAGTAGGTCAAATTTGCTGCCGCTGCTGCCGTTCAATCTGGATGCTGTTCTACCTGCATGATTAACAGGTCTGTTTAAATAATGCTAAACAAGTAGCTAAATTTTATGTGGGACCTTCTGCCCTAATTTCTAGACTATTCGTTTTCATCTCTGAGAATTGATAGTGTCTGACACTTTACTATAAACAGAAGCAACAAGAAACAAATGGGGAGACACCTACCTATCAGCAGATTTCTTCCTTATCTTTAATAGGTAAAATAGACTTACACCTAATGTCACTTTCAGATTGTTGAAACTGTGACAGATCAGGAGACTCATTATCAGTAAATATATCCCGAACATTATCACTTTTTTTTTTTCTGAGGACCATTTTGAGCTATACAGTTAAATGTCTAAAGATGTCTAACCCACTCCTGCAAAGTAGTAGTACTTTTCATTGGGAATTTTAGCTGTATAGCTACAGAACTTCTTGCTATTTTTTTTTTTTTTTTCAAGGTAAATCAGGTTAACTTGCATGGTTTCACACTAAAGATCTGTATTTCTTGACCCCTGGTTTCCTCTGCTTCAGGCATTTTTACTTACATAATTCCCAGATGATCATTTACCATATTACCTCTGCAATCCCTCCAGGTTTCTCATTGCTTGGGTACAATCTTTGGCAACTTAGCACGTTGTCTTGAAGAAATTCTGCCTTCTCTCTCATACATAATCCTGGCCTCTTCAGTCCAGCAGAGTTCATCAACTAGTTCACAAAATTTTTCCCCACTGAAACTTAGACCCATATTAATAGTCCTGTCTTTGTTTATTCTTCTGTTTCATATAAACTAGGTCAACTTCTGGGTAACTCATGCAATGTGTGGAACTACACATTACAGAAAGCCTTCACTTGCTCTAAAATAGCCTTCCCTCTTTCCATTTCAGTGACCACCTGATGAAGGAAACAGGATGATGATGGCTCTACTTGTGACCTCCAGTTTCTATCGAAGGGAGCCTGAGTACCACCCCCACACCTGTCCCACTCTCCATTCTCAGTGTGGTGGGAATTTGTCCTTGTAGGTGAAGCCACTGCCTTGGCTACCATGCTTGGCTGCTGGCACAAGGATCCTGCTGCTTGCCTGCCCTTGCTAGCCCCTGACAACACGTTGCTGCTTGTTTCTCTTCTAATGATTTTCCCCAGATAATTTGGAACCATGTGGCTTACAGCTCTGACCCATTTACCCTTCTAAAGTGTGCAAATTTCTTAACCATAAGATTTTGCATTTTGATTATTGATTACTAGTATGTGAAAACAGATTCCTCCCACCACAGTTTAGGTAAAATGAGGTGAATAAGTACTGAGAAAATATACTTTCTGACAGCTATTTCAAATTTTGCATAGATTAAGAAAATTTTAACTGCTCAGTTTAGAAGAATAAATAAACAATTAAAGAAAAAAAGCCATTTCTCTTCTGTGTTAGCTATCACATGCTCTGATAGAAACACACTCTAAAGCTATGCATCTATTATCATGGAGCTCTGTCAAAATCTGTAATGAAGTAAGAGAATGACACTGTGAGCAGAGAAGAGTAGGGCTGATGCACACACCTGTGACTGTATACTTGTGCTCTCTACATCCATCTCAGAGAGGTTGGAGATTGCTCCCATGGGAGACTGTGGCACATGCAACACTGCAATTTCATCTATCCTACCAGTGCAGAACAGCTGAATCACCAAAAAGCCACCAATGGGTTTTCCAGGAAAAAAAAATATATATATATATTTAATATAATGGGGACACAATCAGTGCATTTCTTTTTTGTTTTGATCAATACTAGAGCTGTCTAAAATTGTACAGGTGCTGTTTAAAATAGTTATCTTTGTGTCATCCTAGTGGATGTCAGAATATATATGTCATTTTTACGTTATATACCTCAAATGTAAGATGTGTTAGCTAATACATGTTAGGCAAAACTAAAATATTAATAACTGTGAAACTTTGGTATAAAATTGAATGTATATAACTAGTAGAGTGTGGAAATTTGCCATGTGAGATTAATAAAAGCACCTGTTTTACCTCTTCAGAGGCTATTGAAAAAAATGAAGATGGGGAAAGGAACTGAGACACTAGCCGCTTGGCCAGAAAGCCACCAAAAACTCGTGTTATAGTTGGTCAGCAGATTATTCTTACATCCTTTTAATATTTAACTGCACACTGTACAACCTTTTTATTTTTAACAGTATTAAACCAGTAGAAAAATACATAAAGGTCAAGCCAGAGCTAATATGGTGGTCTAAGAGGGCAGTTGTACAGGTAAGATCTCATCTCTCTGCATATCTTAGTTTGGCAAAGTTTTTAAATTTTTACGTTAAAAAGGGCTTTATCCTTTACATTTTGTCTCACAACAACTCTCTCTTCATAGCATGGGTAACTAGGAGTGTCTTGAGAATTGAGTCTTCTGTAATTATTTAGACGTTTTATAGAGTCTTACAAAATAACGTTAACATTTCTATATGTCCCTCTTATTTTATTTCAGCATGCCTCTTCCACTATTCTAAATTAGAGTTGCCTGTTGCATATTAGAGACAAGATGCATCTATGTTTTTAATACAGAGAACTTAAAAGAAATCTATGTTTTGAAAGCATAGCTAGAAGTTTGGTCTAGAAGAAAACATTCTCTGGAGTACAATGATACATTGCACTCTTTTCACATGTATATTATTGGGAAATCAGTAATGTTACTGTGATATGGCCAGCCATGTGTTACATAAAAGGCTATATGTTGTGAATTATAACAGAGATGGGATCCAGAATGTCTGCTGGTAATGGAGTATAGCATTACTGCACAGAGCTTTATTGCAAAAATGAACTGCAGTTTTGATAGTGGATTCCTCATTCCTGGATGTATTGACTGTATTTATTTCTTAGGAAGAGATTAATGGAATGTTTAAAGAAAGATTTTGCAGCCTTCATCCTTGTTGGTAGACGCTTTTGTCTTTCTGTCTTAGCTTGAAGCATCATGTGTCTTTCAGTGGAGCTACTTGACAGTTGACATTTTCTGCTTTTACTTCTACTCCAGCTGCTAATTGCATATTTACAATCCTTCAATCAAGAGGAAAAGAGAAACACATTAGAAGAATTTTCAGTCTGTCAAGCAAACCATACATATAATGAAACATCCACTCATTAAACATAGAAAACTTTTATAGCTTTAATAATAAGTGTTATAAAGGGCACAAAGGTATTATTAATTCTAAAGGAATGCAGGACTGGAAAAACAATAAGTCATTTTGACAGTTGCTATGAAGACTATTACCAAATGTTATGTTTACTTGACTAGGTTCAATTTATAAAACAAGACCCACAAAAAATCCACAGCCTAATCAATTGAGATGCTCCCATTGCAAACCGCAGATAAGGGAGTGAGATTCTGATATATTGATTTACGATTGAATTGTTATCATGGATTTTACAAAATTAAGGTAATTAGTAATATGGACTGCTTTTGTATATTAAATGAAATATTTTGGCTGTGAATTAAAATGATAGAATGAAGTTTTAACACTGCAAACATTTTTATTTTAAGTTAAGGAAATGAATATATATCTGAATGTGCAATTATCTTTCTAAACTGAATTCACAAAGGTGTGTTTATTATGCAAATATAGCTTTTGTTCTCCTTGCTGTAGTCAGTGATTAACTTCCTCCATACACCTTTCATGAAAACTAAATTTGAGGGACATACGAAATTCTGCTCTGTTTTTGAGAGAACTGGTTACAGTCTTGAACGTAATCAAGCAGGCTGACAGTGTGTATGATTATATATGATATCACTCTGCAGGAGACAGTTCCAATATTGTATCTGCACCCCTCCATTCATTATTGGCAAACATGTGCCTGGAACTCATTGCAGTGTTACAATTGGCATTTTGAAATACTGTGATTTCTTTTTCTTGTAGTCAGAACTTGGATTCCCCTTAGGATTTATGCAGACTGCATTGTATTATTCAGTACATGTTCATGACTTCCACTGGTATTAGGAAGAGCTATGCGTATACATTCTGAGTAGAATATATCCCATAGTGAATTTCTGAAAATATAACGTAGAGTTACTTTAAAACATGAGGTTAACAAAATAGGAACTGAAAGACAAGGAATGGAAAACAAGCAATTTAAAAACCATTCACCCAGTAGGTTTGATCCTATTTCCGCACACTCCACAGTAAGCCATGAGTTACTTTAAGTCAGTGTAAGTTGGCATAAAGCAAGTAGGAAATCGAACTTGAGTTTATTCTGCTCAAAAACCTGAAATATGTTTATCATTTTGGAGCAGCCATTGCTCCGGAATCTGAAAAGTGATAGATTCACTCAAATGATTCATTAGGATACAAGATGTTCTCTTAACGCTGTAACTGAGTATGGCAGTAATAACCCTGCAGCAGTCTGGGGCAGTACTTAAAAGCCTAACTGGTGCTTAGAGCACCATAACGGGACTCACAAGCTTGAATTTCAGCTCTGGTAAAAAAGCACTGGCCAGTCACTTTCTTCTCAGAGGCTTGATTTCCATGTTTTTGAAACAGGGATACTGATACCATTAACAGCTTTAAGACCTACCGACAAAGAGGAGAGGGAGTTGTATAAATGCATTTTTGTGAGTTGTAGCAGTTGGGCAGGAGCATAGTAAATGGAGCACAGCCAACTCCTGCAAAAGCAGAGAATTGTAGTAAGGTAGGCTATCCCTACAGGTGCAAGGCACCCACAAGCACCACATTTGGTCTTTATGCCTGTTTGCAGGATGCTTTCTTCCATTTAAGAGCAGGAATAAAATTTGACACCCTACTGATACCTGCTCCTCACCCTCATTCGCCAGAGGAGGGTTTAAGAAAGTATGCTCACCTGATCCTCCGCAGGCAGCTGCAAGCTATCTTTGGCTCTGCACAGCAGATGTGGCATGGCCACTTTCAAAAGTGAATCTGAGAAATGGAAATTAGCAATGCTCTCAGACAGATCAAGTAAACCTTTGTCAGAGCCATCCAGTCAGGGCAAAATTATTTTGTTCCAGAAGATGGTGTGGACATCGTGGGATCAGAGGTTGCTCTTCCCAGAGGTCAGGCCCTGCTGCTGTACGCGGCCCATGCAGGGCTGATTGGAGGAGAAAACATGGAGGTTGGGGATGGTTCATGAACAAGGTCAAAGCTGGAAAGCTTTTGGCTTCCGGATGCTCCATTAGGTTGATGAATAAAGATGGTGAAAAAGAAAAGAAAGACCAGAAAATGAAATCTAAAAGAAATCTCTGACTTTGCACACAGCGTCTGTCAGAAAAGGTCGTCTGTTTTACAAGCCAGGAAATGCAAAATGAGAACGTCTGTACCTATTTGTAAATAGTGTCAAACTTACGGAGCTGATTCAACCTGAGGAAAAAATAGCCCTGGAAAAGTGTTGCAAAGCACTCAAAGTGGCTTATTTTTAACATTTAAAAAAATATAACAAACATTATTCCATTTTAAAAATTATCTAAATTAGGAGGTATTTTACAAGTAAACAGAAGACATCAAAATGAAACAAAATACTTCACTGGAGTTCAAACAAAATGTTTCTTTGGACCAAAAATGTTGTCTTCTTTTCAGCCAGAGTAAGTCAAAATGTGGCTATTTTCATAGCTTTCACTGTAACGTCATTTCTGTATTTCTTTTCTGCCCCATTTTTCATACTTTCTAAAATAAAATTAAAAAAAAAAAAACACTCATAATTTTTCCAATAGTGAATAGTAAGTTTTTGATGTTTTCATAAAGTGTAATCTTCATTTTAAAATGTTGGTTTCAGTGTTTGGTTGTCACTGTTATTACTATTAGTAGTAGTACTGTTATTATTAGATAGGGCCTTTCCAGCGTAGCAATGTCATTTTCTTTTTACTGTTCTCCTTCCTCCTCTGTTTTCTGAACCCCAATACATTCTGATACTTATTTAAATCATATCCCCCCTCCACCCTCAGACTACATTTTCATTTTTATATTTGAAGTAGAAAAAAATGAAAGCTAGAAACTCTGTGAAAATTCCCAATAGCTCAGTTTGGGGGAAAATCTTCAAAATGTACATTGAATTGTTTGGAAATTTAGAAAACTATTAATAGCTGCAAGTAGAGATAGAAAAGCCTAAAGTTCAAAAGAGTTTTTCCACCATTTTTTCCCTTGTTTTAGCTCTAGTTCTTTTTCTCCTGCCTGCCTTTTTTCTAAATCTATCTTTTTCTTCCTTCCGTTTCCTTGTATGTGTGAATCAGAAAGGTCTATCTGCAATTTAGATTTATTGGAATAGAGGTAAAAAAGAATAAGAGCAACTTTTCACTGTCAGATTTGTACAAAGGATTCAGTGCAAGTGAAAGCCAAGTTCTTTCCCATTTATCTCTCATTCTTTTTTATCTCTATTCACTTTCTCTCAGTCTGTTCCATCCCTCTTCCTTACCTTCCTTCGTACTTTTTTTTTTTTCCTCTCTATCCCTACTTTTAGTTTTCTTAACCATCCCTCACACTTCCCTCCTTATTATCCAGGGACCTATTCAGCCACAGAAGTCTTGAATGTTAAGTGTGAGAAAGTGAAAGAGAGTTACTGTTGCACTGAGCACGATGATAGATGATTTTCAGCAATATTTTACTTGAAGTGTTCTAATATTTTCAGCCAAAAATGTTCCCATCCTTTCAGTAGGTTAAAAAATAACCCCTGAAGTGTTGGTGTTGGTGGTATATATTACTATTGTTACAGAAGCCAGCCAGAGGGAGGAAATGACCTTTAAAATGAGAAGAAAATGCTCATTCATTTCTGACTCTTCCCCGCTTTCCATTTGCTCTGCATTTTCTCATTTTCTTCTCTTACTTTTACATACTTCTCTTTGGCCAATTTTCCCACACTTCTCATTATCATGTTGTCTTTTTGTGTGTGTGTGTGGTTAATGAAAGTAGGGCTTATAATGTACTTGAAGCGTACCATACTTCAATAACCTAACTGAAACGCAGCATGTGAGAAAGAAGTGGGGATGCTCTGTACCTTGCCTGGCTCTCCACAAAGCCATGGCAAAAATTAAAGCAAGAGAAAGTGTGGGAAATTTTCCAGCATAGTCACCATCACCACACTCATAAAACAATCACTCAGTGTTTCAGGGGACTGCTGCATGACCCCACTGCTTTTGGGGTCATAACAAAGGACTATCTTACGTCGTGATGGCACACATGAAGGGGATGGTACTTCAGAAAATTGCCTCTGAGGAAGCCCTTTTTACCCCCATTTGGAGGCAAAGCTGGGTACCACGTGCCTGCTCCTCTAGAGTGTGGGCTGGCTTGGGCAGGTGCTTACCACCCCTGTCCTGGCATGAGGTGCAGATGATCCTCCTCCAGGAATTAGTTACTGAGAGAGCCTCTCTCTCACCAGATCTGTACATAGACGCACATCATTTCAAATACCACATCAAGTTCATATTTGGGGAATATCCATATACACATACAAACTTCTGTGCAACACAGTGCCAGAAAATGGAGACGGGAGATTCAGAATGACAGTATCTGTGTTTCAAACCAAATCAAGAAGTGCTGAAGTATCTCTTATAAATACACTGCTTTGGGAACAGAATCTGCAGAATGGATTCTTAGAAAAAAGATTCACACATATGCTCCCTCCTCTGCTAACTGCCCTGAGAAACAAAGCTTCAGATGTCAGCAGAAAGTTAATATAGAGAGTTGGAAAACCTTAGAGGAAGGTTGTAGAACAAATTCCTTGAGGATTTTGACCTTATATCATCTTGTATAATGTTGCAGGAGGAAAATGAAAAAAAAAATCAAGGGAAAGACAGTGAAACAACTAATATCTGTCCAAAAGGGAAGAGAAAAATCAATATTCTAGATTTATTTATTTTATTTTATTTCAAAATAGGTTTCAAGAAAGAGAATCTTTGCTTTATCTCTAGATATCCTCTCATGAACACACCAGAAGGAGAATGCAGGAGAGTTATTTTCCTTGTGACCCTTCTTTTAGATTTAATTTTTGAATACTATATTACTTAACTGAATTTGTCCTAAACAGTTTCTGATCAAAAACTATTATACTGATTTCTTAAAGATAAGCAGCACTTTGCTATCTTGCAGTCACTGTGAGCAAAAATTAGAATTACAATACATACTCTTTGAAATGTCTGTCTTTCTGAATTTCTTCATTAAGCTTCAACTTTGGTATTTCCCTGGCCACATGAATTTGGGTATTTTGATTCCATAGGTGTTGCTAATAAATCTCATCTTTCTCAACTTTATATTGAAAAAATCTTTTTTGAAATGAATTCTAGCTTCTTCGACTGTGTCTCTTGCATGAGTCCGGTTTTGCATCTCTCATAAGCTGACTTGGGTCTCAGAGTTGGACTCAGCCCAAGTTTAGCCTGGTCTGGCCACAGACTGCTAAAGAGTATCATCTTTATTCCAGTTTTGTGTATACGATTTATAAATACAGATGCTTTCTGTACCCTGCGAGCTCTCTGCAGGCAGAAGAGAGTCAGATTTGGATTTTGTTTGTTTGTTTTCAAGAATTTACCAATTCAGATTGTTCTTTTCCCTGAAATGTATTTGTCCTGTACATGAAAGAAATTGCGGTGAGAAGGAGATGGCTGGCATATTCTGAACTACTATATATTGCAGAACAGGCTTCCAGTTGTCAGCGTCTGCACCCTGCAGAAGTATGGTTTCAATTTTACTTTTGAAATTTGAGTCGAGCAGTGTTGCCAACACATATTTTTCCCTGTCAAAACATTTCACTTATTCTTGAGTCTGTAGACAGCTTTTAGGTTACATCTTTTCCCCAATCTTATTGAAACAGGATCTTCATTTCTTTTGAAATCATTTTTCATTAGTGTGGGAGCAAAAAGCAGATACTAGAGCTGATAAGTGGCAGCACCTGGCTCAAAGATGTTCCATCAGCTTTTAGTTTCTGTGTGATCACTTCTGATAATTGGAGGATGAAAACCAAAGCAGCAGTCACATTCAAATCGGGATAGGTGAAGACATTATCTTCCTTCTTCCTCTGAATGTTTAACATTGACTGTGCTGCTTCTTGTTCCACTGAGCTAATAGAATATGCAAAAAGTCGACTTCAGGGTTCATGTGCTGCCTCAGCAAAAGACTTTTTGAGTAATTTGGTCATGATTAGAATTGGTTCACAGATTAATTAGCCATAAATTATCTTGAAGGCATATAGTTTTTGTGTCTGTGAATGAACTGTAGACTTATTCCCATGTTTACAGTTGCATTAATTATTTTCAAACATACATACACATCTCAATCTAGAGAATTCATGCAAATGTTCGCTTCAGCTCTTTACTGTTCACTAGCTATTGTTCATAGCATGTGACAAAGTCATATGATCTACACTGTGATTCCTGCTTCCTAACTGGATGTCTGGCAAGGCAATGAATAATTATAGAACACAAGCACAGAATTTAATTAAAAAAATAATAAAAATACATCAGATTAGATTATTTGTATTTGAACTACTAGTATGTGTTCTCGGAACGACTGAGAATTTTTAACCTTTAGCAGCAAATAACTATTTCATTAATAACAATGAAAGAGAATTTGTTGCATTAAAGCAGGAAAATATTCAGAATCACTTTTTATATTGTTTACCAGCTATATTTATTGTTTCATTCCTGTTTTCAGATAACAGCCATCAATAATTCAATACCAAGACTCTCCAAAAATTTTAACCATTTGCTTACTATTAGACAGCAATGGGTGGTGACAGACTGGAACAGGTTGCCCAAGGAGGTTGTGGATGCCCCATCCTGGAGGCATTCAAGGCCAAGCTGGATGTGGCTCTGGGCAGCCTTGTCTAGTAGTTGATGACCCTTCTCATAGCAGGGGGGTTGAGACTAGGTGATCATTGTGCTTCTTTTCAACCCAGGTGACTCTATGATTCCACACTTCAAATCTCCAGCTTTTATTTCTAGCAATGTTCTCTAATAAGGAGAGACTCAACAGGTGTATGTTTGCACATCTGTGCATCAGAGACAAATGGACTAGCCTATGTAGTCTGTGGTTGGCAAGTGAGCTAAAGAGCACAAATAGACCTTCCTCCTTCTCCAAGGCATGATGAACACTCCCTTAAATATTTTCCATTCATATGAGTCTAGCTCTGTCTTTAAGATTTTCTGTGATGGTAAAGACTTTCTGTGATGGAGCAACTGCTCCATTTTCCCTACCCCTAAAATGCTTTCATATTGCCTAAAATTAACCTTCTTTGCTGCAATTTCAATCTATTGCTTTCTATCCTACGCAACAGAAGTCTGATAATTTTTGATCTTTTTTGTTTTTTACCCTTTTGACATCAGATACCACATTTACCCTCAGTACATTTATTCAAATATCACTGCTTGTTCAGTCTTTCCTTGAAGACTGTACTATAAAGACTCTGAGCCTTATTTTGTTCTTCTCTGAATTTTCCTCAAACTTTACATATTTATGTAGAGGTGGAGAAAGTATTTTGGGCTGCCTTACACGCCATATTCCTGTCATTTGCCTTTCTTAACAGGAAGAGATTGTCTAACTTCTGATCAACAAACATATTTTTCTACCTAGTTCTTTCTTATCTCTTTACAGCTGATTATTCTTTCCTAAACGTAGTGTTTTGCACCTCTCCCAGGTGAATTTTTAGCAGGCTGACCTTCCTGACTTTTGAACCATTTGGCAAGTCTCAGTTTGATAAACTTCAACTGGCACAGCTCAGCTGACATAATAATTTCTTACAAGTTTTATGAAAATAGTCAGCAACAGGGAAGAGCACGTACCTATGAAGGGCAAGGTTGTGGAGGGAATTTAATATTTCATGGTGCATAATCAGTGAATATAGAGATGTTATAATTATGAAATATAAGAGAGTTTAGCTAAGGAGGTTATTATGCCAAAGGAAGAATAGATAGAGTGCTTATCCTTGTCCTGGGCTCACTCTAAAACTCCAGAGGGATCTCCAGAGATATCCTTCCCCCCTCATAGTCAGCTCTTAATTGGCTCTAGGAGAGGTGGAGCCAGGTTCCACCCCTTCCAGCAGCACAGGTGAATTGCCTTCACCTGTGCTCCCAGAGCTGACTCATTGCTCACCTCAGGTGATTAATCAGAGCAGTTCCCATACACATAACAAATCAGTGTAACATGACACTAAGGGAAATGTACCTTCATTTGTTTTTTCATTACAAAACTGTAATGTTAACATGTCCTCACACTCTTATGGCAGATAACTTCATTGGAGTGTCCTCAGACTATGTGTCTACTAGCCTTGAGAGAACAGGAGTCATGATCCTGGCTTTATGTTTATTGCTGTGTCTTTTTGGATATTATATACTCTACATTCAATAGTTACTATTTAAGGGTTCAGCCTTTATTTGTGGCTTTCCTGTCCAGTCTATACCTAGTGAGAGAAAATTGTTTTCTGAATTTGGTCTTCTTTTTAAAAAGATGTTGTGAGTACATACAATAAAATGTGATGTCTTTCTCAGTGATATCAAAGAGTTAAATCCTCAGTGGCATCCATGTCTTCAACAAACTTTTCATGATGTTGCTGTACTGTGAAAGCTCATTAAGTACTGAACTTATGAATGAATAAAATACAGTGTCTCTATGCTGCAACCACAGTAGACAAAAAAAATTTTACTCGAAAGTGTTCTGGACTATGAGAGAGAAAAATTGGTAGCTACAAAAATAGGAAATGAAATAGGCAACTTGTTTAATTATGTACATTCTTATAATGTTGACAACATGATACATGAGAAAAGTAAAGACAGAGAGATGATCAAATGAAATATGAAATGAACAGGAAAAGTAAATATATAATTTTCTATGACCACAATTCCCATTACTTATTAAGCCACAATAGAAATACATATAAAAATAAAGACAACAGTTCAAAAGCCAAATATCTTGGTGTTCTGTGATAACAGTTTTTGAAAGAATATATAATCAATATGATTGCTTTTTCATAGTTTCCATTGCCTTATTTAAGAGAAAATTATATAAAAGCATATTACTGTGATATAAGCATGAAAATATCTTTCCTCCTGTTGGGAAACCAAAACCAAAACCAAAACCAAAACAAACAAACAAACAAAAAAGCCAATGAAAAGGAAAACACATTTTATTTTGCAGGATTATTTTTATTAGTTTTATTAGTTTCTCATCTTTTTTTATTATTATTTTTACTGAGAAACTAAAATTTGAAGTTAGGAGGTATCATATTTGGTAGGTTGCTTTTTAGGGTATCAAGAAGTGCTCAAAAAACAGAGGTTAATGAGAGGAATTTCAAAATTACTCTGTATAAAGAAGATAGACTCTTGTATAAAGATGATAAATTGTTAGCTATTTCTTTTTCTTGATCATCTAAGTAGAAACATACCAGCCAACTGCAATAAAAAAAGGGAAAAATTAACTGACATATGATAAGAAGTTGAAAAGTATGATTTTGAGGATTTTAGTTCTCTTTCTTCTATTTGGAATAAGAAGTTTAATCCCAGGAGAATGTACAGGAAACAGAAATGAGCTGGCTCAAAAATTTCTACTCCACATTTTCTTTGACAGAAAGATACATTTTTGATTAAACAGATTTTTTTTTTTTTTTTGGAAAGTGTCTCCTCATTTTAAATGTAACTTCCTTTTGTCTGAAAATACATATGCATAACTCTCTTTTTTTGATAGCATAAAAATAAAACAAGTACTCTAACTTTGGTTTGGTTTGGTTTGGTTTGACTTCAATAAAGTGTCAAAACACAAAGCCAAGCTACATTCCAAGTTTCTCAGTATTTGTTATCTGAGGTAAATAATCTTTCATTGTTACAATTTCGGGAATATATCCCAAATGACCTGAGAATGATACAAACAAATAACACAGTAGAACATAAGAATATGAATAGAAGAAAGCAAAAGAAAGTAAGAGAAAAAGTTAAAGGAAAAATAAACAACAACAAAAAATGCTCAATAGAATCAGAAATAATCAACTTACTGTCTTAATTCATGGAATTATGAAAAAAAAAATTGAAAGTGTACAATGTCAGCAATAAAATCACTAAATATATATGACAAAACATTACAAATGAACATAGGTTCATTTTCTCTGTCTTAAAAATTCACTTCTTGCATTCACATTTCGACACTTCTCAGTGCCCATCACAAATGCCATTGCGGAAATCCAGTTGCAAACATTCTTGTGCTTTTAGCCAGTGGACTGTTACAGATACTTCACAGTTTTAGGATTCAAAAAACAGAGATGGTAGCTTGGAAGACTGCTTTTCTGATCTTTAAATTCAAGGAAGCTCACTAAGTCGCTAACACACTTCCTTGTTTCACATGTCTTTATGTTTACGTTGCCTCACATTGTTCGTTCTGTCAATATTAGGTAAATGAATGTATGAAAGAACTGCACCTATTGCATAAAGGTACTGATTGCTCAGCACACTTGGGAAGGCTCAGATGTTTTCTTCATTCTGAAGGGAATACACACTTAGCACCAAAAATTGACTCCTGATGCTCATCAGAAAACATTTAATTATGTGTCCGGTAGCAAGTACTCCAGGGTATCTACTCATGCTGCTGTATTTATAATAGCTAGCATCTATCAGCAACACATGGAAATGCTGTCTGATATAGAAAAGTTAACATATTAAATAACTAAAAAGCCAATATCCCTATACCAAGTCAAATTCTAAACTATAGAAGTGATTCACTATAATATAGACAATTCAACACATACTACTCACTCGAGGCTGTAGCTGACATATAAAAAAAGATTTAGCCTCTACTGTTGTCTCTTCCTCTAATAGTGTTTCTTGCTTATATGCTCATCATAGCTAAAACCTCCCCCTTCTTGTTTGAATGCTTTAGATGTAGTCAGAAATGGTCATCTTTCAAACTAAGAGCATTGCCAGGGCTTCTGTCTCTATTTCCCATCTAATTATTTAAGAAGAAAATACATTACCAAACTGAGTGGCTCTTCTTTGTGAGATGGCACTTGTACACACGTAAAAAGTATTTTCATGAATTATCTTTCTTCACGTTGCACATCATAAAAATGAAAGTGTACAGTAACGTGTACTGTTTCTATAGAGACCAAACATGGCACATTAAGAATACATATGAGAGACTTTGTGAGGAATGTTTGTATCAAATGAAGTTTCTGCTTCCAAATACTTTCTATCCATTGGAAATGTATTTTGCAACCAACAAGTTACTAACTAGGCCTAGCAGCCATGCCCAACTCCTAAATATTTATTTTTTCTCTGCTGCCTATGACCAAACAGATTTTATTATGTCATTTACTCCATACTCCTCTCCCAAATAACACCAACTTTACCTGATTTCTACAAATTTTTTTTTCATAAATAGACTTCGGTGACGAGTGCTCAATAATTGCAGTGAATTCCATTGTATAATTACTTTTGACAATGCCTAATTTGAATCCTTTGTACAATGTCTTCTTTACCATGGATCCTTCCCACAACTTTTTTTCTTTTTTAATTGTTGTTGTTCATTTATTTGTTTGTTTGTTTCAAAACGTTCACCATTTAAAGATCATGTTGTGACTGACCTTAAGTTTACCATGTGTCTATAGCTAATTGGTATGTTGTAGATTTAAGAAGAGCTGAACAAATCCCAACATAGTCAGAACATTTTCTCTTGCCCTTGGGCTGGAGGTATGCCAGGACAATGCCTTTTACCAAAGAACAGTAATATAAAATGTATCAGGTCTTTTTAACTGACTGACAAGTAGAATTCAAGAAAATGGAAACCACATGTTTGTAAAAATTTAAAACACAGAAGTGGCTGCTTCACACTATACTCACATCTGGAAGCAGACATCTCTCACAGAGACATCTTTGTAAATCTTTAATGGGAGTATCATCCTAAAATTCATTTTTCCTGGGCTAGTATATAATAAGATGCACTGAAAAACATATTACTGGTGTAGGATGCTAATATGAAGAGCAGACCAGAACAGTAAAAGGGGAGACATCAAATAGTAGGGACTGAAAAGCAAGTTATGTTGTTTACATGAAGAGTATGAATTAATGTACTTTTCATCTTAACTTGTTCTCGTGACCTTGTTGCCAAAACAGCGCAATTGTCACCTAGCTTGTCTCTGTCCAGTGTGCAAATAAATGCTGAGAGTCATCAGATTAAACTGTGCTTTCCTATTCAAAAGAAGAGTTTCAAAACCTAGTCTTCTTTATCAATCACAATATGTTTTTAATATTTTTTTTCACCTGAAAGCCCTTCAGATCCAGGAGAGCAGTGGGACATAAGTAGCAATGTGCTCTGCGGAATTTGTAAATATACCCCAGCTTTGCAAGCTTTACTGCTGGTAGTGCAACACCACCAAGGCCTGGCATCCATTCCCTAGGGCAATATGGATACATCACTGCTGTGAGACATGTAGCAAAGTGGGATGATTCATTTCTGTGACTGCCAACACAGGAAATTCTACAACATCCAGGTCAAACTGGAGTTAGGATTTCCTGGTCTTCACTGGAGTATTCTCCAGGGTTTTGATTTTTAAAACAGAGCTCAGATATGTGAGCATACAGAGCAAAGAACATATTATGCATTTCTCTCTCAGTCTTGGTTACTTTTTTGAAGAGATTCCTGGCGTGGAGGTATCAGCAGGAAGCAAATGCCATATGGATTTGAGCTCTGTGAAAGAAAAATGGGTATATCAAATTTTTCAATATGGAATAGATCTCATATTTTTATAAGGAGTGCTGACAAAGTTGAAGAGCTAAGCACTAGGTCAGGAAAAGGTTATCCATGCCCTTGACTGGATGTCCTTCAGAAACAAATCCTTCTCATTAAATAAGTGGGAAGCCTCACTACTGCTGAAATTTCAGCTTCAGAATGAGATTCCAAGCAAGGGAACGAAGCTTTGGTAGCGTCACACAGCTCTTCACAAACTTGAAGGTAGCTCTCTCAGTAGCAAAAGGGCTTTAGCTTTTCTGCTATCTCAGCTGTTGAAGATGGATTCCTGCCAACAGGGCTAGCAGTTGGGAAATTGTTAAAAAAAAAAAAGAAGAAGAAGAAGAAGAAGAAGAAGAAATAGTAATATGCTCCTTTTAAACAGGTGCACTATGCCCACAGCAAAGAGAAAGACACATGAGAAGAAGCATTTGCACAAGGAGGCATTAGAAAAAAAAAAAAAGGACTGAGCTGCAGAGACCAAAATATCTTTACAAAATGTCAGGCAGCCAGAGAGCTGGAGGATAGGGGGGTGACTGCTTTCTCTTATTCTTAACATTTTTGATTGAAGACACTTGATTCTGATTTCAGTTTTGTGGTTACATATTGATGCCTAAAATGTGAAATCAACTGTTATTCAGGAGCTGATTTAAAAAGTTAGGCAGGAATATCTGCCAGTGTGGCTAAATTCAGAAATCAGGCTCAGGTTTTCTGCCAGAAGAATTGGAAACCAAGAAACCACAACAAAATACGTACACACAAGCCAGCATATGTTGCCTCAGAACAGACCTCTATTAAAAATATTTTTTCTCTAAATGTAGCAGGAATTTCTAGGGACATTTTAAAAGTTTTTTGTTCCAGTTTTGAGAACACAGTTTGCATTCTATTTTACAGACAATTCAATGCTTTTGTGGGTGCCCTCATTGCTGCCCTTATGTGCAGCTGAAGTTCATTATGCCTGCAGAATTCTAAACCAAAATAAAGCTGGAGTACGTGCGCAGGAACAAGCAGATACTTCCATCAAAAGATTTGGCCTTTGTTATAACATCCATGAGTTTACAGGATATATGCAGCCATCTGTACCTTTCCCTGAAGTGTTCATCTGTGTGATCCTTCAAAAAATTAAGCCTATTTTTTGAGTTACACAGATACATATTTTTCACTCATATGTAATTGTTGTTTAGAAAATAAAAGCTGTTATTCTCAGTTCCTGTCTGTCAAATAATTTAACATTTTCAAAGAAAATATATACTTTACAAGTGAATCCAAGATTCCTCTAACTAAATATGTTCCATTTTTCTCACATCTTGAGAATTTTATTCTGCTTCTTCATTGACAAGCATAATGGAAAAAGTGGCACAGCAAGAGCACTGCTTATTATTTGCTTTGATAGACATAACTGGGAGGAGATGTTCTAAGCTCCAAGCATCCCAGGTAGCCATTTTAAAAGGCAATATTTACAGAATGGCTCTCTCAGTTCAAGAAAAGACTTACAATTCAAAACTCCAAATGTCCTTTCCACTCATTCCAGTTTATTTTTACTGAGAGCTGGTGATGTAAAATAAATAAATAAAGTCATACATTTGCAATTCTTAGGTTAGAAATTTTATGTCTGTTCTCATTGTTTATAGTTCCAATTTCTTCACATTTTCTGACAATGCACATGAAGGTTTCTCACAAAGAATCAAATCTTTTTGTCATAATCTCATTGCCATAATATCATCACCTTTGGCAATCATGTCTGACAGTTCAAGAAAATGCAGACTGCCATCAAACCCTACATATAAGGAGCCCTCAGTTGCTTGTGTATCCTTAGGGCAAGAAGTCAAACTACTAAGTTTATTGTTCTTCAAGTGGTTATATCCCTTTGGCATTTTTCCCAGTCTTTCTCCTCCCCAAACTTTTGCACACATTCAAGAAAAGAAAGATGACATACAGCAAAAGAAACATTAATATGCAGAAATTGTTTTGAAAAACATGCTTCTGGATTTGGTTGCACTCTATGTAGGTGACTAATTAAATGAGTGATTTTCATACCTTCTCTGACTCTTAAATCACATATTTTCTCGAGGTCGGATTTTTTTTTCCACATTTTCTTTTACATCCTGGCAGTAATTTTTTCTTTGTGTTTTTCTTTGGTTTTGGTTTTTGTTTTGTTTTGTTTTTTGAATAATTCAAAATGAGCAGGTACAAATAGGAGAAATGAGAAAAGCATTTTAGATAGATGGTTAAAAGCACAACACAATGAAACAAAACAAAAATAAACAACAAAAAAAAGGAAAGAAAAGTGAGTATCTTCAAGAGTAAAAGAGATCTGAAAATTTAAATGAAACTCTAGCATTTAGGAACCATCTGTCTGTATTGTTATGGAATTGTTAGGTACAGTAAGAGAACAGAGCAATCAACAGAACCTATGTGAACACTAAAAACAATAATTGCCTGATGGTCTAGCCTGACCAGATGTGGATGATGCCAAGGGGGTAAGAATACTCAATCTGTAATATATACAGCAACTACTAAAATCAGAATGAAGCTAGAATGAAGATTTACTTCTGTTAGTGTTTTTCTTATTCTACAAGAGAAGTATACTCTCCCTAATCAAATGAACACACAACTCTTGTTTCTTGAAGGATTATAAAAAATTATAAAATAAAATTATAAAATAAATTAGAGACTAATAACTGCACGTGAGGTCAATCACCAATAGTGTGTAAACAGCAGCACAAGGTTCACTGTAACAGCTATAGTATCACTGTAAGAAATACTTCTGAGACAGAAATCAGAGCCACTGAGGATCAGAAATAGTAGTTAATGACAGGAATTTGATAAGAAACAAGATAATCCTCTCTTCTGCCATCTAATTGATTACATTGTGTTGTACTAATTAAGTATTCATTGATGAAGGTTAGTTTTTCAGTGTGATGTATGTTTAGAGCAGCTGTTGCAATCACTTATGAATGAAGTATTGACCTAAGTCTGATTCAAGCCTATTGTTCGCTGGCACTTCTCTGTTTCCAAGGGATGAAATTATAAAGGGTTAAACTGGAAGACAGAGAATGAAATAAGAAAAGAAATTGGGAGATGAAAACTCCAGAGACAGATGAAAAGCTACAATTAACTCATTATTGAAAACAAGCAAGTTCCTTATAAAATTAAGCAGGTTTTCTTATATCACATTTTTGCTTTGTAAATTGTTAGTAAGACTGTTTCAGAAGAATAAAAAAAAAAAAAACAAGAAATTTTATGAAGCTAAAGCTACTGAGGTGATGACATAACAAATTAGACCAATCATTATTAACTATTATATCATTGTGTATAATCATGCTATTTGTTCATGACTGGAGGACAATGTAGTCTCCAGGGTCATTAACAAAAATGTAGTAATGAGCTGAATTCCAATTGCACATATACACGCATAAATCATCTGTAGCTTCTTCAGAGTTACAGATCACAATTTGAGAATTACATGCCTTGAAACAAGGGGAAAAAAAGAAAAATAACACCTTAATCTTGTAAAATTTATTGCTGTGTTTTAAGAAAGTACATTGAAGTCCATGTACGTACGCTTATAGAAACAGGATCACAATCACACATCCACCCAGCAGGAAGATCAGAACTGATCTGCTCTGCTTCATTATTCCTTAAATAGTTCAGCTCCCATACAAATGCAAGCAGCAAGCCTTTCCATTTCTCTCAATTCCTTTATCATTGTGAACTTGATCTCAACAGAAGACCTAATTGTGGTCTTTCAGTACTTGAAGGGAGTGAATAAACAGGAGTGGTAGCGGCTGTTCACATGGGTTGGTAGTGATAGGACAAGGGGGAATGGTTTTAAACTGAGACAGGAGGTTTAGATTAGGTATTAGGGGGAAGTTTTTCACACAGAGGGTGGTGAAAAGATGTTCTGCATTGTGAAAAGATGTTTTGCAGCCATAGTGCTAACAAATAGTTACAGGAGACACTTACAAGCATTTCCAACAATGCTTTTTAAAATTTGATTGCATCAGGGTCATTCTCCAGTAACTCTACAAAAGACAAGATAAAGTGTTGAAATAACTATTGCACCAGATTTTGGTTACGACATTAGTAACTGCTCAGTTTAAGACTATTCTAGAAGATGTGATGATAGATCACTCCTCCATCTCAGAATTTTCCGGAGAAAATGCTGCTTTCCAGTTTCTGACGGAAACTTCATTTGTGTTTAAGCACTTCTCAGAAGAGATATGCAGCACATAAGACATTCTGAGAACAATAAATCACCACCATTTTGCTATACATGACTGAGAAGAACAAGGAATTTTTCTTGAGGGCACACTAATGCATTCATAAAGGAGAATTTGTACTACTTGCAGAGAAAATCTGTGGGTTCTTTTTCACCAAGCATACTGAAAGGCAGAGAAAGTAAATTATGTGAGTAGAGAAGAGAATAAAATTGTGAGGAAGGAGGCAATGAATTCCATTTGATGAAAACTGAGTAGAATAGAATTCTATAGGACCAATGAGATTTTTGGATGAAATAGGGGACCTTGTAATTTAAAATAATTCTTATATACTTCTGTATATATATATATATATATATATACTTATATGTTTATTTTTATATTTATGTACTATTCATGTATAAATATATATAAGTTTTTTTGTATCTATTTACATACATAAATATATATTTATAAATTAGGCTGTCTTGTGCATTGTTGCTTATACGGTTGTACATGCACACGCATGCACACAAACTTATGTATATGAGACATATATCTCACAAACCGCTGAAAGATAAGATGTATACTGATAAAGTAGAATTAATCCAGCAAACAGCTTTGCTAGCTTTGAAGTGGACCATCTTTATGTGATAAAGAATGAAGTAGAATTGCATATGAATCTCTGAAAGTGATGATGAATAGATTTCAAAAGTAATAGTCAAACTAATTGTATAAGTTCTACAAACAATCACTTCAGCAAAGTGTGTGATTAAAATGAAAGCACGAGATAGAAATAGCAAAGAGGGGACAAGGAGCTTTCTTGAATTAAAAGAATTAATGCTTTAATTAGGCAATGGTAGGAAAACAGGGTGGAGAATTTGTTCTATTTGGATGTGTGAGAAACTTTGGAGATGTATATCCGAAAGCACATTAAAACTTTTGAAATTTGGTAAGGACAGCAAGTCTGTGAGCTGTCTAAGAAAAAATACATTAGAAAATGTCCAAATAGAGCTTTTAGTGAAAATGGATTACAGTTGGAATTCACTTGCCTCTTTTCATTCTGCGGGACATAATGCATTAATGTTTCTTACAAATCACTTTATCAAGTGAATTTCTATTCTTTCTCCTCATTTGTACATTTAAAATTCTTTAATTTTCTTGAGAGAATAAAATATAACAACAGAAAATGGATGAAATAAAATACATAGCATTAGAATGTATTTACTCTATTACATGTATTTGAAAATACAAAAGCCATGGATTAGAAGTCCACAAAAACACAGTGTAGCAAGCCTTAAGGATAAGCAGCAACTCAGCAGTATTAGACATATCACCCTCTCCAGATTTACCATGACATTTGAAATGAATAGAGACTGTTTAAAAGTAGAGGAAATTAGTAATGTGGAGTATAGGAAGAAAATTAACCCATCTGAGGCATGTCAGGATGGGGATCTGGCAATTCTGAAGCAGAAAATGCATAAAACAACTATCACATAAAACAGTAACACCTCGACCCTCCTCAGCCCCCTAAAATCCCAGGAAAATTTTCATAGCACAAATACTAAAATATTTTCAATACAGGTAATTCCTTTTTCAATGAGAAGATATTCTTGATTACTACATTTTATTTTAAAAAATTGTGACGTGGAATGATTTTCTTGTAGATCTCCAGGTGACAGTAGTCCAGTAATAAAAGATTATCACCTGTTTTATTAGCTTTCAAAAGGCACTAAGTGATTCCAGTTCTTACTTTCTTGTCTATATCACAATGCTGCCCCTCTCAGCGTTCTCACCTTCAAGAGAAAAAGTGCCTAAGGAAATCCCATGGAAGCCAGTGGGATGATGAAAGCTTTGCTATGAACCTTTCTACAAGGACCAATTCAGAAGAGGTCAGGTCCTAATCAGCTCTCAGATTTTCACTGAGTCATTCTTTTGTAATTTACGTGATCGGTTTTTAAGAGAAGGAAAATCAAACCCTGACTGCTACCATGGAAGAGGGCTGCTCTTTCTAACATTGTTAATGAATATTCATATAACATATACAAGTCTCACTTCTACTCCCACAATATTAACCCCTTGGTATTTCTGGAATCTGACTACTGTCACTTGGCAAGTTCCCTGGAATGCAAAGTTGAAATATTTTCCTGTTACATAAAATAAAATTTAAAAGAAATTCTTGTATTTTTTCTTGTGTGGTATTTTTTTTCCAAATTTGCCAAAAATATGAGTTACCTCCTTGACTCCTATCCATGGACTGACTGATCAAAACCAGTTGTCAAGACATAAGTTGAGCTTACTGCTCCTAAGGGGTTAAACTTGCTATTCTTGCAGAGCCAATTTTACTTTGTATGTTCTGCAGTGCAGTGAAAGTTAATTCATTCTAAAGCACAGAGCTTTCCAGCAACATTGTTAATATTATAATGTTCCTTTGCTGCACTGTCCTAGCTAGTTTATTAGATGAGAGAAAAATACAGATGTGCTGACAAGCAGGGTTATGTCTACTCACATTGGCAAAAAATGTTTATTAAAATTATTTTAAATCATTTTTATGCAGAATTATTAGCTCCTTTTAAATTCTGATGTAGTTATTTTGGTTTTTAGTAGTACAGTTGATTACATTTGATGTAGGCCAGTTTGTTTTATTTTAATAAAAAGGCATGCTCTTCTGACTGCGTGATAATAATTTTTCTGTTCTCTGAGCTGTAGTAGAATATCCTGAATTAAAAAGTAATTGGGTTAGTTGGGTGGTACATTTAAAGATGTAGAAACCATGAATATACCAAAATAGTAACATATAGACAGATATTATGGCTGCCATTTCTAACATAAAAGAAAACAATCCATTAGGCTAGAGTGATTCCTGGATAAAATACAAAACATTATAGATCCTGATTTCATTATAGTAACAGCTATAATGAAGCAAACAACAACAACAACAACAACAAAAGTCATTAAATTTCTCTGCAGAATGAAGTGAAAGTTGGTAGTATTTTCAGAATCTAACACGCATATTGGGCATTTTCATTACTTTCTAATCTCTAGCGGTAAGATAAAGGCATAGCTATTTTGTTACAAAGGGCTCTAAGACAGTCATCTCTTTGGTTAAACTTCAGCCATTGACAAGCTTGGAATAAAGATACCAAGACAAGATTTAACACCCTTTCTTCTGTTTCACTCCACAGAACCCTGAATTCTAGTGGCTTTTGCATTATTTAATGCTCACTTTGTGACTGTATCCTGTTGAATGTTCAGGTCACCTCAATGTATCCATGAGCCAACTGATTCCCATTGCTTTTCAAGGATGTATCTTGCATTCTAAGCACCACATTTAGGAGATCATTACTACCCTGTGAGTACACCTGAAAACCTACATAAGCAACTAACTCAGGGAGGAAGTTAGGAAGGCAAAAGCCCAACTTGAACTCAGATTGGCCACTGCAGTAAAAGAGAATAAAAAATCCTTTTATAAATATACCAACGGCAAAAGAAGAACCAAGGATAATTCTCATCCCATACTTGATGCAGCAGCAAATGTGGCCAGTGAGGATAAGGAGAAGGCTAAGGTTCTCAATGCCTTCTTTACATATGCCTTTGATAGCCAGACCAGTTATCCTCAGGGCATTTTATGCTCTGATCTGGAAGTCTGGGACTCCACTCAGAAACCTCCCCCAGTGATTCAGGTGGAGACAGTCAGAGAGCTCCTCCTCCAATGTGGACTGTCACATGTCCATGGGACTGGATGTCCTACACCCTCAGATGCTGAGGGAGCTGGAGGGGGGGATTGCTGAGCCGCTCTCGGCCATCTATCAGCACTCCTGGTTAACTGGAGAGGTCCCAGAGGATTGGAGGCTTTCTGTTGTGACTCTCATCTTCAAGAAGAGCCATAAGGAGGATCCAGGGAACTACAGGCCTGTCAACCTGACCTTGGTACCGGGAAAAGTAATGGAGCAAATCATCTTCGGTGAGATCGCACACTATGTGCGTGGTGTCCACGGGATCAGGCCCAGCCAGCATGGGCTCATGACAGGCAGGTCATGCTTGACCAACCTCATCTCCTTCTATGACTGGGTGACCAGACTGGTAGATGAGGGAAAGGCTGTTGATGTAGTCCACCTAGACTTCAGCAAAGCCTTTGACACCGTCTCTCACAGGATTCTTCTGGGGAAACTGGCTGCCTGTGGCCTGGACAGGTACACACTTCTTTTGGGTAAGAAACTGGCTAGAGGGCCGTACCCAATGGGTGGTGGTTAATAGAGTGAAGTCCAGCTGGTGACCTGTTTCAAGTGGTGTCCCCCAGGGGTAGGTACTGGGGCCTCTCTTGCTTAATATCTTTATTGATGACCTAGATGAGGGGATTGAGTGGATCCTCAGTAAGTTTGCAGAAGACACCAAGTTGGGAGGTGGTGTCGACCTGCCTGAGGGTAGGGAGGCCCTTCACGGGGATTTAGATAAGCTGGATCTCTGGGCTGGGGTGAATGGGATAAGGTTCAACAAGGCCAAGTGCCGGGTCCTGTACTTTGACCAAAACAACCCTATGTAGAGCTATGGGCTTGGGGATGAGTGGCTGGATGACTGTGAAGAGGAAAGGGACGTGGGGGTGTTGGTTGATGCTCAGCTGAACATGAGCTGACAGTGTGCCCAGGTGGCCAAGAGGGCCAATGGCATCCTGGCCTGCATTAGAAATAGTGTGGCCAGCAGGAGCAGGGAGGTGATCATCCTCCTCTACTCAGCACCGGTGAGGCTGCACCTCGAGTTCTGTGTTCAGTTTTGGGCCCGTCACTACAGGAAAGACATTGAGGCCCTGGAGCGTGTCCAGAGAAGGGCAACAGAACCGGTGAGGGGTCTGGAGCACAAGTCCTATGAGGAGCAGCTGAGGGAGCTGGGAATGCTCAGTCTGGAGAAGAGGAGGCTCAGGGGAGACCTCATTGCTCTCTACAACTTCCTGAAGGGATGTTGTGGTGAAGAGGGGTTTGGCCTCTTCTCCCAGGCAACAAACAGGACCTGGGGAGATGGTCGCAAGTTGTACCAGAGTAGGTTTATGTTGGACATAAGGAAAACCTTTTTCTCTCAGAGAGTGGTCAGGCACTGGAATGGCCTGCCCAGGGAGGTGGTGGAGTTGCCATCCCTGGCAATGTTCAAGAGGCGCCTGGATGAGGAGCTACAAGATATGGTTTAGTTTGTGGTAGCAATGTAATGAGAAGATGGTTGGACAAGATGATCTTGTAGGTCATTTCCAACCTTGTGATTCTATGATTCTATGATTCTATTCTATGAACTTCCTGAGTAGCAATCAGGCTTAGCTTGTAAAAAGGGTTGTAAAAGTATACTTTACAGTATACTATACTGTAAAGTACACCTCTAAAGAAGGCGCAGGACAACTACTGTACTTTTCAGAAAACCATGTAAGTGAGATCATGAGCTCAAGTGATGTGGTTAAGAGAAATGATATTTTCTCAGCAATGATTCCATCCGGGGGGAGGACCAAAATCATCATTGGCCACAATGGTTGTACTGTCAGAGAGCTACAGGTGAGGACTATGAATACTGGAGAACACACTACAGAACAAGAAATGGGGTAACTATGGTCAGTCTTGCTCTCTGGCTTTTGACAGGCCTCATAATTGACATTAGCAAGATTCGTTTTACAATTTGTTTTCATAAATTATTGCTGTCTTTGGAAAATAATCTTTGTTTTTGCACATCCAAAAAGTTGAGATCCTGTGCTTCACAATGTAATTGTAAAATAATGTTCTTAACTTCTTTGCTTTCAGATTAGAAGAGTTGAGCCAGGTGATTTTTTTGACCTCTTAGAACACTCATTCACACAGACACACACAAAGGCTAATTTCACTGAAGAAAATGTTCAGTAGAGTTTTTAAAAATGCCTCATATCCATAAGGTGCAAACATTTCTCAGTTTCTGAATTGATGTGGCTAGGGAATGAACCAATGCTAAAATCATAAAACTAAAGAATGTAGAAATAGGTGTTTTTTAAAGCAGAAATATGTTAAAAATTGGATATGTTGTAGAATCTGTTTGCAGTCCTGCAAGAATTATAATTTTCCTGCAATACAATTAATATACTATTCTTTGTCCTTGGGCATTTGTAACTATAAAAACAAACAAGTGCAGTATCACAGAAGTGTGGAAGAAAGGTGGTTAATTGCAAGAGAAATATAGTAGAAACTGTATGTATGGTTTCAGAGGAAAAGCTGGAGCAGGAGAAGACACTCTTGTGTGGAACGAAGTGTGAGATAAATAATATTGCCAAGAGGTGAATACAAGGATAAGAG
The DNA here is from genome assembly GCA_035772895.1 of Perdix hodgsoniae. Lineage (NCBI taxonomy): Eukaryota > Metazoa > Chordata > Aves > Galliformes > Phasianidae > Perdix > Perdix hodgsoniae. The sequence goes on along the minus strand of JAPSGF010000019.1, from coordinate 2,329,361 downwards.
AATTCAAGAAAGGAAGGCAGATGATGCTGTCTCTCATTTGAATAACACATTTAGAATACTTTCTTTTTCAGCTGTCTAGGAGTCTCACAATGGCTTTTATTTTCTGTCATTTTTAAAAATTTCTAGTGTTATCTAAGCAGAGGGCAATAATTCTAAAATAACAGTATGCAAAATTAGATTATATTAATATCAGATAAATGTTGACACAAAGATGATATAAATAATAATCTGAGCTGGATATTTCTTGAACCAATGAGCTGAGCTTGAGATAAAACTGACCAAGCAACCAACCTATTTGCACCATGTTGGTTTAAGCTTGGTGAATGGCTAATACCACTAAAAGAAGTACTTATTGAAGGAGCCTGTCATCTGCATGTATTTGCTTTTCTATTTGTTCTGATATGCTGCTGTGCATGTTTTTGTAACAGCGTAATATAGGAATTTTTAAATGTGTTTAGTTTTGACCCCATGCTGATAATATTTATTGTGTGCAGCTATTATGTTGTTGGTTGTTGGGGTTTTTTTGTTTGTTTTTTTGGGTTTTTTTTTGTTTGTTTTTAACAACTACCATTATTTTGCTTTAGCTCTTATAACCTGTTGTGTATCTGGAGCTGGGGTTCACAGATATAGAAACTGGGGGTGATTTTTCAACAACAAAAAAAGTGATTTTAATACAGCTAAATGCAAAGATATGCATTCAGAGACAAGGAAGTATGGTTTATTTGTGAAAACTGAAAGGAGAATCAGAGGGCTAACATATATTGTAGAGCTGTGAAAATATAGTTGATAAGTGGTGGCATATGAGCATGTAAGTGCTAGGGTGGAAGGAAAGGCTGCTTTGGCTCTGATAAATAATGGGAAAAGTAATTAAGAAGTAGTCAGATGAAAGCCTGGTATATGTTTATGGTGAGGCTAATAGGAAACTAATCCTCAATTCCACACTTGAGAAAATGACAGAAATTGGAGAGAGAAAATTGGAATACAAAAATATTATGGAACTCAAAACAGTGAAACATTTAAAGAGTTTTGTTTACTCTCTTTAATAAAGGGACATCAAATAAAGAGCTTGATCACAGACCCTAAGAGCTGGGGAGAAAATAGTAGATATTAATGGGTTATTTAACAGAGAAAGGTATAACAGAAATGGAGTGGTTGGAAGCATAAGATAATCTAAATTTTGATTATAATTTAACCGCAATTGCTTCTTAAAGAATATCCATAAGTCATTAGAACTAAATCATAAGAGGAATGGTGGTTTTCCTGTCTCTGCATGTCTTCAAATAAGTGCCTTGAGAAGGAGTTGTATTTTAGCAAAATACAAAACTGTTGTTCTTGGTACAGGAGAGCTGAACAGGACTTGATAACCTATGATTTACAAGAGGTCAGACTATACTAGCTAATAGTCCCTTCTGGCTTCACGTGCTATGAATCTATGAATAAATCTATGAAAATGCTGAGTTGCATACTGCCCCTTCCTTGAAGAAACCCATTTTCTCCTTGTCTTTAAGCAAAGGAGAGTACTACAGTGCTTTGAGGGTAAATTTTTACACTGGTCAAAGTTGAGTGGGAAGACATGCATACGGTGGATGCTTAGTATGGGTTACTATGTCATCCTGTATTTATATCACATTGATAGTTATCACAGTTCTAGCAATTTTTGGCTATAGCAATAAATAAAATAGTCATTTTCCCTTCATCCACTGGGGAAGTTGGAAGCATAGATTCAGAAAATGTGTAGAAGCTAAGTCTGCTCTCATCAGAAGAAAGTGTTGATTTTAATGTCCAAAGAGAAACACAGATGGCAGTCAGATGAAATCCACTCAAGACAAACTCATCGCATCTCTGAGGATTCTGAGATAGCAAAAATAGCAAATCTTTAAAACATAAAAATGAACAAGATAAAATAAAGCAGAAATCTAACTTAATTCCAGGCCTAGGATAGCTCAAATAGATATGTATAGTATAAGAAGTAGAATGTCCTGAGTAGAAGATTTCTTGGGAGTATGGATACAAAGATAAAGTTACGAAGATAGAAATAGTGACAAGCGTTAAACAGGAAGATCCCTGAAAAAAAAAAAAAAAGGGGGGGGGGGAGGGGAGGGAAGGGACTACTTACTATTAATCTCTAGAATTATTCACAATTCATATTAATACCATGCTAACTAAATAGAATTAATCTGAGGGGTCATCCTTGAGCCTTCAAAATCAGGATTTCACAAAACAAAACAATTGTTTCTCTTTTCACCATCTTTCATTTTTTGAAATATGCTTTTTGAGGAACTCTCTATAGGAAAACTGAAATCTAACTTCTTTGCAAATTTCTGCATCCTATAGTTAAGTCGTTGTACTGTATTGTTTTTCAGTAGTTAACTATCTGTTCTCACTCTGCAAATGTAGACAAAGGTGTGTCCTGTCCTGAGTGTATGGTGGGCTAATTCATAGCTCCAACATGAATAGTACATACGTTCAAAATAAAATTGTCAAGTTTGATGTTGTGAGTCATCTCAACCAACGCCTACAAGGTTAGTTTTGTTGATTACAAGTATACTTTTATATGACTAAATTGTAAAGTGGAAAAGTGCTTGCAAATTACATTCTTAAATTGGGGGCTTTAAATTGTGACAATTTAAATATAACAATATAACAACTGTATTGCATTTGATAAATGAGTGATTTTGGAGTGCCTGGAAAAAATATTCTGCAAAGAATGAAAACAAAATATTCATCTCGCAAAGGTGATCATACTGTAATAGGAAAAAATGACAAATTAGAATTTTGGAATTACAGAATCTCAGAACTGTAGGGGTTGGAAGGGACCTCCAGAGATCATCGAGTCCAACCCCCCTGCCAAAGCAGGTTCCCTACACCAGAGAAATTTCAAATTTTTTATAAATCTAATAATTCCCTCTCTTATATGTTTGTCAGATATTGAAATTAATGATTAATTCAAACATCATGAATTATCAATATTAAAATGTAATTAAGACATTTCCAGGGGAATTAAATTTCTTTGGATTTGAGTTCAGAAGTTGGAAGCTGATGGGTAACCATTTTGTCTTACAATTTCATTGAAGGGGGAAAGGGAGGAAAAGGTTTTCCCTTTCACTCAACAAGATAGAAGAATATCCTTCTTAGGTCAGTTGCAAAGACACAGCAGAGCAAGGAAGAAATGGAAGTCAGAGGGAAGATCTTTACGGAGAGTGTTGAGGTGCTAGAACAGGCTGCCCAGGGTGGTTGTGGACGCTCTGCCCCTGGAGGTACTCAAGACCAGGTTGGATGGGGCCCTGGGCAGCCTGGTCTTGTACCAGATCTGGAGGTTGGTGGCCCTGCCATGTAAGGGCAGTTGGAAATTGATGATCCTTGGGGTCCCTTCCAACCCAAGCCATTCTGATTCTCAGTGGCTGAAAGCAGAGAGAGAGCAGTCACCATTTGTCCACCAGGCATCCTCCTGTTATGCACAAGCCTTTCTCAGTGGGTCACAGGGCACCCTGCAGGGCCACATTGTTTCAGTGACTGAGTGTCTAAGGGCAGGGCAAATAGGCCCTTGTTGTCTTTCATAACAAAGCACAGCTGATGTGCTAGAGAGGGTCGCAAATTATTTTGGGGCCAACACTGCTTCCTATTCTGCCACTCATTAGTTTTCCATCATTTTATGTTTTTTCTAATACAGTGGGATCATACTTATGCCACAATCCAGAATAATGCCAGAATCCAAAACTGAGTTGAGCTACTTTTAATACTGGGAAAAGTACATAAGTAGTAGCATGGCAGAAAAGTTGAGTTGAATTATATCAAGATGAAGGACTTAGTGTCTCCCTGTAATACTGTGGAACTTTCCATGTGTACTGTTCCTTCCCCAGCAGCTCAGTCCGTGTTTTATTGTGCTTCCCTTAGCATCACAGAGATCTGATCCCTTTGTCTAGGAAAATGGGACAGTCTGGTCTTCGCTAACTCATACTACTGCATATCATTGTGTAATCTGGGCTGTGGCTGTAAAGCCAAAGTATTGGCACTGATGCTTGAAACGGCATCAAGATTTTTAAAGGAAACAAAAAAAAAAAAAGCCTTTCTGAGGTGGTCTTGCTAATATGCTGCTACATTTTGATTCAGAAAACAAAGGGAAAGGGCAGGTTTGGGGACTGCAGAAGTGAATTAAATACATCTTTTCTGCCGTGCAAACAGTACGAAACGCGAATCCAGTACTTCAGAGTAGGTCAGGAAGAAACAAAACCTGTCTAGTACGTTGAGAGAATCTCTCCAAGTGCAACCACTGCCTATACTGCTTTCAGCAAACATGCCATTTGCTCTACTTCAGGGCTGCAGCCAGCCTCATCTTCAGAAAAACAAATTAGGTTCTTCCTCATGAGGACAGACTGATTTCAGGTGGCTACACTGAATAAATTTAAAGTGGTGCACACCCATCTGAATGAAATATAAATAAAAATAGGGTAGCATGGGAGAGCAGTGGAGATATCCCAGCAAAGCTGGAATTAAACAAAGAGAAAAAAAAAAAACCTCAGAATGAAACACCGAAGTCAGAAATTGAAGTGGAAATGTTGAAACAAGGTTGAAAAAGGAAAACAAAAAGTCAAAATCTTTCTGGTCTCATAGAAACATAGCAAAACTGACAAGTGAATATTTGCGTTTTTTGTTAATCCTACAGGGACCTTTTTAGCCAATGGTTTTCCAAGTTTTTGTTTGCTTGTTTGTTTTTAAGGTTGTTTGTTTGTTGTTTGTTTGTTTATTTTCCAAACAAACAACCAGGGGAAAAAGAAAAAGAGCTTTGTCATGCACAAGTCTACAAGACAACTTTAAAGGTAATTAGGAAACTGTGGACTGCAGAATAAGAACATGAGAAAGAAAAAAAGTCATTGATGAAGGAACAGTCTTTGAAAGGGAACTTGGAGAAAAGTGGACGTTATCTATTAGTACGCAGCTAACACAGTGCTGGGCAGATACCATTTGGTCTGTGCTGAAAGAGTTGTTGATTCAGCACAGCTGCATGGATGCAGTCCAGTATTGAGAGAAGCAGCAGCTACTTCTTTGTGTTATTCGGGTGGCATTAGGAAGATATGGGTACAACATAAGTACATGATGTACTACATTGCTTGACCATGATGCCCAAGTTAAGAGTAGCTAAGGAACAGCTTTTCCTGTGTGAGGAGTAGTGCATGCAGTGGTTATAAAATCTGAAATATAGCAATATGTCATAAACAAAACAGAATGGAGAAGCTTCTAGTAGTCAGAGATTTTAGCAACAGTCATGCTGAAGAAGATATTAGAAACCTTATACAAATAGCCTTGGCTTTGTTGTAGCATACCACGCTGTCTACAATCCATCAATTTAATGTAGATATTTGCTTTTCAGTCTGGAAATAAGAGAAACACCGGTATTTGTTGTACGCATTCGGCATCTTGAAGAAATAATTTATTTTGTGTCTGATAGAACATTGGATCCATTCCCTATTAAAGTTGATGTGCATGAGTGAAAAGACAAGAGAGGAGTCAAATTTGATGCTATAGGTTCACAGGAGGTGCTTTGTCTTTGCTCATGGAGAAATGGACAGTTTTTATGATACTCTTTTCACAGTGACAGTGCTTACAAAATAGCCATTTACAATAAATGTGTATCAAGACTATCAGAGAAACTTTCTGAATTATGTAACAGTGATGATCTATTTTTATATACTAAAATCTAAATAATGAGATGAACACTTAAGGCTCTCTTTAAAATCTGTTCAGAGCACTGACTTTTGTATGTTGCAAATGTGTATCTGAAAATATAGGTGCTAAATTTCTATATTTAAAACTTATGTATGTCTCACTGAATAAGGAAATAAGTACAGAGATGTGGAATATAAGCATGGGGATGTGACAAAGGATAGATGTACAAACATTGCATTTGCCTCTTCTAAGAACCTGGCACAACCCTTTACTGGCTTCAGACAGAGAAAAGCTTGCTTCCTGTTTCTAATACAGTGCAATTTTACTTTTCTGCCCTCTTAAAAAATGGCTAACTCAAATCATGAGCACGGCTGGTAGCAGCAATATGTTCGTAATTTTAGTCTTCTTCCTCTTTCCTTTTGTTCATTGCTCCAAGCAAGCTTGAAGAATTTCATGAAAGGTCTCTCCCATTTTGAAAATCAGATAATTTAGTTTTGCAAATGTAGTGCAACCCTCCTCATTTGCTTTTAACATTACAACATAGCATTGATACAAAACCTAGGGCAGACTAGAGAAATGGTTCAGTGGAAAAGGAAAAAAGATGCTGGGTGCCCGTCATGTCTGCAGGAGATGCTGTTACCCATCATGAGCTGCTGGCCTTCTCAGTTTCTGATTCCAGTGCTCCTGGGGCTGAGGAACTTTGGGGCATGGGACAGGCAGGGGCAGCACTGCTGTGCAGTGTGACAGAACCCTCCATGCCATGGGTAGTTGTAAATGAAGGGGAGTAGTTCTTTCTCAAGGGCAACCTAGCCCCCCCTTTTGGGCTCTCCACTGGCATTTCCTCTGGACTGATTTTTCCTATTATGACTGCACACAATGCAGGACTTAAAACGTGTTTAATTCTCCAGCTGGTGTACTTTCTTTTTCATCTTTTAATTTCCTTTATGTCTCTTTTCCTCTCTCCATTCCATCTGCACTATAGCTACACTGAACTTTGATAAAGCAAAGCAAAGTCTCGACATTTATATTCAGATTATGAACACTCAGTCAAAATTTTTGCAAGGAAGTGATAGGTTGGTTAACTCAAAAATTGAGATAATCTTTACTACCTCTAGAAGATGGTATTTGAACTCTGTTTCTACCCAGTCTATTGCATAATGAAATGGGCTGAACTGGTACCTTTTTCTTTCTGCACCTATTCGCATTGCAATTGTTCTCCCAGAAAGTGATTTGTTTTGTGCTGCTTTCCATTCACATCACGACCCAATCAAACTGTGGAATATAGGAAAGATCAAAGTAGTACAGCATACTCGCCTACAGTAATTCACAGAATATATGAGGCATTAAAATTTTCATTCCTCATTCTCATAAGAAAGACTATAAAGGTAACAGAAAATGATGCAGAATATGAATCTGATCTTGAGACAATGATTGTATCAAGAATGGGAAACAGTATAAACCAACAGACCCTTTCTTGTTGCTATCTTTATCACACAGAAGGCAGCCCTTGCTTGTGTCGTTCACACTTTTATTTCCTTTTCATATTCTCTCGGTGTATTTTTCTTAAACAGCAAGTACAATTGAAGAAGAAAATCTAACACACCTTTGCAGAGGGTAATAATTTTCCCTCTTGAAATGTCTGGTTTTGCTTAGAAAAAATCAGCCCAGTACATAATAGAAAAGAGGTGGACAGAAAGGATAAAAGTTGCAGTGAAAATGGTTTAACACACATTCCTGATCTGAACTACATCTACAAGAGCAGATCTTAGAACAAAAGGAGTTTGGAATTTGAAAGAAATAGTCAGAGAACATTAAAGCCTTAACAAAGATATGCTCTGTAAGTTTAAATGTTATGTTGAAACACATGTCCAAACATAAAGAGAAATTTAAGACAAACTTAGAGAATTGTTTTGTAGTAGATTAATTAATTGCTCAATTGCTTTTCTGTCTTCCTTTCTTTCTCTCACTCTCTCTCTCACTTTCTTATATTCCTAATTCAAATGTGAAAAGCAGATGTTGTATTACAGACATTTCCTCCAATGCCTATTTGAGTAACTGAAAGATTTTTGCTTGTTTCAGGGTATTCTGGCTGCCAGAGGAATTACATTGCACTGTGACAAAGGAACAACAAAACTCTTGTGCATGAGCTGTCTATGGCATTTCAGATCCATGCTACCAGCTACTTGAGGTATGACACCATGCATTAGCACTGTGCTTTAGAGACTGCTCTTGTAAAGCCTGGAACAATTTGCCCTGCCTGATATTAAACCATTTTAATGCACATTTACCCCTACCTGAAAGGTACCATTCGGTCAGTGACTGATATTTTAACATCATTTATATATTTGTTCTTATCAACAACCACTGTGAGATTTGATCACCATTGTTTGTTAATCCATCCCTGAGGAGTGTTTGAATAACATCATACTTTTGACTCCCTGTTGACTCTACTGCTTGGCTACTAATATTCATCATCACCCATCACTGCTGATTTTGAAAGCTGTATTTTAGAATAATTTTTTTTTCTAGAAGTATTCATATAGATTCATTTCAAGTGCGGGATTGCACAGGTTAAATTAAACTTATAGTGCTTTGAATACCACTGAGCTTCATATGATTCTTATTTTATGTTTCAAAGATATTACCTAGTCAAGCAAGCATTTATGTCTTTGTTCTCTACTCAATTTAATGTACTCTGCATTATGCCCCATCTTTGTTGGTAATCACTGTTGCCATTCCCTATTTCTTGTGTTACAAAACTAACCTTAAAATACCATTAACTGAATGTGAAGTTCATGATATACATACATATTTGTGGGACAAGAGCCTCATTTACTGCAAATGGATCTGCAATCAGATATACTACAAAGGAATAATATGCAAAGCAGCTTGTCATGTATGCTAAACCTAAAAAATTATCTAATTAAAAGAAAATTGGCATACTTTCTTTCAACAAGCAGAGAGAGGCAGCAGAATGCACCAAACTTAAAAGTCTCTTCTGAATAGGTAGTATTCCACCCAAATTTTACTTTGTTAGACATGAATGAGTTGGCAGTCTCCATTGACAGCAAAGGGCTTATCTGCTTACCTTGAGATTCTACGTATCCACTGAGAGTGTACATAATCAGTAGGAAGTATTAATGTTGTCTGCACACTTTGCTAATTCTTCTTTTCTGATACTGATCTGATAGAAAGTATATTGTTAGGAATATAAGCCTACCCAACTGTATGAGTTTGTAGTTTTCAATTATCTTAAATTTCTGAAGTACTAAGAAATCATGATGACAGCAAATACTTCATCTTCTTGGGATCTGGACTTGAGACTTAGGACATTTGCTTCCCTTACGAGTGCTCAGACATACAAACATGCAAAAAGGGACAGTGACCATCAGATGAGCTTGTTTGTAGTACAAGCATCTAATTTGGTTTGACATCATGAGGATTCAGGCAGAGTTCAGGTTCCTGTCAACCCTGTCTGGATGGCAGCAGAGATTTAGGAGAGAGATAATGTCCATCTCTTGAGAACAGAAACTGTAAGCAAAGCTGAAGATACAGTAAGAGTGAAATGCAGGGGACTTCAGATTGTACTCAAGTACCTTGTAGAGTTTGGTGACAGCTTTGTTTGCTTTTCCAGGGAAGGAGTTTGATTTCATTGGAAAGTTTAGGCAAGGAGTAGCTCAGCCCAGTTGTAATAGATATTTCATGTTAGATATATACAAATTGCTAGGAAAAAACAAACAAACAAACAAACAAAAAAAAACTAAAACTTGCTAGTATTTAACAACTAATAGATAGTATGTGTCTTATTGCACACTTGTTAAACATCAGTAGCACAGTTTAAATAATGTATTGGCATTTCATTCGCATAAAGCTGATTTACTAAACCAAGATTAAATACTTAATTGAGAGATTTAATCTAAAGTGTGACTGTCTTCTCTAATGAGCTACCCATTTGTTTCCCCATGTTGTACATTCTAGTTTGTGTTTATGATGATGTCTAAAAATATGCGGGTTTCAAATGTGATTTTGCCTTGTGTCTCTCATGTTTGAGGAATATACCTTAAACCCCTGCAGTTTTCTCTTTAGAGACATCGATTTACATCTTTGTTTTACATCTTATGACTCAACACCCCAACATTTTTTCAGATGAATTTATTGTAATGAGCTCAGTGGATAGCTCTAGTTAATCTGTCCAGAGAGTTTCTATTCCTCATAAATATATAGATAAAATCAATCCCTATTCTTATAATTTACAAATTGTTCCCAGATATCAGACACCATCAGACTTGTTATTTTCATACTGCAGTAAACACTGAAGGAGAAGGAGACATAAAAGGTAAAAGGCTTTTTGTGACATAAAAGAGAATGCAAGGTTGATGTATCCTTTACTCGTGGTATTTTTTGGCAAAAGATACAATAATGCAAGTATCTTTCTGATTGATTAAAGTATTGAAGTGTATTCTTTCCTTCATAAATAATGCTCTATTACTTTTCTTCAAAGACAAGTAAACCTTGACAGACTGACCTTTTTCAGGGCAAAGAGTTGTTTCAGTGCCATAAATTATACTGTAAAACGAGTGGAAATGCTACTGAGAAGTGTGTGACAAAATAAGATTAAAGATTACTACACACAAAAGATTGTTGTTTTATTAATGGAGTCCTGTCAGTAGGATGAAAAATTCTCAGCTTTTTACTGGATGCTGAGATCACGTCAAACAGAAAATTATGAATACATTTTCAATAAGGCAACCAAATGTGTCAAAATAGCAATATACTGATTAGTTGCCCTCCTCCTGCTTTTATACATTCACTTAAAACAATTTCAGTGTTTTTCAAATAAATTTTAAGTGCTGCACTTCAGCTTGTAATTCTAAAGGATCATACACCCTGCTGGCCTGTGAAGTTACAGGCAGGTATATACACATAACAGGAAGGTGCTTTACTAGAACAGAAGCCTAGGTATCTCCTTTGTCAGGATATATTAAACCAAGAGGAAAAGCATATAGTATTTTTACATCCATTATTGTATCTAATAAGCACACACTCAGAGAAAGAAAGCGAGAATATGATAAAGAAAGACAGTGATAGCCACGGAAAAATGATCCTAGCTTAAATAAGTAGCATTAGGGCTTTCTTAAATGTTATTTCATAACTTGACAAATGACATTGTCATGCAAACATGTAAAACCTTGTTAAAATGAAAAGAAGCAACATGGAAGCTTGTTTGAAATGGAACATCTTGATGTGTTTTGTTCATAGGAAGACTCTGAGTTTGTTTTTTGTTGTTGTTTTTTTCTTCCATTCAGTCAATTTACCTGAAATTTCTGATCAGTGGATTTTGGCTCAGTGACATTTATTGAAATGATAAATAATGATGGGAACTCAAGGAAAAAGAAACACAGCATTGTGCCGAAATGTTCAGTACAGACATCAAAGTTTTTGTTGATGTCTGAATCAGTACAATTCATTCAAATAGTAACAATAATATTAAAACAAAACAAAACACAATAATAATACTGCATGGAATAAACCCATGCTATGCGATGTAGGTATAAATCATCACCCAGTCCAGACCATTATCAAGATGAGTGGACAAAATGCCCATGTATTGGCATTCATTCTCATTAGCAACAAAGGCCATGATCAGAATTACCCTTATTACTGTAAGCCTTACAACAATGACAGAACACATCTCAGAAGCTGTAAACACATTTCAAATGGCATGGCAGTCCTTGAATACAAGAGCCAAAGGCTAAAAGAATGATTAGATCGGATGAGTTTGCTCACAACTCACCATCTAATGAAAATGCTACTTTGTACCTGGGGCCAGACTTGAGTAACACACTGCCCTGGGCAAACTAGAGGAGGTGGCCCCTGTCTCCCTAGCCTGTTAGTCTTTCTCATCACGTTTCTTTTTCTTTCTTTACCTTCAAAATTTTTATTTAGCTTGCTGTATTGAGATCAAATGTCTTTTAAGGAATATGTTTTAAAAGCTTGATACTTTTCCTGACCTTTCTGTTGAATCATCTTTCTTTTTATATTTCTTAGAGTCCTTTAGTTTTCTGCTAATAATGTATTTCATCACACATCTCATATCTCATATTTCCCTTCAGATTTATTCTCATGAAGAATTAAATGTTTCTGTCTTTTTGAATTTTGCTGGCAATCTCCGTCTTCTGACTCCCTCAGTTCATTGCTCTCCACATAAAAATTGATATGGTGCTGGCCCTCAGAATGCCAGCTATCCTCCCATTTTCTATTTTTGCAAATCCACAAGTGAATGTAGACCTGACAGATTCCAACTCTACCTTCTCCATAACACATGGTTACTGTTTTTCACTGTTTCTGAGAAACATGCAAACACAGTTACTGTTCCCTTCATCCAACGGTGTATCATGCCTGTTTATTCTTTTTAGGAAAAACTTAGAAAAATAAATTAAGAATTATATCAGTTTGGAAATCCTATGGGCTTTAGATTTATAATAAAGTCCTAATTTTAAGATTTTACTCTTACATATCTACATATTTCTGTACTAAATATACCACACATCTGAACTTTACCTGATACTAAATTTATATGCATAAATACCAGCTGCCCTGACACACCATCTTCATTCACAAGCACTTGTGTAGACATAATTGTTTCCAAACTATCCTTCACTCATAAATTACCTGCATTCCCAGACAGTCTTTTCTGTGTGTAAGGCTTTCCTGTATGGCAGTAGGCTAGTCAGAGGAAATTCACCCCTTGGTCCTCTGCAGTCTGAAACATAGCAGAGTGCCTTCCCAAATGTTATGAATGATAGAAGCAAGGAATCATTTTAGTTGAAGGGCACCCTGCAATAACAAGGATACCTACAACTAGATCAAGTTGCTTAGACCACTGTCCAGCCTGACCTTAAATGTTGCCAGAGACACCTCATCCATCACATCTCTGGGCAACCTGTTCAAGTGCGTCACTAATTTCATTGTAAAAAACATATCTTTATATTCATTCTAAATCTCCCTTGTTCTAGTTTGAAACAATTTCTCCTTGTCCTGTCACAACAGACCCTACTAAAGATGGCTTGAATGAATATACCCGATTTATTGGTGAATCTGAATGAGAAAAGTAGCGTGGTTTCTAGCTCCTGGTTCTCTTGCTGAAGCTGTTGATCTTTTTTTTTTTTTAGCTTTGGAATAAAGAGAATTGATTTAATTCACCAAGATGCTGAGGACTGCACTTAGTCAGATGCCTTCTGAGAGTAAAGGAATCAGAAGAGGAGAATGGAAATGAAGAGATCTCATATTCTAGGTCAGAGCTAGAGAAGACATGGAGAAGTTGTGTTTTAAGTATGAGGGACTTCATAGTGCAAGTCTGAAGATACCCCTAGGGTGGATACTGGCTCATAATTTTTCAGTTGTCTAAAAACACATTAAATAATGTGTGTTCATTTGAAATGAGATATGAATTTTGAAACATTTGGAACACCAAAGAGTATGTTTTTCAGTGTTCTACCAACTCTGGTTTACCTTACTTGGCCATCTGGTTCACTTTCCCTCTTGTCTTCTCTATTCTGTGGCTGCATGGTCTATCTGTAGGGTGGAGTCAGCTCTCTCAAAAAAATTAAGAAAAGTTAAGAAAAAGACACAAACATCCAAGACATACAAAATATAATTGAAGTTTAAGAAATTTGGTAGTGCAAGGGCTTTACATTTGTAATTTTAAAGATTCTGTCCTTTCCTAGAATTATTAAAACTTCAAGCTGTTATTTAGAAAACATGAGTCCTCACAAGAGGAAAGGCTCTTCTCTATGCCAATCATCAGTAATAAGTTCATACACATTAACTATGAGCTACTTGGTTTTTCAAATATAACTTTTAACCTCTTATCATATTTGCAACATTTATGACTCAGGGATGTAGGGTACATCTTTGGTAATAAACATTATTAAATTGACAGCCAAAGCAATGACTCACACTGATGTTGGAAAAAGAACATTGCAGTGACTGCGTATACAAAATGCAATTCAATAGGAAATATGAGATGTCACCCTGATAATGTCAAATAGTGGAACTTTGTTCATTTTGGTTTTGTACAGAATAAAGTTTGGAGTCTTATGGAATCATATATAAAAATGAAATGTTGTTTTAATGTGTTTGAAGTCATAATCTATTTAATGACATTTAAATTTACATATGCATGTTGTCTTTCTCTACTGTTTCTCAGATTTCACAGAGTTTACATTTTTCTCTGGATTTGATTGCAGCTATTTAATTAATGTACAGAAATCTTTTATATCTGCACCTAATGGTCACTTGTACTTCTTAAAGTGACAAATGCTTCACTATACTGGCCAGTATATTAAAGGCATAGAAACAAATGCCATTTCACGCTGTGTGTCTTTGTTTAGTCAATCCTGAGCTACTTTGGAAGGAGGAATGGTATATCCATGGGACTATTTTACTGCCTGTACAGAGTGTGAGAAAATTTCCATTCTATCATATTCTCAGTCACACTGAAAACTTACAGTTCTACTCTTTACGAAGAAAAACTATATTCAGCCCAGAAACATTTGAGAGACAGCATAAATAAATTTGTCCCACTGAATTTTAAAATCAGTGCGTTCAGGTAATTCTAAGTTACATAGCATTTTATGATTCTAAGAATTAAATTCTGTCTTGGATTTGTTTTGAAACAGTATGCCAGGCATCAGAGCCAAGAGATTTATAAATGAGATGGGAATGCAGTAAAACTCAACTTCTTTTTATTATTCTACCAGCTTAGCTTGACCTACAGCAACCATGCAAAGGGTTTCTATTAGACAGTTCCTCACTTGCTAAATAAATTGGACCAAAAATGATTTTCTTGAATGAGAAAACTCTCTAATATTGGCTAAAGAATTTCAGCTCCGTCTATAAATATTAATGTACTTAGTAATAAATTACACACATGAATGGCACTTTATTACTTGAAACTAAACTATTAAAAGCCTTATTTAGATTGCACAGGAAAAAAAAATACTGTAATTAAGGTCAGCTAAGCAAGGCCAACTCTATGCACACTGTGTCTTAAGCTAAATCTGGACTCCACTCGTGTCTCTCTACTCTTCACCAAGAGTTTTTCCCACACAAAACTGTCTCAGTTATCAATCCAGCATTCCAGCCGTGTCTTTTCCTCTTGTAAAGCATTTATTTCTGCTCACTCACCTGGACCTTTCATTCCTGCTTCTGATTTACAGTTTGTAAAAGGACTGTAAAAGGAACTGCTGAAATAAGTGTAATGAAAAGGATTCTGGGGTCCATGTGAATTCCAGAGATATCCACGCTGCATGGCAGAGAACAATCCCTGAGAATCTCTGTTTAGAAGAACAGAAGAGCTGGAGGACTGATGGAGAGAAATATTTAAAAACTGAAGGTGAAAGTATTTCCAGCACCATTTCATAGCCTGTGTAGAAGTGTTGCACCCCAAAATCTACCAGCACAGATGGTTTTTAAAGTTTTCTCTCAAAGTAAACGAGAGGAAATGTGTCTTGCAAAAATTGTATTATTTCATGCACTCATTCTTACTTTTCTCTAATAAAGTAACATTTGAAGTATTTGTTATTAAGCAAGCATGCCACTATCTGAATATTTGTACTCCTGTATACTTTTCTGTACTCCTGTACTTTTATTTGTATGAAGAACATAAATCAAATAACATGATTGAGCTTTTCTTATTCCTTGAGCAGAGTTGTAAAAGTTTTCACTCCGCTCCAAAACTAGACCTAGAGGCATATCTGAGTTCATAAAATCTTTATTATGAGTGATGGAAGGAAAGGAAGAATCAAACCACAGTCTCAGACACGCAGCTAAAATTGAAAATATAAAATAGGTACTTAGAAGATGAAAATGTGTTTTCACTGATCAAAATTTACTTGAAAGTCATGGAGAGATATAGATGCAATGCAGACAGATGCACAGCTGAGTTTGAATATAGACACTTAACCATCATAGCTAGTAGGAACCCAGTTATTTTTTAAAATACTGTTCAGTGCCTCTCTGCATCTTCAAGCAACAAAACACTTTAAAATACTGTCCCAGAGACTATCAACATGAGGTACATTTCCTTGGGCTCTTATTTTGCCATCCTTCATCCCACAAAACCATTATTTCCAGCTAGACTTCCAGGCTACAACTGAAACGGGTGTTTTGAAATACACTGTGCTGTGCTTCAGCTCACAATCACTAATAATGGCCCAAAACTCTGCAAATATTCATTCTAATTTGTGACTGATTCAGAAGATCATCTGAATCTATGACAGAAAAATAGCAAGTAGTGCAGAGGTTAAAGAATTTTCTATGAGAATAATTAATTCATACTCTTCTGCATGATAGAATCTAATCTCATCATAAGAACATTTTGACTGTGTCAAGAAATGCGAGCATGCCAGGCAACAAAAGTTTAAAACAATTTTTACAGAGACCACTACAATAATACTGATAGAAACTGAATATCACTGGGACTTGATTTCTGTTTAAAGAAAATAGTTTATTTCTATTTGCTCACAGATTTTCATTTTAAAGTTTTTAGAAATGCTTGAAAATGTAACTAATAAAAATATATCCACTGACACACAATAGATAGTTATACCCAAGATGACTGATTTATCTGCCAATATGCAGAAACTCACTACACTTAATAATCTTAGATCACTGACTCACCTTTCCTGCGGTAAACAAACTGTAAGAGGAAAAGAAACAGTACATTTTCTTCCTTGTTTCTGGCATTTACTTCTGTTGAGTAGGTGACTTCATCGTTCTCTTACTCTGTAGTTCTAGGACAATTGCCAAAGACACATTTTCACAACTATTCAAAGGCATCATTCAAGACTTGTTTACTCAAAAATTGCCAGAGAAAATATTCCCTGAAATAAAGTTCCCCATTCTCTGTGGTCAGTGTTACCCATCAGAAGTGCTAAGACTTTTTTCTGTAGCAATTAATAGGAAATTGCCACCATCCATCATTTTTAATACAACTGATATTCAAATACACTAGGGAAATATATGAAAGACAAATACCCGAATTGCTTAAGGTTGATCTCAAGGTCAGTCAAAATGATCCACAGGAAACATTTACAGGCAGCTGAAATTGCTTATAATTTGTCAGTAATCTTTCGGAGCAGTCTATTGTAGATAAGTTGTGTCTTGATAATTTGGAGTGGCCAACATGAGTTTTGATTCAAAGAGACAGGCTTTGAGTAGGTTAAATGAAAGAGAATGCGCTTATGTAATCTTAAGCTTTCCAAGGCAGTGAGATCAGTGGTAGACATCTCCCAGCGGTGCTCTCTTACACTGTGTGGGTTTATGCACTAGCTTGATTTAATACCAGATTACAGAGACATAACCTTGTACTTCCTTTTTGTTTACTGGAAAAAAAAAGCACAATGTTTTGAAAAAATGTCATTTTTGTGTGTTTGCAGAAGACTTGTCAATAGAGCATATCTGAAACAAGTGTGTCTCACAATCATAAGAAATCTGTAAATTGGATGTTCAATTGTTTCTAATATACATACTAGAAATATAACTATTTTTTCCCATATGAGATGATGAACCATCACTGCCGAAGTTTTGCATACAAGAAATAAGACACTAAGTAAAACACAACCATTGAATCACTATAGCAGGAAAACATTGAAAATTCAGAGACATAAACTCCTGGTAGAAAAATAAATATGTTCTTTTTGTTGTGCTCCAGAGAGGAACAATTTATGGATCAAATCACCAAAGGAGTCAAAAGAACAGTCAGAGCAAGTATTAATGTAGTGAAAAAATGTTAAGATTAAAGGAAGAGAACTAGAGGGCATTTTCATTTCTTTAATGTTGATATTTGTCAGCTATAAAGAAGGATAATATCAGATGTATTCAAAAAGATTCTATGATTTTGGACACTACACCCTCAGCACCTGGACTTAAGCTTTCAGAGTTCAGTCCTTTGGGAATTTCTTTTTCTCCCACGTTTTCTTTCACCTTTATCTTTAAAAAACAACACTATGCCTAAATATTAGAATAGTGGGTGCTTTCACAAAGCTGCAGATGAGCTCATAAGGGCAGTACAAATGAAGAAGCTTTTATTTTTAATCAGGAGATATATCTGAAAATAAATAAATAAATAAGCCAAAATTCACTAAGATCCATTCAGATTCAAAGAGGTTGCATAAGTTTGAAAGAAATTCATCCCTGTCTATTTTTCCTCTTGATGCTTTACAGATTATTCCTGAGTGAATTCAATGTGAAGAAGAATATAATAAATCATTGCTTTGTCTCAATGCTTTTTGTTATTGTTCATTTTGCTCAACACTCCAAATTTGTTTCTGATACAATTTTTAAAGCAATACAGATTTCTAGGAAAAAACTTTACTTTTTGAGAAAAATCATGTTTCTCAGTACCCACTATACCCTTGCACATTTCCTATATGTTTTCTGGGAAATGGAAGAACAGAACAGGACAGGACAGGACAGGACAAATCCATTGGAAAGGATCCGGTATTTTTGGGATAACCAAAATCATACTAGATCTGCTACTACCAGAGCCCTCTACAACATTACTGGCATGTTTTTGTTTGTTTGTTTGTTTCTTGGTTGGTTTTGATGCTTGTTCACCTGTTTTTTTCTACTGGAATTACTTTTAGTTCTAATTGTTATGATTGCATTTGTTCTATCTATTTTACATTTTAGTTTATGTTATGATATTTTGGCAACTGTAGATCCAATGGCAAAGTAATTCACCCAGTACTTCCTGCAGTCATTTCCACATAATGACTCCCAGTTCTAATTGGCCGAAATATATAAATCCTTGAACTTCCATTTCATATTAATGTGCTTTTATCCCTTTGTTATACTTCAGACATTGGGGACCCTCCAGTTCATTTTGATACCTCTTCCCTTCACCAGCATGAGACTTCACCAACGACCCCTTGTTTTCTCTGCCTAAGTCACCAGTGGAAGTGTGCAACCATAAGTGACTGAGCCCTGAACCAGTAAGATCAACACAAACTGGAAATGTCAGAGTAAATCATAAATCTGAAGGCTTTCTCCATTCCGCTCATGAAGAGACCTGATATCCTGATTAGAGACTCTGTGTTGTTGCTTATCTTGTCCCCCTTCAGTAGTCCTCTGTTGCCACCCTAGTCTATGTTATCTTTTTTACAAGAGAACCGTTGTATTTCCAGTACAAAGAACAGCAAAGGCAGATCTTATAGATCTTAATGACTTGAAGAAATCATAGAATCACAGGGTTGGAAACGACCTACAAGATCATCCAGTTCAACCATCTTCACATTACCATTGCTACCAGAAGCCCTAAACCATATCTCGCAGCTCCTCATCCAGACACCTCCTGAACACTGCCAGGGACAGCAACTCCACCACCTCCCTTGGCAGCCATTCCAGTGCCTGACCGCTCTCTGAGAGAAAAGGTTCTTCCTTCTGTCCAACCTAAACCTACTCTGGTACAACTTGCGACCATCTCCCCGGGTCCTGTTTGTTGCCTGGGAGAAGAGGCCAAACCCCTCTTCACCACAACATCCCTTCAGGAAGTTGTAGAGAGCAATGAGGTCTCCCCTGAGCCTCCTCTTCTCCAGACTGAGCAATCCCAGCTCCCTCAGCCGCTCCTCATAGGACTTGTGCTCCAGACCCCTCACCAGTTTTGTTGCCCTTCTCTGGACACGCTCCAGGGCCTCAATGTCTTTCCTGTAGTGACGGGCCCAAAACTGAACACAGAACTCGAGGTGCAGCCTCACCGGTGCTGAGTAGAGGAGGATGATCACCTCCCTGCCTCATCTTCATTAACACCCCTTAAGCGCGCATCATAAATCAATCACAGAGCAGAGGAGGGCCTATCGCGTCACATTCCGAATCCCCGCTTATTCGCCTAATACAACATTTCCCTCTCCCCATGCTCGGTAAAGCCTTGTCCTGTTACAGCACACATGCAAAATACCTAAATCTTAATATACCTAATATACCTAAACCTTATCCCTAGTCATGATTTCTCTTAAAACCTACAATTCTTAAGTCTGCAACCGAAACTATATCTACTACTTTAGTCAAGTAAAGAGTTAAAAGCTAAAAGCATCCTAAAACCTCGTGTCTAGACAATCACGCAAACAAATGGTAAGTGCACTACACCTACACCGCTGAACATCCAGAGAAGACGTAATACATCTTCTGCACCAAAGTCCCACTGCACAGGCTGTTTCAGCCATGAACCCATACCTCCGAACAGTCTATCCAGCCAGTCTCCAAATGTCGTCCATCACCTTAATCCTCCATGTATGTTCATGCATCTGCTGCAGCTGTCGCTGGATCAAAGCACTGTGGTCACTATAAGGTAATAAGGTATAAGTATAGGATGAGATTGGATAGGTTCTTCTTTTGCCATTGATATATTTATAAAAGTATTTTTTGTTCTCTTTTACTGCAGTGGCCAATCTGAGTTCAAGTTGGGCTTTTGCCTTCCTAACTTCCTCCCTGCATACCTTAGCTACTTTCTTGTAATCTCCTCAAGCAGCCTGTCCCTTCTTCCAGAGGACGTAGATTCTCTTCTTCTCCCAGAGTCTCAACAGTAGTTCCTAGCTCTTTCACTCCGGTCGTCTACACCTGCGGCTCACCTGCAGCACTCAGGGACATCCTGTTCTTGTGTTTTTAAGATTTCCATCTTGAGGAGTGTCCAGACTTCCAGGATCCCTTTACCCTTGAGAAGTGACTCCCAAGGGACCTGTGCTACAAGCACCCTGAACAGATCAAAGTCCGCCCTCTGGAAGTTCAAGAAAGTAGTTTTGCTGGTCTCTCTTTTGATACCCCCAAGAATAGAGAATTCTACAATTCCATGGTCACTCTGCCCAAGACTGTCCCCAACCTTCACTTCTCTCACCAGTCCTTCTCTGTTGGCAAAGATCAGGTCTAGCAGGGCTCTCCTACCAATTTCATAAGAAAGCTATCTTCCACGCAGTATGGAAACCTCCTGGACTGCTTCTGTGCTGTATTATATTTCCAACATATATAGGGGAAGTTTTATACCATATGTCAGAAAGAAGTATTGTCCTCTGAATTGACCATTTGAAGGGAGTATCTTTGTAGCAGTTCAATATCTAGGACAAAGGTATGTTAGTTTAACATATGTGTTAACTTGCAGAATTTCCAGCTGAACTCTGTGCCCAGTTCCCATGATAAGTTTTCATTGAGTTATATGCAGTTCATTCTACGCATTTTTGCAGAGACAAGAGTTATTACTTATGACAAGATCAGGGGTGAGTAAAAGGATGAACAACAGGTGAACAAATCAGGAGGGAGTGAGATTCAAAAGACTTTGAAAATTTCAGGAAATCTGACAAGAAGAGAAAGACATCAGCCAATTTTTTAACCTACTTTTACATTTCATTTCAGGGGATTTTAAGTAGGAATTCTATCCGTTAGCAGAACAATTGGACAAAAGTAGGTCTGCCTATGTCTCCAGTGGTGCTATAGTGAGTTACTGCAACATCTGATTCTAACTTGGCTAAAGCTCAATGAAGTGTTAAATCAATCAATGTTTTCTACTTCCTCCTAATAATATTGTCCTGGAATCATTTTATAATTGCAATAAGGCTTCACTCTGTCTGTCAATGATCAGATGGCAGTTTCTCCAGGTGATACACCCAGCTGTCAATGTTTAGTCTGATCCACAGCAATACACAAAAGAAGTGAGGGCACCTTAGCAAATCTCACCTTATGAGGTTTTATAAAACTTCATGGAGTATTTTCAAAGCTTAGTTTCTGAAGTCAAAGCAGGAAAACAAGAAAAAAGTAAGGTGGAGGTTTGACCTAGCAATTTTCTTATGCGATATCTGTGGAGGAGATTTCCAAGGTGAGAAATAGTGTACTTCTGGCATTTATCAAGCATCTGAGCTTAGACTGCACATGGGCTCCACTTTCTGTCACCAACTGTCAAATAGAGTGGTCAGAAACATATAGAAGCTTCTGGGTAATTCTGAAGTGAGACAGAAAAGGTTAAGTGATGCCTTATGAAGATGTTTCAGGGTTTCCCCTTGATCTTTATCTCTAATGTGAAGGGTATGTGACTGCAGCCATATGATGAGAGAGTGTGCATTTGAAATATGAGACATAAAACAAGAATAAGGAAACATAATGTTTGCCTTCAGATTAAACCACTACAGGTCAGATGCTAGAGAGTTGTTTTTAAATTTACAAGCAAGGGATGATAGCACTAACCTGACAAGAGTATGCTTTAGTCTACAGGTCTCTGTTGGCAGTCAGTGTCCAAGGACCCAAGTGCAATTATTTTGCCTACTTGCAGATCTATTTTTGCCTTCACTAATTGTATCACTACCTGACAAAGTCCAAAAACAGACTGACAGGAAGCAGCATCTCAAAATACCACAATGAGATCAGGGTAAACATTTCATGGTGCTAACTCTGGAGTCAGAAGTAATATAAAAATTCATACAAAGTAAATTTTATCATACATCTAATTTATCTGAGAATGAATAGCAAATAATACCCAATAATCCAATAATTCTGGTAGCTAAGGCAGAAAAATATAGTTATGAGAAGTTATTTAATAAGTGTCATATAAGCTATGATATATAAAAACATAAGGATCATGTAAAGCTAACATAAAAATAAAATTTCAATATTCTTGTACCAATTTTTTTTTCATAAAAAGCTCTTCAAATTGATGAAACTACATAATGCACTATTGCCTATCTGCAAAGAAAAAACTGTGTGGGTTTCCTAAAATACGCAACTATCTGACAGCTGCAAAATAGAAGTTGCATGTAGAAATTAGAACTATGGTACTGTTGATAAAGATAAGAAATTAAACTACTAATTCATTGTTTTCTCTTAGATGGAAAGCTTAATATAACAAATATCTACAGGAACATTGTCAGATTATACTGAGAAAAAGTGAATTCAACTCCTATTTCTCAGGTGGCACTTACCACACTTGAATTCCTTGCATTAAATGTTTTCTTATCTCCTAGCCTACTTGCTGAGAGTTCTGAATATTTGCTGTAGGTCTGAAACATTTCTTCAGAACTCTAAAATTCTTACCTATTAAATCACTTTGTAAATAAACTAAACACAGGTGTGGAATAGAGACCTAGATCTCCTTTACTTTCTAGATGCAAGTGTAAATCTGTTTCTACTTGTGATCGTGAAAGACCACATAAGGGGATTATTGAACATATGCTTAGACATAGGTTGTAAGGAGAAAGTGTTGATACTCAGAAATATTTTAAAATAAAGAAAAAAAAGTTAACTATTTTGTGCATTTTTGGTATTTGAACACTCAGTAAAATACTGAAGATGTACTGAAGATGAGAGCCAGGGGCTGTTCTTACAGAGCTTCACACTGCTTCCTTCCTGATCTGATTTCCCTCTGACAAACCTCACCTTCACATAATCAGATCAGCAGCTCTGTATCCCATTCCGAAGAGAAAATTACAAGAAAACTCTTTTATAACCTGGTGTGAGAAAAGATTAGGTGAAATATATTTTACTTCTATCTGAACTCCATTTATACTTAAGGTTACATTTTTAATTTTCTTACCCACCCAGCTGGAACTATATTTGGTCATAAAAATCTATTTTTTAAACTTTCATGTCACGATTTTATGCATCTCTATGGTAATCACTAAAATTTCCAAGCATCTCAAAGGCACCTCTTATTTCCTGGTGATTAGACCTTTAGGTTTGGATTTCACTTCAGTGTTAGTGTACTGTTCACATCTTTACGTATTTTACTGGATTAGGTTCTTTTGTATGTAATCTCATCTTATCTACGTATTAGGATTTTGATGTAAAATGAAATTAAGAATAATTTGCCACCTCTCAATAGGCTTGCAGATAGAGTCACTCAACATATACAAAAGTTCAGTAGTACTAATGAATGTTGAAGTGAAACACTGACACAAGAGAAAAGTCAAACTTCTGTACTTTTCTAACACTTTTTTGGTGAACATGGAATATATTGTGGATATTATAGTAAATAATGTTGGAAAGCTAAGAGAGTCCATGCATCATGAATTAGCATTATTTAATCTCCAGTGATACTCTGAGTCTTTCCTCTGTGACCACAAAATACTTAGGACTCTTAGTTAAACCACATGCCATATCCCTGTGCTTCTGCTACAAAACTTAAAAAATATCCTACATGCGTCAGTTCTAGTTTGGATGAGATTTAAAAAAAACAAAAAAAAAACAAAAAAAAAACAAAAAAAAAACAATTAGGGAAAGAAATCTTTGGTTTGGAGACACAAAAAATAGAAGATTTGCTTTTTAAATAATAATATCTTGGGACTCCATTTGACTATACAAATGACAATATTGTCCATTTAATCACTTCCAAATCACTGTTGTCAAATACTTCTGTATATCTCAACCTTGATAAAATATAGGACTCCTTAACATTTTCTTTCCCAAGTACTGTCTGTATTTTGAGTTCTAATTGTTGATGCAGTAGGTAGCATTTCTTTATGTACTTGAGTTAAAGCATGAATATTTCAAATCATGAAATGACAGGACTCCGATTCTGTCTTTTATAATTGGTACAGTGTTAGTTCCAAACAGTGCCTTTTATATGAAGCACTTTTCATACAAACTGACAACTTGATCACTGTGATGCTGCAATATTAACTTATATTTTGGCAGGATGACATTTCTTGTAACATCCATACATTGTATTTATTTTGATTTTATTTCTAATACAAGAAATGTGCAGTGCTGTTTTCCTACAGGAGAAACAAATAAGACATTTTTTTGAAAGCATTCTTCCTAAACATGTCATGTAGAAAATAGTACAATAACATTGCTCATTACCCCAAAGCACAAGCACTGATTAGAAAGATGCTATATAAAATGATGGCTATGATTTGCCCTTTGTAAAACTAATTAATACATTAATTAGTATAATAGCATTAATTGAATGCTGATAAAGTAAAATTTACTGTCAACTGGAATTATAAACACTGGTCTCTTTAGCTAAAGATCACAAGAGATAATCTGTTCATACAGCTCAGTACCAATGCTATATTCTTTGCTGCAGTTCAATAGCTTTTTAACAGGTACTTGCATCAAATTCTTCAATGCTGTTAATTTTGACAATCATATTTGGAGGTCTGATTTCTCCTGATTGTAGATACATTAAAAACTCCACGGGGTGATTGAGACTATCAAAGTCTACCTTGCCAAATTCATTACAGGTAATATTTTCAGGTCTTTCTGTTGAGAATCCTCAATTTGTAAATAAAGGAACTTGAAGTGTGGCAAAAAGTACATAGCTTTTCACTTTTCTAGAGAAATTGTCTTTTCTTTAAATGAAGAGCTTATTAGGAAAGTTTCACAAGAACCTCACTAGTAGCTACATGACATGCTGATTTTAGTCTGTCCTGAGGGTCTGAGTAGCAATCACAAAATTAATTTGACCAAGATAAGCCTGCTTCCTTGGTAACTGTATAGGCTAACAGGCTACTGTCCTGACAAAACTCAACTTCCATCAGTGCCACCCAAATAACGGCTACTCAGTAGAATGAGTAGATGAAACTATATAGGAAATAAGCAGTGTCTACTCTTATAATTTGTGTAAGAGCATTCTCAGTGAATCATGAAGCTCTCTGTAACCACCAGGCTCAACTGAGAAAGGAGAATCTATACCTCACAGTTCATAAAACCAAACCCTTACAAACTGTGGCTCAAATTAAAATAAATCTCCATTTCCTTTGATTTTTTTTTTACCTTTCAGAGTTACAGAACAGGCTTGAGTTACTGAGATGAACTCTGAGCCCCTATCAATATTTGTTTTGTACAATTCCACCACCATTTCCCTTTTTTTTCCTAACCAGTAGAGAAACAATTTACTAAGACTTTATTTCATTTCACAAATCTGTCCAAAACACAGTCAGTGTTTAGTTTTTCTGCTTCCTCCAAGACAGAATGTGAGGTCCCCCTCATGCTGCAGCTTATTTACAGCCACCTACAATTGAAAATGTGCTAAAAAGAGATGCAAACACTCTAGTCCCATAGAGCACAATGCTCTCTAATATCAGGTACTGACAAAAAGGCTCCACTTAAACAGAGCTGTGGATTATACCAGCCATCTCTTCATGAACAACTGTTGGAAAATATGCCTGAGACCCTAATAATTGTTCATTAAGTTGTCAGCTACTCCTGCTATATAGCTATCAATTTTGTCTCTCTGGGAAAGAATTGAGCAGATAAAAATGGAGGTAATGTTAAAGGTAACAACAACAGGAAAAAGTTATTGCTAAGCAAATCATTCACAAGGAATTATTTATCCAGCCTGCTTAACCTCAAATTCTGTTTGTGCAGTGTCTAAGCAAACAACATTTTTTCCTCAGTCAAGTACATTTGTTGTTCAAATTAACCAACCATATTTTTGGCTACATTTTGTTTAACTGTAGATCAAACACAGAAAGTCTTCTGCAATTATTCTCTGTTTAATGACTTCTATTTCATAATGGTAGCTAGCCATTACTTCTGAAATACATCACATGCCATTGCCTGTTTCCCTATTAAACATAAACACATTTGGTGTAAATATTTGCATGTGGAAATTTCAAATTTGATTTTAATTACATTTGTGTCACTGTTTTACTCATTAACAAGAGTGCTAATGGAAAACCAATGCAAAAGCAGTTCAATCATGGCTGGAACAAATTTATTTAAAATGTGAAAGGAATCTTATGGAGCAATGCTAGTAGTCTAGTCTGCTACTACCTTTAATATTACTGAAGTTGAATTTTCTTAGAATATACTATCAAAATACCCATTAGTTGCTAGTAATTTGATGTACAATATATTTTAGACACATAGAAAGAAATTCTAGCCCAAGGTATTTTTATGAGCTTTAACGAAGAAGGATAAAATAATGGATTTCGTCCATCCATGGGGAGATATCACAGCAGTTAAGAAGTTTAAGCATGTTTGGACTCCCTGCATAGAGTGTGGTACAACAGCAGCATGTTCATGCTAGAGGAAGTTGGCCTTAAACAGTATGTTTTGTTTTGGAGCACAGTATGTTGCACCTTGTTCAAAATTGTGAAAACAGACCTAGACTACAGGTTGGAAACAAAGGCAGGATTCAGTAAAACAGTTCTTCCACTGCAAAAACAGCAGAAAAATCTTAAGAGAAATTAAAAGGGATGTTAAATCAAGGCACAACATGGCAACAACAAAAAGTTTGCAAGACAGAGAGATGGTAGACTGCCACAAAGCCTTATAAAGGTAAGTGCTGGCAGACAGAGCTAGTGAGGTGCCATATGCAGAGACATAGCCAGATGGGCTTAAAAGAAGGGAGAGCCAAAATCAGGAGAATTATGACCCTGCATTGCTTTCTAATTTTGGTTGCCTGGGAAGAGGAAGATAAATGTCTTCCCATGAAAACACATACACTCAAAATTACTGTGATATTGCTAGGGGACTTGTCTACTGTGTGGTGTACGTTATTTATTAGCAATAATTTGTCTTTCATTAGTGATTACTGAAAAGCCTAACATTTGGTATCAGAGGCTATACTTTTTTTTTTTTCACATTTAAAGTTATTCTTGTTATTCTTGCTTTACAGGGAAAGTACAATGTCTTACATAGCATTTTAGTATTTTTTGCAATAGTTATTATACAATCATTGACATCTTCCAAGTATCTAATAAGAATCTACTTTAAAAAAAAAAGAGAGAAATAGAGTAAGAGAAAAAAGAGAGAAAGAGAGAAAGGAAACTTAAAAATATATAATAGGGGATTTTTTGTGTAATATCAAAAGCAAAATGCATATAAGTTTGTCTTGCAAGATTTTAAAGAGAAAATTGCCTTCTTTTTGCAAATCTGAGCCATTCTTGAAAGATTAGCAAAATTTACTCTGTACTGTTACTAAAGGAGTTGGAGATGCTGGAGATGCTGAATCTCAGTTCAAGGAAAGATCTTTATGGAAAAACCATTCTGAGTAACATTTAATGACCTCATCTCACACAGGCACTCCAATTCTTTGCTCTGCTGAGGACTTACCATCAAGCTATGCTAACTGAAATAGTCAAACTATTAGTAGAGATGAATATCAGACCCGTACTGTTGATGCTTTCCACAGGTCAGCTCAAAATAAAATCAAGTTGTGCAACCACAGGTATTTATTCTAAAGGTTCAGCCAAAACACAGATGTTTTCCTGTAGACAATTCTCTGAAATATCCTTTTTTTATCTCCTTAGAACTTCATTACATTTGGCGTATTTCAGCTGATTGTTTTTCACAAAGCATAAATTGGTCTTTCTGCAGAAAAGGAAGAAAATTCAAGGAAAAGAAAAAAGAAATATGATCTAATGTATTCAATAAAGTATGTGGATCAGCTGAGAGTTGTATATTGTGCTGAAAAACAAGTATCATACAGACAAGGTGTACATTGTCATCAATTCCTTTCACTGAAGTGCTATTGTCTCTATGTCTTGCTCCTTTTTCTCTTCTTCACAGGGTTTGTACAATGATTACTCACCATTACAACTCAACCTGTCTGATGGTTAGTGGAAATATGCATACTGCGTGAGTGCTGTGAAGATTAGATTTACAGAGCTCAGCAAGTCAGCTGGTCCTCAGCTGGAGTTGCTGTTGGATTAACATTATTTAGATGTATGCTTAGCAGCTTCTCTTAATGTTTCTCATAATGTATGTTTTAGCAGTTTCTCATCTGTTTCTCATAATGTGAACTAATGTGTCTGGGTAAACTAATAAGGGAAAGTTGAGAATGCTGAACACAATCTGCCAGCCTCCACTTTCCTCCCACACATCACCATCCTTACATTCAACATCCTTTTAAGTGGGGAGAAAAAAAAAAAAAGAACTATGAGAATAGTGGGGGGAAAAAAATGCAATTAAGGAAATAAAGACATGAAAACATGAGAAGACTGTATTCTCTCCCACAAGCTGGCATATATCTGATACCTGATTATGTGTTTCCTTACACTCAGAAACTCATGAAATTGCTACATTCAGTGACATCCATCTACTACATCTTCCATTTACAGTTTGTCTTCTCTGTATCAAATGCTGAAATCAAATGACTGTGCTCTGTAGGAGCACAGCTGACACCAGAAGACTCTGTATGGCTACAAAGATTTCCTCAACCAGCTCTAATCACACAACTGGTCTGCAGATTGCAAATCCTTTGGTTCATGTTGTTTCAGCCTTGTCTGCCTGTCAAACACCATCCACAACTACCTTCTCACATCAGTAAGCCCTACATGTTAAGAAAAGGTTAAAGACTGGATTATGACACCTTCCTTTTGATTGTGTTTTTCATTCAAGTGTCTATTAGTGGTAGAAAAGTGCAAATAGCAATTTTTTCCTTGAAAATATGAGGTATGTAAACAATGTTTACAACACTGTGTGTAAGCATTCTGGTTTCAGTGGCTCATGTCATGTCTTCCAGCTTGCAAGGGGTTCAGTGCAATGTGATAAAGGGTGGTTCAGTAGTGCCATTTTATTCCGTCTTCTTAGACATCATTCACTGGCTAACCAACAGTGAAATACTTTCATATCAGCAGATGGGCTGTGGAAGATTGTCTACGCCCAAATGTAGTTGAACAAAATTAGTTTAAAGAAATCTCACACTTTGTAGAATTCACGTTCGACTTAAGAATGAAAAAAATAAAGATGTCAAAATGAGATGAAAGGGAAAAAAACCACAAAAATAATTGGGAATGGGATAAAATCAAAGTTGTATACCACAGAGAAGAAAACAGAAAAGAATGGTAAGAAGGAAATTTCTAACAGGAATAAATGTGCTGATCCCTTAACTCAGATCATCTAAGCCTTTTTACATGGTGAGCCATGCCTAATGTACAATAGAAACATTCCTTTACAAAAAAAAAAAAGAAAAAATCATCAGTGTTTTTTTTAATAAATTGAGTCACTCCCAAGTCACAATTAAGAGGCAAAAAAGATGAGTGAGCCCATACCACTAAGAAACCTGCCCTTAGGCTGCAGCGCAAGCAGCTGAGAAAACTGGATGTTGACATAGAACTGTTCCAATAGCAATACCACAGGTCTCTGAAAAGGTTCCCACTGGCTTCAGAAGGATTTTGATCGACATTTCCAAAAAGCCTAAGTGCTTTCTTTTTGCAAACTATGAAAAAGACAAGAGTATGTACTCATAGCCCTGTTTACCATATTACAGCTAACACTATAGTTATGTGGAAGCCCAGAGGTTGGCTGATATAGCCAGAGGAGCATCCAAAGCAACATGCTGAGTACTCGCTCAGAGTCTTTTGTGTCTGTGGGCCTGTGATGACATGAATATATCCCCAACAACTGTATGGCTGTACCCAGGATGATTTAGAGCTACCTGAGCCACAGTCAAAAGTTGTGCTCAGCTCTCTGGAATTCAGTTAAGGCAAATCCTGAATGGATCTGGAAACCTAGCAGAGAGATTATTAGGGACCAAAACTAAAATTGCTGTTCTAAACACCAAAACAAACTTTCGCCTGAGTGGGCGAGGGTTTTAGGACTTTCAGTATTCACATTTGCTGTTCACAGTTGGGTAAATAAAAGACAATTAAGTTTTCTCACATTTATTAGTAAACATAAAATATCTATCAAAGTTTGTTTTATTTTGTTTTGTTTTTAATGAGTATTTCTTTCTCTGCACTATTTTTCTCATCAGCTGTAAGCTTTATTGCTACAAATCTGCTGATTAATTTTGATCAGTTTCACAGGACATATGGTTTGTTTCCTGATGATATGATAGTAGCTATTTGGATAGTTAAAATTAGTCATTCATGCAGTGTTCTGAAGATTTCCTTTGTTCTCAACAGATAAAAGTGTAGTAATTCAGTGCAACAGGCTGTACTTGGAGTAATTTCAGCTGGAAACAGAAGTACCATAAATCTCAACAGAAAGTATGCTTCTGTATGATTATCAACTATTCTACACCATTAGTATCATCATTGAAGAAAGTTTTTGGATGACCTGTAGGGGAAATGGCATGCATTTACTGTAGGGATAAAAATATTTTCTATAAATTATATAAATTATATAAAAAAATATAATTATGTAAATTATATGAAATATGATGCAGTATTAGAATTCGACAATGCAAATACAAAGATGAGACTCATCTGTTTAAGAAGTCAAGTCCTAAATGTCTACAAAGACTGACAGACTTAATGGTGTCATCCACACAAACTATAAAATATAGATCAGAAAAATAGACATGATAGAAAAGAAACTGGTTTTCTCTTTTTTCTCTGTTTTTTGGTTCTCCCCTATGTTAGCAGCAAAATTACCTTCATTTTTGGAGCACAAGCAATCCACAGACAATGATGGAAAGGTAAGAACTGGGAGAAGAAAGATCTGCCTGCTGTAAGTAAAGATCAGGTTCAAGACCATCTAAAGAAATGAACCACAAGTCTATGGGACCCAACAGTATCTGTCCGTGGGTTCTGAGAGAACTTCTGGATGAAGTTGCCAAGCCACTATCAATCATATTTGAAAGGTAGTGGCAGTCTGGTGAAGTTCCCACTGACATGGGAAAACATAACCCCCATTTCCTAGGAGGGAAAAAATGAAGATCCGGTGACCTACAGGCCAGTCAGTCTCACCTCTGTGCTTCACAAGATCACGGAGCAGATCCACCTAAGGCACACAGAAAGTAAAGAGGAGGTGATTGATGATAACCAACATGACTTCACCAAAGGCAAGTCATGCCTGACAAATATGGTGGCTTTTTATGATGGAGTTCCAGCATTACTGGATAAAGGAAGAGCAGCAAACATAATCTACCTGGACTTGTGCAAAGTGTTTGACATCATCCTGCATGACACCCCAGTCACCAAATTGAAGAAAAAATGGATTTGATGGATGGACCACTCCCTAGATAAGAAATTGGCTGGAGTCAGAGAGATGTGGTCAGTGGCTCAGTGTCAAAGTAGAGCCTGCTGACAAGCAGCATTCCTCGCGGATTGATGCTGAGACGGGTATTATTCAACATCTTTGTAGGCAACGTGGAAACGGGGATTGAATTCACTCTCAGCAAGTTTGCAGATGACACCAAGCTGAATGGTACATCTGACACACTAGAGAAAAGGGATGATAACAGAGGTACCTGGACAGGCTTGACAAGTGGGCCCATGCCAACCTCATGAAGTTCAACAAGGACAAATGCAAGGTCCTGTACTTGGGTCAGAGCATTCCCAAGCACAGATACAGATTGGACATAAAATGGCTTGAAATTAGACCTGAGGTGAAGGATTTGGGGCTGTCAGCTGATAAAGATTCAGCATGAGCTAGTAATGCGTACTTGCAGCCCAAAAGGCCAATCAGATCCTGAGTTGCATCAAGAGAAGTTGACAAGCAGCCCAAAGGAGATGATTCTGCCCCTATACTGTTTTCATGAGTCCCCACTTGGAGTACTGCATCCAGTTCTGGGATCCTCTGCACAAGGACACTGAGTCCAGAGAAGGGTTCCGAAGATGTTCATAGCTAAGTTCTCATATAATATTACTCTACAGTGGTAATAACATGCTGCAGATTGAAAAAATATTATAATGTAGTGGTATCATTGAAACAAATTTCCACCTTGTTAAATGAAACATTCTGACTTTTCAAAACAGAATTTCTATTTTCAGAATGACTTTCTACTGAGACATTTTGAATTTTCAGTCTATCATAATTTGAATTAAAACCAAGTTCTGAAACCATGACCTTCTGTTGGAAGGAAATTCTTTTTTTCTGTGAAAGGGCAAATCCTTAATCACTATAAATCATCAAGCACTTGCTGTTTCTCTGTTTTGGTTGTCTTAGTTCAGCAGCTCAAGAATTCATCTGCAGTCCCATTTCTTTCTTACACCAAAGAGTGAACTCTGAAAGATCATCATAATGAATTTCCTGACCTGATATTATCCTGCATGTAACTGACACCAAGTGATGCCCCAGAACCTCACTTCATACCTAAAAAGGCTGTAGTTCTTCAGCAAGAAGTCTGTAAAGGGCTGTAGGAGAGGAGAATCTGCTACACACTTTGTATTAGATATCCTTGTAAACAAATAGACCTTGTGTGCACAATTATGTTTGCAGTCTTGCATAATACAGTTTTACTTGTAATTGTCAGGTTATTAGCACAGTGTTTTAATTTTGCTTTCTCCCAATTATTTGCATGTTTCTTAATTGGAAGCTATCAGCATATGCAAATACCCGCTTTCCATGGTGTTTTGCAGCATGAGCTCATTGTGTTAAATTAATTTGTTAGCTAAATAAAGATTAAGAATCAGTGACTACTTACAATGTGTGAGTATATATCTAAAATAAAATGTTACATAATATATTTTTCTGCTTTTTTTTTTTAATGAGTTAAATGAAGCTTCTGTGTCTTCCAGTAGATTCTAAATATACTACTTTATTACTTTATTTATTCTAGGAATCATGTTCATACATACAAAGAATAATTTATAAATTACTTGCTTCTTGACGAAGTTAAATCTTTCATGTAGTCACAGAAGTCATTGTTTGGCAGCTGAAGTGAACAGTTAACAAGTTGACATTAGATAAAGGTTAACACAGTTACCAGAGACCCCTCCCACTCAGAATCGAGTAGAAAGCGACTGCAAAATATATTAATATTTAATGGAAATTGGACTTTCCAAAGTTAACTACAAGAGAATACTTCTGCCAATTCCTCTTAGAGCTGATAGTTTCGTATTGCAAGAATGGGTGATTCATTTGATAATTCAAAGTAAAGAAGACACTGCTATAATATCCAGGATTTTTAGTTAGCTTGGTGCTCATCATCATCACTACATGCAGTATGCTTTCTGCTTGAATGGCATTTTGGCTGGACAGACTGTTGCTTAGTGGTCTAGAGAAGAAGTCAGGACTATCAAGCTCTCTGATGCTTTGGTGCGTGACACCAGACTGCAGCCCTGAAATAATATGCAGTGTGGGCATGAAAATATTGACTGGGATGCCTGAGAAATTAATCAGATGAGCATTGCATAAAGAAGTACTTAAAGGTCTGTATTTGAACTCTGTTCTTTAAATGCAAAGAATTAAGACTGTTACCAGCAAAGTATGGCTCCCGGAAGTCTGCCTATACAAATATTCCAGCAGACAAAAGCAAATTTGATAGCATCTTTACTTAAAACAGTTTTCCACAAGATTCAACAAAAAGAAAATAAAATCCACTCTGTTACTATTTATCAATTTTCCTTTTGTGAAAAATATTGCTTTCTGAGGGGCCTTTCCTCTAATCTTGCCCTCAGAGATTGCTTAGCTTGTTAACAGTATCAGTGATTTAGGAGCATCTCCTCTGTAATTTATATATTCCAATGAAGGTTAGCTGCTCTTGACTGAGGTTTTCCTACATCTAAATTTGTTTAGCTAGAACAGAAACTGACCACATCATTTTTTCTTGTAAAACTGTGGTGGTACAATAACATTTACAGCTCATCCAGAAACATTTTAAAGGGAGCAGGACAGGCTATTTGGTTTTGCCATACATATCTCTTATGTGCTAGATTACTAAGTAGTCTAATACATGAAAGTTTTTTCATTATATGTTTGCTGTAGGAAGTATTCCTATGCCATAACTGTTTAAAGAACAAAAATGTTTTAAAAGCTGGTCCCATAAAACTGCTGCATACATCTTTCATTAACTTTTAAATATTTTCCCTTACACTCCTCAGTTATTCATTCCTTGCTGTATTTGTTGTATAGCCCAACCATATGCCAGAGCTAGTCAAACAAAAGTATTGCACAAACTGATACATCCTAAGAAATAATTAAGCAATGAAAAAAAGAAAATAAAAAGATTTTGGATAATTTTCTAACTAACTATCCAACATGAGCAGTATGTGCCATAAAAGTCACAGCAGTAGTTTAGTAACAAATAGGATAGGTATTTAACAGCACTATGAAATTTCAAGGTATCTTCACTTTCTACCACCTATTTGCCAACTTTCCAGCTATCCAGAATAGAAAAAATATTTGGCTAATTGTTTTCAAACAAATAAATAGCACATGGTTTTCTTTATTCTTCATAAAGGGGATTAATTATTTCTACAGTTTTTGTTTGGCTTTCTTCTTTCATGACTTCACTAGGCTACATTTCATTTTTGTGCTTATTAACTCAAGCATTTTCCTCTCATACATTAAAGGGTCTTAATTTGGATCAGAATAAGTTCTTAAATCTTCTTCAAAGCTTCATACTCTTCTAGGCCTTCTCTACTTTTTTGTCCCTGTATCGCTCTCTTTTTAATGTAACCAGAAACAAGACCTGTTCTATAGTTCTTTGCTGGAAGGTTACTGCCTTACTTCTCTGGGCCCAGTCACATCACCAGTCATTCACCTGAGCCTCTCTGGCCATATACTCAGGCTAAAATAAATGAGTATCCAAACATTAGCTCAAGTAGACTACTTTAAGGTGGAAACTTTTGTTTGCTTGATCAAATTTCTACTATTTCAAATACATTTGGGATCTTACTTCATAAACAAATTTATGCTTGATTTTCCTTTCATGCTTACTTTCAAATCTCTCTTTTCCTTTGCAGTATCTCAGAAATCTATTTTCTTCTGTCTTTACATGGGTACGGAGTTGGAATCTTTGTCCAGAATTTCCCTTGATCAAGAAATGAATCCACTGATCTTTCTTTCTCTTGCTTGTAGTCTGCATTCTCCACAGAAAAAGTTTACCTTACCTTACTTAAGGTAAGAAAAGTATTCTTAAGTCATACTTGAAACAAGATGGCTTCTCCTATATCCCTTGGCTACATGATTGCACCCTGCAGCTGCACCTCTACCTCATCAGTCTTTGTCTCTTTTACTTGCCCAGTGAAACTCACACTATCATGCTGCTGCTGTCTTATTTTTCCTATGATGTCCTGGCAGCATCCATTCCTCCAGACGTTATGTAGCCTCTGCTTCTTCCTCTTCGTATCTGTTTTATAAATGTTCCAAAATAGGGACAGATGCATTCTTATATCACCTTTCAGAATGATCTGACTTGCTCTTTTCAATATATTTGAAAGTTTTGGGGAAGTTTTGATGTACTATATGTCTTTAAAAGCATTTTAGTCATTGCTATTTCTTGACATGGAATTAAATATTATCTACTGTTCATTTTGCAAGCATATAAAAAGTCTAATACAATTTAAACTGTTGGGTATAGTATTGCATATATAAGTGAGATATTATAAAATTTGAAGATAAAAAGGCTATTCATTATGATCTAGATAAACCACAGAACAGTTATCATAATATGACATAGCTGTTTCGTAAGAAAGAAAAAGGGAAATTTTCAGTTGTTCCTAATATCAGCTTTAACAATGTGTTTCAAAATCTATAGAACTATTTCCTTCATAAGGATAGTTTTCTTTTTACTCCTGGATATAGTTCATTTGTAACATGATTTTTCTTGAGTCTGCTAACTATCTTTTCTTTTACCATTGCAGAAGTGTGACCTAGATCAAAACATAGAGATTGAGCAATTGTTCCAGGAATATGTAGTTTGAACAGTTAATACTATATTCAACTCTGTAAAAATCCTAAATCTTTCACACAAGCAAGTTTGCATAAGCCAAGAAATACATATCCCACCACTTTCACTTTTATGATTTGGAAACCATTAAACAGAAAAGAAAAAAAAAAAAAGAGAGGAAGAAAGAAAGAAAGAAAGATTTGAAATGCAGCCAAGCAGTCAAGAAAAGAGGACTCTGTGTCTTTAAGCCGGGGAGAAAAATAAAACCCAATCATTCCAAATGTATTGCTTTAGTCATCTGGTTTCATTCTATTAATGACCTTTAACATCTGCAAAAATATTGTGAGAAGCTAATTTTGTTTGTACTGAGGTGGTGCAGAACAGTTTCTGGCTGTCAGTCTAGGATGTGCTATAAAATAAAATTGTCTTTCTGGGAGTCTGACAAAAACCTACTGTACAGATTCAGTTTATTTACAACAGCCTGAAATGAAAAGAAAACAGAATTTTACGACATGCCAGCATTCAAAAAATGAATAGTACTTATACGTTTATATGTATTTTAGTAATAGGTTTTCAAGATAGCCATTGAGATTAAGGGATCTATTTTGTATTTTGTGGTATTCCACAAAAATTTTAACCAGTAAAAAATATTTTTCTGCAAATGTGCTTCTCTAGAATTGTAATAACCCATTACCCTGATTTTAAACAGAGCCCTCCGTAAAAAACAGAGACTCCGCTCCAGCACAATAGGCCTTTAATTAAACAGAAAGCCTTGCACTGAAAAATGCCTGCCTCCTGTCTTTGTAACGTGGCCATAAAAACAGTGCAGCCTAGTAGAAGGGGAGTGGTGTGCAGCTGCTCCAGCAGATGAAGAGCATTTACCTTCTCTACCTCCAGACCAGATAAATCTCAAGGAGGAGGCAGAGGAGGGGTTGAGAGTTGGGGGTCTGCAGCATGAACACTTTGCTGAGCACAGAAAACAGAATTTAAGCTAGCCTGGAAGTGAAATAAAAGTCACCCCATATGGAAGCTCCTTCTATCCATTGGTAAACAATGAAAATTCAAGTTAATGACTCCATGCTGAAAAGCACTGTATCTTATTAGTAGTCTCCAGATCTATTCCACACCCAACAGTACGTTAAAAACACTACTTCTATTTGTTAGGGGAAGGAAGTTCATTTAGAAGATTAAGATGGATACATAAATATTATTTTCTTACATCTTAAAGACACCCTTTAAGTGACATCACGACCCATGACTTTCTGTAGAGATTACTACAGTCTGAAGATATCTATGAACATCATGTATCCCCTCTGACTCTCACGCAGCCTGGTTCTATTCATATCTCCTAAAGTTTTCCAGAAGTAAATGTTGAATTTCCTTTCTCAACAAAGAGATAAACGATAAGCAAGAACCAATGGCTGAGACTTCTGGCAAAGAAATTCACATTGCAAATTTTGTAAAAATATACTGTAACAGATACATACAAAAACAGCTTCTACATTTTATGATGTAATTTACTCAATCACGACAGTATTAATTTTGGAATATTCCTGTAAATACCTTCAGCAAAGAACACTGGTGTATTTTCTCTTATGATTATATTCTGCTGTTTCATATGGCCTATATAAGATATTCTCCTTTAAGGGGAAAGTAGATATCGTATCTTGTTTGCATCATAAAGCATAAGGGGCAGCATCTATACAATACTAGTTGAGTTGAGGCATCATATTTTCAACCTTCCTTGATAAAAATGTCACCATTTTTTGTGTAACAGGATACTTTAACACAATAATGCTTTGAATAAAAAATGGAAGATAAGACCCTTGTCTACTAATTAGAGAAGCAAATGCTTTCAATATCTTTGTGTTAGCCTGGCATCATTTTTCTAGGAAATTGAAAATAGCAGCACCTCTAATTAGTTCATAGAGCTGATTATGTAAATTGAATGCATGCCATCTTGTTCAAAACAAGTTATATGGACACATATAATCAACAACTTCAGGAAAAATCATGCTGATCCAAAATAATAGAGGGCTAACACAAAGAAGTTAACAAAGAAGTTAACATTCCCAAATCAGCAGTAGCTCAAGACAGAAGTGTGGAATCAAATAAAACAATTAGGAATGCTTCTGATACAGCCTGAAGACCATACTAAAATGTATGGCGAAAAACGGAGCCTGTGACTGTAAATTAATTGTCCAAAATTACATCGGAAATTAAGCAGAATGGTACATAAAACAATGTGAGACTAGCTTACTCTATGCATTGCCTTTTATGGGGAAATTTCATTTTGACAGTAATATCTACAAAATAGGTGAAGTCTAGCAAATTTTTCTTAGGTAATAAACTTCACTGTGACTTCAGGCCACCATCATACTGTTTTACACATTGAGTCTGTTCATGATGACAAACAGAGAATAATTCAGATAGCATCATCACCTCCCTTAGGATCTTCAGTCCTCAAATAAACCTCTGCCACTCAGGAATTGACTTCTGAGTTTTTAATTTTGTCTACTGGTTAACTTAAGTCTTGCTTAGCAACGTATTAAATGTTGGCAACTTAAGTAAATCTATGACTAAAAAGAGACAGTGCTTCTGTTATCTTTAACAGCCTCATATTGATCCAGAATTGGATAGGTATAAGAGCAGCTGGTAAGGACATATCCTATTCCAATTATATTTTTGGGAAATAAGATGACAAAAATTAAACTGTGAACCAGAAGTGGATAATTTCTTTACATTTTTTGGTTATTCTTTTCTACTCATTTTGCTTATGTTTTTCTTTGCAGTTTGTCTTCAGGATTCTAAGACCAATAAAGTAGACACAGCTCTAAAACTCTGTCGATCAAACATTCAAAAATTCTCTGTCACTGAAAAGTGGGAACAAAGAATGTTTATAAAATAAAAGACTAAATTAATATGCTATATTTCAAATGTCTGTAATTCTTTCTTTAATGCAATGTTTGATTAAATATACTTGTAATGGTGGTTGTATGTCAAGGGATTAAATAGGTCAAGTCCTCTGTAGCTAAAATTTGAACCTTATTTAATTACTTAGTGTTGGTCCGGCTAACATCTTTGAAGATTATTTATTCCATCAAAATCAGCACAACAAAACACTGTAAATACAATTCAGAAATCTCATCTTCTTCCTGTATGCTTCAAAGTTCAGTCTTTTCTCTTTCTTAGTATGGTAGATACTCTTCT
This sequence comes from Perdix hodgsoniae, assembly GCA_035772895.1. Lineage (NCBI taxonomy): Eukaryota > Metazoa > Chordata > Aves > Galliformes > Phasianidae > Perdix > Perdix hodgsoniae. Next base: position 2,289,997 of record JAPSGF010000019.1, on the reverse strand, counting down.
GTTTATGAAACTTGGATGGCCGCCATAATATTTTTCTAGAAATTATTTTCAAGTTAAAAAGGTTGTCTTTCATTTTATACTATTCTAATCCAGCATTGTTTTTTGAGTGCATCATGTTATTTCAACAATTAGAAATAAAATATTCTATAGTTTCTGTCAGTCTGCCAAATATGGACTCATTTTGCATGATTTTTTAGCGGTTATCTCCAGTAGGTTTTTGGGGTTTTTTTTATGATTCCTTCACACACTTCTTGACAGAGCTCCCAGGACTTCAGGAAACAAGCTAAGGAGTCAGTAGGCTCATGAACATGTAGGCTGTGGAAGACAATACAGCTATCTGTTTTTCATCGGCTTAGGCATTGCATCTCCAGTATTTAGTATGCCAGAGTCGGACATGGTCATATTTTTAATAAATAGTCCAAATGGTGAGGCAGGCAGAAATCTGAAGTGCTATTCCTTTGGGACCTTTCATCTCATCTTTTTCATATGTCTCCTAGAGAGGCAACATGAAACATATAAACATTTATTATCAATCAAAAATGCTTGCCATATGGTCCATAATGTTCCTGTCCCTAACACTGTCACTTAGTATCAAGGCAAGATTAGCAGTTGTTCAACCAAGCTGCTCCATAGCTCTGCAGGCTGAGACGTTTCTCCCCTTGTTCCAGTCATCTCCACCTGTTGCCTCTGGGATGACCCCCAGCAGCAGTCATATGATGTACACATCATCTTCTGATGTATTATCACTCCCAAAGGTGAAGTTGAAAAGTGGTTTGAAACTGTTGCTATGGATCCTTCTGGACTACGTATTTAACCATCAATCAAGTGATACAGAATCTGTCACTGACATCTCTCATAGTTTCCCTAAATTTAACAAATCAGAAAATCCTGATTTATTGAGAAAGCCTGAAGTGTGATCAGTGTGGTACAGCCTTGGGTGGGAGCAGGTTAGGGTAGGGGAGTGGCACTTTGATATTCAGATAAGCATTGCCATTAACATTTTAGATACATTAATCATTTTATAAGGAAAGGCTTTTCTTTCAATCTACTACAGAAACTAACATTTTCAGGAGGATCCAGGAAAAACTGAAGAGTTCATTCTTTTCCTTTATGGGCAATCACCCAATTATTCAGGCCAAAATGAAAGAATGTGTTTCACTTCAAGTAAAACTCTCTGGGAAATTTGATGTTTAGATGTTGATTACAAAGGGTTTTCCACCTTCTTCCAAAGAGTTTATTTGGAGTAGAGTCTTCCAAGATAAACGGAAAGACAATATAGGCCATCAAAACAATACCAATATTTCTTGAACAAAAAAACACAAGTGAAAAAAGCTACCATCAAAACCAGACAGAAAATTTGAGTTTTATCCCCTTTATCAGCTGACAAAGGGGAGAAGTCAGGAAGAGATAAATTTTTTTCTTGGCATTCTGAGAACTGCTGAGCTCTTCAATCTTTTGTAACTTTTCACAGGTGAGTCCTTTCTTCCAGTCCCACCTCCACCTCATAGAGGATATTGCTATAATTCTGTGCAAGCCTTATATGCTTTATCTACAGTCCTTTTAAAATTCCACAAAAGTAAAACATATATGATATAAAATTATGAAAATCTATGTGATATTTTGTAAGAACAGGATGCTGTATGTGGTGGACTGCAATGCATGATAATAATTCTGTCCATTTAGGCAAAGTCAGTCAGAATTTATTCTCTATAAAAATGAATTAGAAATTCACAAGAGCAAATTTATGACAACTGTTGATTTTTATCGAAGTAATTATTATTCTAATTATCTATATATTTATATGAAAGGTATGAAAAAATATCTGGGACCTGTCATTAAAGAAGTCAGAACAGCTGTGAAGGCAACTGGAGAGGTGCACAAAGCAGGTGAATGAAGGAATCCTTCTGCTGAATGGTATTGGGAAAGGAATAACTATTGGATTTTAACAAATGGCAGAATATGTAAAGTGTAAGGCAGGAAAGGCAGTGATATTTTGCATGGGCTACTGGTAATATATGCCATATGAAAGATTTGTGTATAGATTAATTCAAGCCCTTATTTACTTTGCCTATCAGGATGGTCTCTAAAAATCCAGCCCAAATGTATAAATTAAAGAACTACTACAGACTTCATACATGTTAGATCCAGCTCTGAAGACCATAAAGTAAATCATAGCAACATTTGTATAATGAAAAAAAAAAAGAGATTCTTGGGTATTTTGGTAATCTGTGGTACTTACCTCCAGAATAAAAGTAACGGCTGAGACAAGGAATGCTTAGAACACTGCTTCTGATCACCAAATCCATGGGAGGCTATACCCTGCTGACTCTTAGCAGCTGAGCTCTCTCCAGTTTGAATATAATTTTGATAATCTTCTCATAAAACTTCTTCACAGTCTTCTTATCCATACTATTAAAAATAATTTTCTTCTTCTGCCTTTCCCCACACCTAAAGTATTAAAAAGGTAACTTACTGTAATTTCCATTTTATCACTTATGTATTGGTTCCAAGGGGCAAATGAATGTTCTATGTTGTAACTTTGTTGTTTTTTTTTCTTTTTAATTGTCTATGATATTGATTATAATTTGTAATGTTTTGATAACAACATTATATATAACATGATATTACTTCAATAGGGAGAGAAAAAAAAGAGCCATCTTATAAGTATCTAGTTGTTAACACACTTTCATAGAAACTGTGCTATATTCCCAGCTGCAAATCAGTCAAAGGAGAAGTTAGAGACATATACTGGACATTTCCTCCTGTGAGTTTCTCAAAGATAAAGACACCTTTCCTGTCATCAGCATGATCAGAATATCTCTGAGTGACAGAAATCTAGTAGAATTTAAAGTCAGGAATATAGCTGCTTGTGGACTGGAGGCAGTTAATTGAGGCTTTTGATCATTTAAGTTTAGACACACTGGTAGTTAGGTGTTTAAACACATCCATATATTTAGCTCTTAATCACTAAGATGATGTTTACCTGGCAACAATGTACTGTCATACAAGGATATTAGAGAACCAGAATCAGAACAGCAGCATTAACCTGGTACTCCTGTTGTATGTCTTCCAGGTATGACTCTACAAATAGTAGTGCTAATCTAGCAACTACACTAAGCTATCTAAAGCGACTCTTTGTAGAAACCTATTTAGATTCCATTTCTGATATTTAAGAGATATAAAAAAGATATGGCTAGTTCTGAATAAATTCTGAACTGCAGGCAAATGGACCTCTGAGAGAAGGATGTCAAAAGTGCTTTTTTCTATCATTAAGGAATATTATTTCTGCACAAGTTTATTGTTCTAATTGGCAGATGTTTATTTTGTGGGTTGAATTGTTGGAATAATCTTACCACATTTATCTTTGAATAAAGAACAAATGAGGTACTGAAATAATTACAAAGGTGTTTAGATGTCTTCAAAATTCAACTCCACCCTAAATATGCAATTAAGATCAATACATGTAAATTCATGGCCCTGATATATTAAAATCTCATATTTGCGTACGGAAGTTACCTGCACATCTTGTAAAGAATTCTTGCAACTGTAACTGTATCCCAGAGGGTTACTAGGTGGACATAGATTCAGTCTCTGAGACATAAAAGCATTTCATAGCATGGCCTTTCTTGCACTATCTTGCTTTCCACAAAATGATGTTACATCTTTCTTTATCTTGGTTCTTCTATCATGTATGTCACAATGAGGTCAGTGGTGTTTCTATAAATGCTGAAATTAGTGGATTTGTTCCTTTATTTCAATAACGTATTTCTGCAGATCTAGCTCCATTGTCCAGTATGTAATTTGCATGGTCTTTTCAACAACAGAATATTCCAGGTAAGTACTAGGTAAAGGTGGACATCCTTCAAATCACAATTAGAATGCAGTTCTTTCCAATGTTCTCTAATTTTTCATATTCTGAAAGTCATCCTAGAGGCAATTAATTGCATGGCTATTACACTACCTCTGAGGCTATCTCAGAACACTTCAGAATCAGTCACAAATCACCCTATATAACTTAACAGAAATAAAATACTGCTTTTTTACAAGTTTGGAACTCAACAATGAAAAGAGAGATAGGATGAGTTTACTCCTCATTTAAACTGTTACAAATATGAAAACATGCTAGTTAATTTGCTTTATGTACCTCATAACTTACGTTGAAAGTATTAAATAGAAAAGAATCAAGTACCTTGTTGAAGCGCTATAGCAGGACATAGAATAAATCCCAGACAACACAATTGCTGGTGCTGCAGTTTAAATTAGAACACATATTTCCTTCTGATTCAAACCAGTGGTGAGCATAACCAGATGGGTATGTTGATATTCAGAGTTATAGCTTAAGCTGAATTTGGATTTCCAGTAAATGTATCAGGATAGGAGGTTTTACGTCTAGCGTTCCATTTGACCTGACTTCGATGATGACCAAAAGCAATGATTGTAAAAAGACCTGCATGATAGAAATTCACAGTTCTATTCAAATTTTCCATGAACAAATATCTTCTTCACAATTATGACAGGTGGTGTCGATAGATTTGACAGATGCATCAAAGATTTAATGATATGGAAGCTACACCATTGTGGTGTTCTGATGTGCTGGCTAATGAGAAATCTCTGTTGGAGCTTGAAACTAAGTGAGTCTTTAACAAAGCAACAAACAGAGAGCTTGAATGGAAGAGTGAAAGAAACATGTCTGCTCTCCATTTTTGCTAATAAAAGCTCTCACTCACTAGCAATACTATTCCAATATAACACTATACAAGAGTGACATTTTTCCACAGTTAGTCCCAAAACCTGGATCTTCTAAAAGTTGATCTCTTCTTTAAAGTGGTGACATGATAAATTTTGGGTAGCCCTTGGGTATTCTGTACTATGGAGAGGTTCATTCCACACGTGTTTAAGCAGCAGTTTGGCTCACATTCATGAAATGGATTTACATAATGATGCAAACATGAAAATGAATCAGTTTTACACACATGAAAGTGTATAGCAAAAATTTCAGAATTCCAAAAGTGTTAGTTCTTTGCAAAAACATTTATATTTAATTTTAGAAGGAATTTGGAAGCAAATATTAAATTTAGTAGTTTTCAAAAATTATTGATATTTTACTTTCTTTTCTTGTGAAATTAACTGCAGAATAGAATTAAACAAGTAAATATATAATTTAATTAATTAATGACCAAGCTAGTAACAAGCTGAGCGTAATACTGAATTTCTTGTCTCCGTGAGTGTCTGAGTGTGTGCATGTAAGTCTGACAAGTACTCTACTTTAGAATAAAACTAGAAAATGTGTTTCCCAGAAGGAAGCTAAAACACTCCTCATACACACATCTCATACGCACGAAAATATGACCTGATTCCCTAAAACCTCTGATCTCTGTCAATTTCATGAATGAACTCTTAAAATTTGGACTTGCAAATTTCTCTATGATTGCATTTACCCATATGATTTCTCTAAAATTTACACTCACTGTTGCGAAATGTGTAAGGACAGAACACAAGTACCCAAATTTTATATCTACAGAGGCAAAGTGTGTAGTTTCAGAATTTTTTTTCCTATTTGTTAAGTACATTATGGAACAAAACAGTATTCTCAACAACCTTTTATGCCTTCTCATTTATGTCTGTAGTACACTGTCTCACTCCAATTTATAGGAGAGAGAGGAGGTACTTTGATATATGTATACCTGGCGTGAGATTAAGAAACAACAGTTCAAATGTTGGTCTGACCAGTGTATTACAAATCTTAATCAGGGAGATAGGGAAGGGAAGGAAGTTCACAGAAAAGATAAGAAAGGAGCAAGAATTGAATGAAGTTGGGATAGTCACCACCAGGATCCAGCAGCAGTCCCATTGCACACTGTTCCTATGGTCCCAGGCAAAAGTGCAGGGGGAGAAGGGGGAGAACAGCAGCAGTGTGGTCAGCCTTGAGCAGCAAGAAGGTGTAGGAGAAAGACACAGGTTAAGTCCAGGAGAAAGCAGCAAGACTCAGGTAGCAGGCCCAAGAGAGTTTGACAGCATGCACAAATTCCATAGTGAGGGTAGCAGATTATCTCACATACCAACAATCATCCTAAATGACTAGTACTACAAGGCATGAATTGTTGAGGATGACTGGCAAGTCATGGGAAGTAATGGACTTGCTGCCTGGAATATCTGCTCAGTAGTATTCTCTTCTACAGAATGCTCTAGGTTCAAATGTTCAAATACAGGTTTGTCCCAGGGCGTTGAGAAATAAGCACCCAAAAGCTGATGTGCCAAAATACACTTCTCTGAGATGGCTATAGCAGAAGGGAATTTGCCAATAGTAAACTGACGTGTCACAAGTCTTTAAGCATTTGACTACTTACCAAAGGACAATTTGCCACCGAGTTCAATAAGTGAGCGCCTGGCTGGAGACTGGACAGTGCTTAGTTGTATGAGGACCACTCTGAAAGTAATGCCTCCTATTTTATTCTGTTCATGATGTCAGAGGCAGATGTTGGTGATGTGGTAATAGAGGTTGAACCTTGAACCTTCCCACCAGTATTCTATTACATGTTGTTGCCACGTGACAGATGGCAGCAGAGGGGCAGTGTGAAAAAATAGCATCTGATGTGAAAATACATATGAAGCAATGGTGTGTCATTGAATTCCTTCATGTGGAAAAAATGGCACCCAATGACATTCATCAATTCTTGATGAACAATTATGGAGACTTAATAGTGGATGGTGAGTACAGTAAGGCGGTGGGTGGAGTGTTTCATCAGTGGCAACAGCAATGTGAAAGAGAAGACATGTTCCAGACAGCCATGTACAGCTGTGATACCATGAAATGAAGAGTGTCTCGATCAGCTCATCCATGTTAATTGACTAATGCTTGTAATGTTGTTGAGAAATAGTACTTTGTAGCTGTTAATTTGCTCTATCAAATGGTATCATTGTGTTATTTGTGTCTGCTATAGTTTCCAAGGAAATACATAGGAGATATTACTTCTCGAGTGACCTATGAATATATATACATGTGCGTTGGCTACTGGGAACTTGATTACAACCTCAGTGATATTATCATTGTGATAGTTAATCCTTCTGCCCTACCTGGCCTACAGCAACAACTAGAAAAAGTCACATATCAAGCCACATTATACTGTCGCAAAAATAAATAAACAAATAAAATCTGACATGTAGGAACAAAAGCTGATCTTAAACCAAAAAGCAACAAAGAGAAAACAAAAACAAAGCAACAAAAAGAACACCAGAGGAATAATCTAACAAACCTTTGCAGATGCGCTGAGTAATAACGTCAGAATATTTTAAAAACAAAGAATTTAAAACCTGTGGCTATATATTGAGAAAATGATAAAATGTAGTTGTTGGCAAGAGCTGAAGCTGCAAATAACATTTCCCCTCTGCTAGTTAAGACTGACCACAATTTCAGGGTAAAGCTAAGTTAAAAAAAAAAAAAATAGACTAAACATTAGAAATAAATGACACAGAGGCTGGTTGACAAATCTATTTCTTACACCAGCCATCTTTGTAATGAAACTGCTTTATATTGAGGATTAGATGATGAAGGAAGCATCCTAAACTGAAGGTCTTTTCCTGGCACTGAACTTTATATCTTCAGGTTACTGAGACTTCTTTGCAACTTTGCATCTGAGGTTTGGACAGGTGTTATCCCTAGCAAAATTGATGTAACAGTAGCTATTTTTCTATATTGAAATCAATGTTCTGGTCACATTACTTTAATATTGCTTTCCTGTTTATTGCAAAAACAAAGAAACAAACAAAAAAAAAGCGAGATTTCCACTCCCTCCCACAAGCATTGTCTTGTAGTTTTTTCCCCACTGGTCCACCTGTGTCCTGACCGCAAGTTCCACATTCATCAAGAAACACTGCAAATCTGGCTGAGTTAAAAGAACTTTTTCCCCACAATGACTCAACAGAAACTACCTTATTCATACATATTTTATGCTCAGGACAGAAAGATAATTCAACAAAGCAGCTCAGCTTCTTTCAGAAGAGTTTGAGGACCTAATTTTCCTCGTTCCAGTCCAGCTTTATGTCAACAATTTCAGTTACATGCAAGAATAACAAACACCACAATGAATCAGTCTTTTAGATTACATCCCCTCTGTGCAGTTGCATTAGTAGGGAACTTTCCAATTTTCCATTTTTTTTATGGTCAAGAAACTTAAACTTCAAGACATGGGATTTCTACTGTTTCCACTGCCTTATACACACACACTAAAGAAAAGGAAAAAGGAAAAGAAAAAAAAATCTGTATATGATGTTTTGCTTTGCGATGTCTTCCATAGGCTTATAAACTATATAAAAAAAGCAAGCATCCAGTCAAAACAGAGGTGGATCTTTAATTAATGAGAATGAACTGTAAGATGTAAAGCAGGTATTTTTCCCCTTTGTTTCGCTGAAGGATTGTCTAAGTTTTCAGAGAAAAAAGTAGGTGATTAAATTTCATCCCAGTGCTGACGGTAATGGGACAGAAAAAGGTAAATAACATGCTTAGCTTTGTAAGAAGAAGTAACTTTCCCTTTTCTTTCAAGGCATTAATTCCACACTTCCACTTAGATATATCATAGTAAAAATAATAATCACTATGCAAGCATTAGGAGTAATGCAGTATACGGGAATAAAAAATTAATTAGTAAGGTAGGCACCTCTGTCTGCAGGAAGGCACTGATAGGTATCTGTGGCTGGCTCCTACCTATACCTTTCTGTAGGCACTGATACAGTAAGAGATAGCCTGACTGTTGAATGTTGGTCTCTTGCTTCTGTTCTCCATCAATCAGATTGCTTATTTCCTTACTGAATAGTAGTAAAAGCACGTGGGATTTTTTTGTTCTTTTTTTTTCTCCCAGTGTTTTCACTTTTGGAGTTTTTCAAGCACAAGTGATGAACAAAGCAAAGACTGAATAACAGTGAACTATGGAACAATGAGAAAAAAAGGGAATGAGGTTCAGTTCTCTTTTGAAATGCATAAGGAGTGCTGAAATTCTGATATCTCATTCTTGCGAAAGATTGCAATAGTCACCAGAAGTGGTGTGTATATGGTAGAGCAATCAAGTGAAGCCAAAAAGTGACAACCTTCTTCCCTGGAGTGAATTGAGGATAACAACTAGAAATTATAACAAGTTTTTGATGCCAGTTGTGGAATTTCCAGACATCACCTGGAAAGAAAACCTGACACAGAAAAGCAGGCAAGGGGACAGAAGGAAGGCAAGCATAGCTTAAGCTCTTGTTAAGCTGAATTGGCTCATAGAGGATTGCAGTCTATCCATCAGCCAAACACTCAATTGTGAATTTGAATAAGGCAAAATTCTGTAGCCAAACATTTCACTGAAATGCCAAAACCAGCACTTAACTGAAATGTATATGGAGAGATTTCTGTTTTTCTAGTTGCATTCCAGTGTTACAGTCCAGCTGTTCTTAAGTGTACTGAGTGTGTTGCCACAGAGAAGTGGTTATACAGTAATATTTTGGAGGCAATCAGAAGAATGGTACCTCTATGAAATTTCAAATGTGAAATTTAAGATACAGCAAATTTTAGCTGGCTTGAAAATGGCAAGAAATGGAAATGCTTTCATCAATCAGGCTTAAATGCATGTAAAAATTATTTATGATATGCTTACCAACAGATAAATTACCTTGTGGTGAAATGCAGAATTTGTTTAATAGGTAAAGCTTGCTTTAGCATCAGAGTGGAAATATATTTTGGACTGCATCTGGTTCTTGAACTGATTTAATCATGGGAGGAAAGAAAGAAAGAAAGAAAGAAAGAAAGAAAGAAAGAAAGAAAGAA
>JAPSGF010000019.1:2123274-2278556 GCA_035772895.1 Perdix hodgsoniae | reverse complement strand
AGAAAAAGAAAAAGAAAAAGAAAAAGAAAAAGAAAAAGAAAAAGAAAAAGAAAAAGAAAAAGAAAAAGAAAAAGAAAAAGAAAAAGAAAAAGAAAAAGAAAAAGAAAAAGAAAAAGAAAAAGAAGAAAAGAAAGAAACCCTATATTCTGCATATTCAGATTCTCTTAGTGCTTGAAGGAATGAGCTCTCTGATAATTAAATTTAAAGACGATGCAGTGCAGCACCTCTCCCTGATCCCTGCAGCTGTGGCCTTTCAGCTTTCCCCTCAACGCCATATTAAGAATGCTGTGGGCAGTGGTCAGCAGATGGCAGCCTGCTATCACCGCCCTTTTTGCCCCCACAGAGCCCACCTGGGCAGAATTCGGGTGGAAAGGGCTCGTGTTTGGTGCTGTCACACAACATGGAACATGTGACTTACTGGGCAGAGAGTCTGGAAGGAGCACCCTGGTGTGTCCTGCTGTCCTCCTGCCTGGAGGGAGGCTTAACTGTGATGTTAAGTGGTCTGCAGTACCTAACTCAGCTGAAGATGCTTCTTACATACAGTGGGGGACTAAACCTCAAAACCACAGCTGCGTGTTGGCTTTATTTATAAATATAAATTCAGATACAGTTATTCTCCTGCCTGAACTACAGACGAGTCAGATTTCTCCAAGGCTGAGCAATTGCTGTTTCCACTAAATTTCATGGGCAATGCGCTCCTAAATATCAGATAGACACTAAATAATTTATTCCAGTTTGATTTATTTACAGTATATATTACTCCTGCAGAACATAACTTTCTGTAGGCTCCTGCACACTGAATTGTGGATGACCTAAGGAGCTACACAGTCGATTATCTTGCCAGCTGTCTGCTCAGACCCCATCCCAGCGCTCTTCAAATCCAAGTTTCTTATAATGGACTTTTTTCTTTTCCAGTATTCTGCATGGTTAACTTCCTCAATAAATTAAAATGTGCACAGTTTAGATGTCCATAAGCACCAGGTGAGTCACACAGAGTCTGTGATGCTGTAGCATCCTGTGGGGCTACTTAGCAGCAGAAAATATGTGCTCTACACTGCTAGACTTGGGACTGAGACCTGTAGCTAGTTTGTGACCCACCCCCTTCTGCTGCCTCTTCAGTGTGGCTGCAAAAGTCTGCAAGCAGAAATAATGCCAAGGTTCTTTCCATATGAGCCAAATTCACACCAGGTATAAAATCCTCTGTTCATTTAATCACATGTCAGATTTAATGTCTAAGGCTGCAAAAATGAGGTAAAAACCCGAGCAGCTGGATGGTCTGTAACACTCCTCATGTGATTTCTGCAACATCACTATGCAGGTACAAAGGGATAACCCACTGCCAGTGGTACTGGACCAAGGCATGGATGCTCTTTATTTTGCAGGTTTGTGTTTCCAGACAAGGATCCAAAAATGTCAAGGCCATCATTCCGCATGCATGATGCATCACACACTTCCTAAATACAATGAGCATAAGCTGCAAAGATTGATAGGCAATACTTTGGTGTGTGGATCCTATTCTCACAGGTAATCCATTAAAATATCATTTTTCCTGCTGTACGGTGGAATGTGACATAGGAGAAAGCATCATGCTCTCTAATTATCTGGATCAGTTCTCAAATCTGTGAACTAGTTCTGACAGTAGTTACACCAGTGAGGTTCTATGTGTGCCCACAGGTACAGCAAATAAGACACTATTAGCTAGTCTGTTTTCACTGCATTCTGGAAAAATTCTTCACCACTGTATTCTAAGGGTCACAGCTATTGTACTCAGGTCATTGATTTTGTATGCTGCTGTAATAACTAAAACACCCTATTCAGAGCTCAGCACCACAGCATGAAAACTGGCCTGGGCTGCTATCAGCACCTCCTGCTCTCCGGAGAGTTCATGTCTGTTAGGAGGGTATTAATCCATAAAATGAAGGGAAGCAATATGCTTTTCTAAGAAATCCAAAGGTCATGAGGGAAAAAACAAATGCAAAACCTGGCATCACCACCTTGTCACGCGATGCAAACTACTGCTATATGCTGGAATGGGTGAAGAAACAGTGAATGCAGTGAATGAACATAAATGCCTTTGGTGTTTAACTCTGGTAAATCTGGTGCCTACTATAAAACCACAGTGCAGATTAAAAAAACAATAAATCAGATATGTCACAATGTTCTCTGCACCAAAAATTTTTTTTAAAATCTCCTTTTTCACAGGTATGTTTTGATCAAAGCCTAATCTATTAGATATTACTAATGAGAAAGTATTCGGCATTGCCCACATCTAACTCAGTATCACAACGTAGCTTGTATTATCATTACACTGAGGGTAGCATTGATTGCCACTAGTGCCCCTGGGTTAAACCATTTGCTATTTACTTACTGAGGTGAACTATACAAAACAAGAAACTTGTCGTTGCCCCAAGGAACGTGGTATATGTTTCACTGGAAAAGCAAGAGTAGATCTAGATATTATTAAAACCTCTACTACAACATGAAACAATTAGGAATTACATTCAAGGCTATAAGTACTAGTGACTTATTTTTTAATGCAGTGATGCTTAGGAACTTTTTTTTTCTAGATATTCTGTTGTTTTATTTTGTTGGTTTTTGTTTGTTTGTTTTGTTCTTGTTGTTATTTTTTTATTCTTACCAGAGTTTTGTCTTCAATGAATGAGAAAAAGAGAGATTACAACCATAGTGGTGTTTCTTTCTTTGATGCTGACCAACCACTGAAGCCAAGAGTTATGCCAATGCAATCTTTAATGGTTGATAAGTTTTAACAGAATGACAGCTCTGCTAAATAATGCAGAAAATGTTGAAGAGAGAAAAGGTAGCTTTTCATGCACAAAGCTGAAAAGGAAACCTTTTACTAGTGATCAGGATTAAAAAAAAATAGAACACAGGCAAAAGAGAGAAGAATAGAGATGTGTAGATAAAGCTAAATGTGAAGATGAAAAGCAGAGTGATGGTGGCACAGCAGTGGAAAAGATAACTCCACTTTCTTGAGATAGTGAATGAAGCCAATGATAAGACTTAAATATGCGAGGGGCTTCATGATGGAGGATGGATGAATCTGAAAAAACAAATATCCTTCTTTTACTAAATCTATTCAATTAAGCGAGGGTTTTACACCTCAAGATAGTGTAGTATTAGACAGTCTGTGGAATCTCTGTAACCCATAGGATTACAGAAGATCCACAGAGCTTATTTATGTTTTAAAGCTTTTTGCCAACACAACACTTTCAGTGACTTGAAATTACAGCCTAACATAAGGAACAACGATCCCCTCTGTATCTAAAGGACTCACTTTGCAGTGGTGAGTATGAAGTTCCCATCTCACACACCACAAAAGCAGAGACAATCCTCCCTCTGGAGCCCAGAGGAGCTTTACACTTGTGGGTGTTTCTTAGGCTTCAAGAGCTGGACATGGAAACCAGTAACAGTACAGAATGGTATCTACTTCAAGCATATGTCAATCAGTCCCATTTGCTATTTGGAGTGAGTGCAGGGATACTGACATTAATTCTTGGCTGTTAAAGTTAGTGCCAGGTTGAAGGCATTTGTTTTTCTAACAAAATGTTCTACAAGTAAGGAAAAGGACTTTAAAAGTGGAACAACACTCCTGTTGTCAGAACAAAATCTTAACTTTGCTGAGAACATACCTGAGGATGACAGACATCCGTTGGTAAAAGGTGCTATGGTTATGCCTCCGTATAAAATGAAAATCAAATTTGGAGTTGAAAACCTTCAGATCATCCTATTTAGCAATTTTTAAATGGAAACTAGACAACATCTAAACTGATAGCAGGTATATTTTGGCCCATTGGCTGAAAAATGAAGGGAAAAAAGAGCAGTTGTGGAATGCGACTTTTCATTTTTGTTTAGGTAGTTGGTTTACATACGCATCAGCTGGTGTCATCCAACATACTAAGCAAACACATTTTTCTACTGGGTTACAGTTCTGTGGATTGCCAAAATAAGATCTGAACAGTGAAAACCATGACAGTATGTGTAATATGCCAAATGAATGTTAAAGAAAGATTAATAAGGCAGGAAATGGTGCTCCAGTCTTCTTTAATGAGACTGAATTACCTTGCCATAGTATCCTATTTAACATTTAGAAGAATTGTAAATCTTGAAATCTAGAGGATACTGATATTTTATTTCTCCTCTTTTTTTTTTTCCCCTCTGAGCTCTCTAAAACACATACACTGCTGTCTACAAATTGCTTTTACTTCTCACTTTTGTGGAGCAATCTCTATTAGACTAGTTTTCTTCATGGTTGGCAATAAAAGTTGTTTCTCAAGTTACTTCAAATTGCCACTAATTATATGTAAGAGAAATACCACAAGGGATCATAAGAGATGTCACTGTCAGATATCTACAGCTGCTTTCATATTCACTCCTGGGCAGTCTTATGAGGTACTTAATGAAGAATATCTACAAAGGGAACTTCTACATCACCAAATTGTTTTTGAAATAGTCACTGCATTCTTTGCTGTACTGATGTTAGCTATCCAGTGCATGACTCTGGCTCGACATTCTCACAAAGAAGAAAGTAAGCCTTGAAATAAGGGGAAGAGGGAAGGGACAAAAGAACAACAATAAGACTAGTGCAGGGTAGTCAGAAAGAAACACAAATGGGCAACCTTCTTACAAAACAGATTTTGTGAAATAGTGGAAGAACTCCTATCATTTATGATTTCTTGAAGAATAGATACCTATTTATAAATGAATGGCTCTGTAATAACTCAGTGACACCTTCATAAATCTTACCAATATAGAGCAGTGTGTGACACATCTGATGAGAAATGTGTTTACTCCTTTGGATTAAAAATAGAAAAATACAATAGAACAAGTTCATTGGCAGGTTCAGGTGGCCACTTAGTATATAATAGAATCAGGAAATGAAAGTGCCCTGTGGCACAGAAAGAAACACTACCAGCACCCCTTTCCAGAGGACACGAGCAAGTATGTTACAGTAAGTTGGTGAGTTTTCTTTTCCAGTTTCAGTATTTAAATACCAACAACAGTACCTCTTTTTACAATTAACTAAATATTTTTTTCCAGTTCTTTGGCTTGTTATTTCTTCATTAACAGGGCTTTCCCTGCTGCACAGTGGACTACGTGGGTAACTTTACAAATGTCAGAAGCACTCAATTTGGATCAACTGGAGGAATTGGCAGCAAGACTCATAATCAGGTGGAAATACAATAGTGGCACATTTCAAGCTGTGAAATAATAGATCAGTTCAGAAGGCTTGTTCACAGGATAACACTTGTTCTGAGATTTGTTTTTACTCACTATCTCAATGGAATGTGACATTATTATCGCACCCTATTTGTAGGCACTAATTTAAATTATATTAAGACACTAAGTGTTTTTTCATTAAAAAAGAAAAAGTTACATTTTTTATTAAAGATAAACTCAATATAATGAAAGAGGGGTTTAAAAAAGCCTTGGAATAGGGTCTGAGAGTCTCAGATTTCTTACATGCCAGTGTTCCAGTGGCATGGAGATTTAACAGTGTAGTGAAAAGTACTGAGTGTCCTGTTTGAAAAGAGCAAAGCTGAATCCTATTCTGACAGCAAAGAGGGATCACATGACCAAGCTAAAAAGGGCTTTTATGAAAATTGGGCTTTTGAATTTGAAATGACACAATTTTTGCGCTACATATTGAGATTCATAAAAGTGTTGCAATTGTATAATTTAGTAAGAAAATCTAGTATAGTTTCCTTTTGTCTGCTGAATCTCTGAATTTATATTGTCTGCAGCAAGTATAAAATGCCATTAGATTAATTTCAATGATAGTACTTACTGTTCTCTCTAGAACCTATTGCAGTGCTATGACAGTTTAATATTAAAGTCAGATTCCATTATTTTTCAAACAGATTAACTGTAGAATATTGTCTCAAAATTACAACTCAGAGGTCTTTCTCCATTTCCTGTGTGCTAATCAGTTTGTGGCTTCTGAGTCATTCTTTCATTTCCAAACTGAAATGAATGTGTTTTATTGTTCTTTGTCAATGGCAAAAATATATATCAAACTTATTAAATACAATGGTTTTCACCCAGCAGGACATTTTGCAGGACTCTGTGGGTTTCAGCATGATTATTTAAGTGATTAAAGTCCATAAGATTGGATCTCTGGCTGCTGGTTATTTTTCTCCTGTTTGACCAATGAGATTATGTAACATACCAGTAAAAAACTGTTAAAGCCATCAACATTAGGTACATACTGCATCCTACACAGAGGATCAGCCTTCCTGACACCTGATGGAGGAATGGAAACAGGTTCTTTTGGGCAACAGTTCAGCACAGCAGGATCAGCCTCAGATTCTCTATCCCCCTTTGGGTGGGGGTGGCTCATTAATTAGGCGCCTAATTGACTGATGATAAAAAATCCATCTTGTTATCACTAGATATATGCTTTCAGCTATGGTAAATTGCAAATTTCCTTGAAAGTATTGATGTTACACTGATTTAGACCAGTGAAAACTGGCCTTCCGAGTTTCACTGGACACCTGCATCTCTAAGAAGTTTGGCTTTCCAGTCTGTTTGTTCTCTTTGGAGTAACGGATATTCATGGATGTCCGGTCACATGGGGATATCAAGTTGAAGGAAAATTGATTCTCTCATCTGGAACTGTGCCACCTAGGGCAAAGTATCTGTTTATCAACACCTCAACAGAGAACTCTTAGGCATCTAGCTATGCCTAAATATGCCCTCTGTGCCACACTGGAACAGGAATATTCTCAAACCAGATAAGGAGAGGAGCCGGACCTTTTAATGCACTACAGTCTCGATCGTCTGGTCCCAGAAATAATTCTTTCAAAGTCAAGGCTCCATATCATAATCTGCAATGAGCTTTCCCCTCATTCTTCCCATGCTAGGGAGATCACTGAGACTAGTGATTTAGTAGGATTTGAAAAGGATCATGCATTTATACAGGCAGTAAGCATGCTTTAAAGTCAGTTAAACAGGATTTGTTTTATGTTACAAAGGATTTGTTTTAAGTTACAGCATTACTGTTCCATGATCAGCAAATTTGTAGCTGTCAGAGTTAGAAAGAGGTGTTTTCCTCTGAGCAGAGACAATGCACTGCTGCCATGTTGGGAGCTCTGTGCCTTCCTGTTGTTGGTGGTGTCTGCTGGAGACAATACCAGCAGCTCAGATTTGTTCAGATTTTGCCTCAAAGCAGGGCATCTATATGGCAAAAGGCACATCAGATTGGGGCAGTGATCACTGTGGTCTGAAAGAGACAAGATTATTGTGCCCATCCCTCACATCTAAAAATGCTTCGCCACACAAAAATTTCAAGGAAATTTGAACCTATCATTTTCTGACCTGAAAGAACTTCCTTCTGACTGTTTCCTCGAGTATACCTACAGATAATTTTGTTAACATTAAACTTTGTATGATCTGGCTTTGTATGATCTGCTGCATGGATATGAGATGAACGTAACAATTCATTCTCAAAGCATTCATTTTATGGATGATACAAAGTGGCTAGAAACCACATTAAAAAAAAAAAAAAAAAAGCTAGAGAAAGGGGAAAATATCCTACCCCCAGTACATAAAAATTCATGTCCGCTGCCCTCCATCAAATTAATTAGTGAGATAAGACAATTTCCTTCAGAACTGTAGTCTGAAAGATAGAAAAACATGGATTTTTTCCTAAGCTGCCTTCAGAATTTTAAAGGTGCTAAACCACTTCAGATCAACATGAAATGAAAGCAGTAAAGGCAGAAAGTGACTACTCTCTGCATCTGGATGCTGAAGAATTTTTGAAATATCTATGTCTCAAATTCTTTCTCTTGAAACCTTGGACCAGAGTCCTCTAGAGTACCAAAGATGGAAACTAATTTGTTGTGGATAGCAGTGAATTATAAGCAGAGTTTGAGGTTTTTCCTTTGGGATATTGTATTGGTTTAGTATATCTGTTATTAAAACAAATACAAATAATATTATTCAAACTCTACCTGTTGAAACAGAGTATATACTCTTCCTGCCCAAGAGACGGGAAATGAAAAGTATAGTCTACAAATATTAAAAATCCCCAGACAACATTATTCTCACCACTTTAGTATAATAGAAACTAAATTATTTTAAGATAAGTGGCCTGGATGTAGGGCCTTGCTTTTATCATTTTCCCCGTGTGGTGTGATGGCATGGTCACACTCTACTAAGTATAGACCTTATATGAAGGGGAAAACCAATCTTTCTGTTTTCACTGATCTGCAATAGCCCATCTACCATCAAACTCTCTATTTCCTTTGAATGCAATGATATTATTATGCAGAAATCTAGCACTACTCTGGACTGGATAAACCATGAAATGTGAATGTTTCTGAAATTGCCTTAGAATATGTTTATTTTCAATTTATATAAAAAGTTACAGTAAAAGTACAGGCTGAATATATATATATATATATACATATATATACATATATATACGTATATACATATATATATACATATATAAAATTTCTAACAAACAGTGCCAGCATAAACTTTGTGGTTTATATTACATGCACATAAAACGTGCATTTGTAAAAAGCAAGCTTTTAAAGCAAGTCCTTGGTAGTTACAAAATGTCAGAATTATTGTCATTGTGAGGCTGTGCACACATTTTTCTATTATTGTCTTTAATTACACAATCATAAAACAATTCCTCACAAACCACCCACCTCATTCAATGTGCAAAATGGTCTTAATGAACATTTAATGTACATTTTGTTTTTTTGTTATTGTTCAGTCTGCAGCCGCAGGACATATTTATTGCTAAAATGTAGACTTAAAGACAGAAAAATGAATTATTCTTTTCATTGTCACTCATCACTTCCACAACTGAGTGACACATCAATATTAATTTATTTTCACATCTCTGTGAGATGAAGAGTAGGATTAATTTTATTGTATAGCCAATGCAACTGAACACATATGTGAAAACAAATATTTTCACTGATTAGCAGGCAGAATTTCAGACACGAGAAGATCAGATTCCTCAGAGCACTAAACATCATGTAACAATTTATGTAACCCTATTGACTCCAGCTAAAGTTATGAGTTCCTGATACTTTTGTAAACAAAATCCCATAGTACAGCAGTAAAAATTAATGGTGAACTGTAAAAATTCAAATTTGTTGCGACTTTCTGTTGTTTTATGGCTTTATGTCCTCTAACTTGACAGCTTAAATTTATCCATGAAATATGCAACTAAGTTCTTCTTTAAGAAAAGGGGTTGAGCTTGCAACAGGGAAGATGTCGTGGAAATTCCAAAACCATTCTGTCATTCAACTAGCATAAATTGGCTACAATTATGATGCTGATGTTATGTGGTCTAGAGGTAGGTAGAGGTCTGTGGATATCTGCATGTCCAAGAAATTATGATTCTGATGTTACATAGTCTAGAGGTAGGTAGAGGTTTGTGGACATCTGAGTGTCCAAGAAGCACAAACACACCAGTCAAGAAACAGTGAGAAATTGTTCTCCAGTCTGTGTTGAAGAACTTCTGTCTTATCTGATTTGGTATTTTCTTGTAGCTTCTCATGTCCCTCCAGATGACTCTGACCAATGAAAACAAGTTATTCTGCTGGAGTCATGTTTGCACAAAGCATTGCTCCCTTCCCAGATAGTTCCTGAACTTATGCTGAAAATAGTAGGGCAATGCAAGAAATAAAAAGGTATGTAATAAAGTCACAGTACTTAAGCAAAAGGTTTTTTTTTTTAACTAAGGTTGCATGGCAAATATTTATTTTTCACTTTCCTCAATTGTCAATGTTGAATGCAAATGTTGCCAGAACAGGTTACACCAAACATAAGCCTAGCCCCATGTCTCCATTGAAAAGTGTGTATGAAGTGCAGTCCAGCCTCCAGCAATCATTTACTTACTTCTTTATGATGTCACAGGTCATCATGTGTATTGGCCACCAGTGGATCTGGCCTTCATTAATTTCTCTGATCCCTTTCTAAATTAATTAAGAAAAATACACCTCTTGTGTATGAGGAGCATACCTTTTATGTCTTTCGAGATCTACTCTACAGTTTCATTTGGTGACATTACATCTTGTACTGCAAAAAGAACTGTTTGCTATTGATCTTTTCCACTACAAATTCTCTCATGTTGTCACCTCTTCATGAAAATTCAGATTTTTTTTAAATTTGCTTTCCAGCTGTATGAAAGATAATCCATATCTGTGCAAATTTTCATTGCATATCTCTGGATCCTTAGTAATTCTGTTGTAACTTTTTCTTTCCTAGCATGCCCAAAGGTACAAGTTACCTTTCTTAAACATAGAATATTGAAAACTTGAAATTTTAATAGATGATTAATATACACTGAGGCATGATTCTGTAAAGCTCCTAATTATTTTCCTAATTATTCTTCAAATTCTGGTTGTTTTTATAGACACAGCTGAACTCTGAACTGTTGCTCTGAAAAACAGTGTAGAGGCTTGAAGATCTCTTTCCTAAATGGTGGATACTAATCTGAAGCCCATCGTATGTTAATACTTCTAGGTTATTTCTTTTCCTAATCTTTACATTCCATTTAGTAACATTTAATTCAATGTACATTTTAACATCTCTTTGTTTGTGCTCCTTGACAACTTCTCACAGTAAGTTTTAGATTATTACAAATTATTCTTTATCATTTTCAGATACAATTTCCTTGTCATTCAAGTTATCTATTTGAGTACATGTTCAATGGCACATTTTTAATATGAAGAATTTATTGATCTTCATTCATTCTGAAAACCAACTACCCACTCCTACAACCTGTTTCTCATGCTTTAACCACTTCTTAATGCACTATGAGACATTCTCTTGTATCCCATGACAGCGCAGCGTCTTTCAGAGACTTTCCAATGAGACGTTCATGAAAGATCTTTGGAAATATGACATCTGAATCATGTGTTTGGTGGCTCCTCTAAAGATTTCCAAATGATATATGTGCTGTGACATCCATTTGCAAAGGCTACATTAAGTCTTCCCTAGCATACTATATTTTGCTGTTTTATTACTCAGAGTGAACAAGAGGAGAGATACAGGAAAGAAGGGGACAGACTCTTTAGCAGGCTCTGTGGTGATAGAACAAGGGGAAATGGCTTCAGGCTTAGAGAGGGTAGATCTAGGTTGGATACAAGGAAAACGCCTTTTGCAGCGAGGATGGTGAGGCACTGGAACAGGTTGCCCAGTGATGTGGTTGATGTCCTGTCCATGGCAATTTTCAAGGCAAGGCTGGATCAGATCCTGGGCAACCCAATCTAGCTGTTGTGTCCCTGTTCATGGCAGGAGAGTTGGAATAGATGACCTCTAAAGAGCCCCTTCCAACTCTAAGGATTCTATGAGTCTATGATTCACACTGGAAATAATTCCCACCTACTTATATATACTAATGTTATGCTGTGTGCAATGAACATACAACAGGGATTTCTGAGAAAGAAATGGTGCTTTCAGAGTCTTTCCAGGGGGGTCTTCTGCAAAACCATGAAACTAATTTGAACCTTGCACTTAGTTCTGGTTTCAGTCTCTGATCTTGTACAGCAGATCCTATGAATAGAACATTGTCTTCTCCGTGCAGTCTCAATAACTGGACATTTTCTGAGCCCATGGATTTGTACAATGAAATATCTACTCCAATCTGTGTGCATAATGCTTCAGTGCCTGCCAGGAATGGCTGCAATATTGATGCCTTTCAGTGTAGATCACATCATTCACAGAGCAGAGTTCAATAAAATGATACTGTAGTTAACAAGCTTTATAACACAAAGTTACTTTAAAACATGGAACTAATCAGGGGGAAGCCTGCTTATGCATGTCAGAGTTACATTGAATTGTCAATAAATAAACAAAGATTTGCTTCATCTATTGTCATGTATATCAAGTGAGTTGTTAATCTAAATTAATGAAGCTTAAGATATATGAAAGGCAGTTTTAAGGAGCCCTTTCTTAATGATATGTTTGCTTTTCATTATTACACTAAGAGAACCCATTATCTAGAAAAACAGCCAGAAAGGCTTGAATCCAATGCTTCTGTCTTTGTTCATGTCTGACAATAAGAAATGTCTGTCCTTACATCTTCATAGTGCTCTCCTGAATGAATAGCATTACTAAAAAATGAATAAAAATAATACTAAAAAAATCCAGATAAACATTGCAGCAGGAAAATAATGTATCCATTGCTTAATCTTTACTCTGTTGGTTAGCTAGCTAGCTATGGATTTTTGATTGGGCCTGGAAGACGAAATTTAAGGCTGGAATCAAGCAGATTCAAATTCATGTCCACTTTAAATTTATATGAGTATCGATTCTAAAAAGCTTTAAGTGATTGCATTTTGTTGACATGGAGATATCTTTGTTATGAGGCAGCACAGAATAAAGCCATTAAAAATATTTCAAAGACAGATAAAAAGTCACCGTTTCCTTCAAATTTCCAAGAATAAGATTAATGGCTTCTCTGTACCTGTGTGATATTACACGACAGAAAAACAAAATGACAATCTGTTTTCAATTCACATTCTTAAAGAATAGAGAAAGACCAGATATTAACAGAACAGCTTAATCTCCTGTTGTTCTAGGTGCTCTACATAGGTCTACATAGGTCTCTAGTGCTATTTCGGATGCCTCAGGGTAGGAGACACACAACTGGGACAAGTAGCCATAATATCAAAGTGAAAAGAGAAGTGTACTTACACAGTTCCTGTACATCAGATCACATGTTCTAGATGGATTTAGAGAGTATTTAGTAGTCAAATTCCACAGGGGCCACTGAATGTAATTTTAGCATAAGCATAAAAGCATAACTTTGAAATGATATTACATCTTCCATTGATCCAGATTGCACAGAGGTGGTGCAATCACTTAGGAAAGACATACCTGTCAGTACATCTCACATTTCTAAGTTGTGAGTTCATTTCCAGTTGCAACTTTTCATTTTGGCTTTGAATCTTCATTTTATAGTAAAAATATGACACCTTCTGGAATCACTGTTCCTGATGAGCTCTGAACTAACTACGCCTCACTGACGGTTGTTGACTTTAAAGAGGTCTGTACTCAGATGATAACAGAAAATTGAAATAGGAAATTCCATGATGGAACCAGGCCATTACAAGCAAACAAACTCTCAAAGGAAAACTTTCCAAGTCAGTTCAAACCAATTAAATGGCCAATATAACTTAGCTCAAAACTAACAACTACATGAGTGTCAGAATTCTGCATTTGTGATTGTGTTCAGAACTTTGATGTCTTCAGGTATATGTAGCCATGTAGTGACAGTTATATCAACATTTTTGCATGGTCAAAACCAAGACAGAGATAGTTGTAGTCAAACTCTATCACCTAAAAGTTTCCAACAGACCTGCACTTCTTTTTTTTTTTTTTTTTCATCAGAATGCTTTTCTGATGGAATATGCAGTTTTTGCAAATGAAAATGTTCCACGGGGAAATTTCAATTAGATTTTATGTCTTCCAGTCCCAATGAGAATTGTTGATTACTTTGCCCAGACTGAAATATTTCATTAAATCAAGGATCCTAAAATATTTCGTTTAAACACTTTTTTATATTGGCCTTTAAAATTCCTTGTACATTGCTTAACAGAGTTCTCTGAAACCCTTTTTCTCCCAAGGACTGCAATCTCCCAAATAACTAAATCCCTGTAAGACAATAATGGATCCAGCTGACAAAGACAGGCAATATCTCAGTGACATAATACTGAGTGCATTATGCAAAATACAATCCCCCTCAAAAACCTGAGGATTAATGGTCAGCTTAAAATGTTGACTATTGATGACTTCTATGGAGTTCAGCTACTGTGTGGTAAAGACTGAAATATGCAGTTAACATTAGGTGTAATGCATCCTATTAGATTCAGTTACATGTATGTTACACTGGTGCATCAGAATTTTATGTTGACATGTTAAGACTTCAGTGCTATGAGAAATAGCAATCTTCTAGCAACCTATTTCAGGCTAGTGTAAATATGATGGCTATCAAACACTGAGAACATCAAAGTTTTTCAGGCCTGAAGCATGAATTTGAAAGGATCTGTTCTATACACCAAAAATATGTTTTTGAAATTAGACTGTATCCAAGGATCATTGTTCAGTACTTATTTTTCAAGAAATAGCACTTTCCAGGTGCTATGCCTCCACAGGCAGTAACTGCTGTCAGTAGTTGGTAAACCTTCCGTTATAAAATCTCTCTGCCCTTTCAACTACATTCTAAAATACATCATACTTTTCTTTTGTTTTGAATAACAAAAAATTGTTGCAGTGGACACTTCATTGCTGTGAACAAAAATAAAATGCTATTTATCAGAATTCTTTCACTAAGTAGAGCTTCCAGTCTTCAGAACTGCTGTAGGGCTAATTCAAAGTAGCTGAGATTTTCATTTAGTTTAAGCCATCTGAACACCACATCCTGGCATAAAATGGTTCTGTGAATCACTATGGCCAATCTGTCTGAGGCTTGCTCTCATTCGTAAATACTTTGCCATTGATGTAACGTATGCAAATTTCAAATTCCCTTATGTGTAAAATACAGATACTGGTAGATGTTAAGTTCTCTGTATGAATGGATATCTAATAGATATTAAAGAAAGTAAGCTCTGGGAAGAATGTAGATTTTTTTTTCAGAGCTCTTATATAACTGCAAGATGAGAATTTTTTACCTTTATCCCCTGGGACTGCAGAAAAAAATATATATAAATAAAAAAATAAAAAAAAATCTGTTCTGTTTACTATATAGCCATTTACATTCCGGCTTTGGATTTTCAAGAAGATGAAAAGACTGTTTCCATTAGCACTAAAACCAAAGAGAGGCTTTCACCCTAGAAATGTCAGGCACCATTACTTTCTATAGAGTCTGAAAGCGCTGCATCTGCTGATGTCAGACATGGGCAATATGTCTATCCATAGAAGAGCAATGAGGCCTGTGGAAGGAATTTGTAAAAAGCAAGGCAAAATCGTTGTCATAGATGGCAAATATCAGCACTGGTAAGAAGAATACCAAATTTTCCTACTGTAAGGATGATACACATGACTAAATCTATTTGAGCTGAGTTCTTTATTTTGGGAGAAAGAAAAGTAAATGCTTTGTATGGCTGATGTGATGTGAGTTCCACGGTTTGGAACAGAACACACTTCAGATGCAACAGATGAACACAACATTGGTAAGTGATTAACAACTACAAACAACACTTCAAAAGACTAGTGTTGGCTAGATTTTGTTGTATACTCCAAAATCCATCTTTACAGACAGATATTACATTTAAGAAACAGGAGTTAAAACTAAGTCTTATTAGAAAGTGTTGAATAAATAAAATACCAGAATTGGTAGCACGTGAACTCAACTATGAAAATACTACAAGTGCTGCTCTGAACATAATGGCTCCTATCTTATGTTGGACCACAAAATTAGAGGCAGATGGTGGCGGTACGGTAGTAGAGGCTGAACCTTCCTGCCAATGTTCCATTACATGTTGCTTTTGTGTGACAGATAGCAGCAGAGGGACAGTCTGACAAAATGGCATCGGACATGGAAGAGCGTATGGAGCAATGGGGTGTCACTGAATTCCTTAGTGTGGAAAATATTACACCCATTGATATTTTGTTGATGCATATAGAACCAAACAGTGGATGTGAGCAGTGAGGCAGTGGGTGGTGCAACAACACTACCATAGCAGCTGTGAAACAGTGGGTAACTTCTGTTGCTGCATATTTTTACAAATGCAGCATGCAGGATCCTGTTCATCGATAACAAAACTGCATAACTAATGGTGATGACTATATGTTCTGTGGCTGAGTTTGATATATTAAATAGTGTTATTGTGCTTTTGTATCTGTTGTGGTTTCCATGGAAATAAATAGTAGATATTATTTCCAGAGCGACTCATGTACATAAAAATTTTTATTCGCATAACATTTTCCCTACTTGGCTAGAGGCATTCAAGTAGCTAAGGTTTTGCAAAAACATTCTATATGCGTTGTCAGCTTGTATTCAAACAAATATCTATGTATGCATCCTTTTGTTCTTTTTCATCTGGTCTGGATGCTCAAAAGGAGCTGTTACATATTTCACGTCTTCAGTGAAACTGTATTATTCTCAGTAATCAGGTGTTTCTAGATGCATGACTATTTATAGATTCTGTAAAGTAAGACAATTTGTTCTAATCAGGTAAAAAGTTACGTGTCCAATAACATATACTTTCAGGTCTACCCTGCTATTTAATGATAGTTTTTTAAACCCGGTCCATACCAACAAAATAGCATTTTTGAAATTTTGCTTGAAAACATTAAAAATACTGCAGATGCACATGGGAAGACTGATATTTCAGACAGCTATTAATTATTATTATTAATTCATTTTTCAGCAAGCTTAACTGGCAGCAATTTTAGGTATATACCCATATCTGTTGCAAGTACATTTCACAACTTTAATTGCCATCATGCCCATGAGTCATATAAGAAAAGGATTTTTTTCAAAGCTATGAAATTCATTCTCTTCAACTGAATTATAGATACTTCATTTAAATATAGTCTTTGCTTGGAAAATTCTTGTAACACAGCTCCAACCACCCACTCAACAGATATTATTAGTTTTCAGCTTAAAATAAACATGAAGTGGAATTCAGAAATTAGCAAAATGAAAGGGTAATGCTGAAAGACAAATGTCAATGAGAGTTCAAATAAAAACCCAACTTCATCTTATTTGCAGTCATTTGAGATAGTTTGATGTGCTGATTAGATTTTTGAGCCGAAGAATTAAAGTGTTAACATTAAGGGTAGAAAGGACTCCCTCAATTGTGTCGGGAACACTACTCAGTTATCACATAAGATATTAACGTGTTGCTTTACAGTCTATTGAAAGAATCAGAATATGTAAATATTAGTCCTACAATCTGTGTAGTAAAAGTTGAATTTACTTCACAAGGCCTTGATTTCACTCACTGTGTTTAAAATCGCCAGTAAAAGCTCTTCAGGACCTTGGGTAAACATTGCTTAGAGTTATGGAGCCTCTCAGTAGGCTTATTTAAAAAAAAATAAACTGTCACAAATTCACAAGTGTAGTCTATGTTGAATGTATTATGGTAATTGAACTGTCATCATACTGTTGTCAGTGTGCATCTGTGTCTAATTGAAAATACATTTCAGTGCAGTTTTAGCCATAAACAGAATGTGATAAACTTTTCTTGGTGGATTGGGATGGGTTTTGTAACTTTTTGTACCTTCTTTTTCTTTTTGTTCTTTCCTTTCTTTTTGGTGTGAATTATAACCTGGAGCATCAGAAATAAGTAGAAGAATCAAATGAATAAAATTAAACATACATTTATAAATTTCAAGAAAATTCCAGTCTAGCTGAACCTTAAATTGATTTTCCTGTCACTAATGCTAGCATTGATCGGAGCAGGAAAAATTTATTAACAATTTTCCATTGTAGATCATTTTAAAAAGAGTTATGTACTTTAGGCCTGAATACCACATGCAATAATTCATAGCAGAGCAATCCATATGCTACACATCTCTCTTAATCTGTCAAGAGAAAATGTTAAACCAGGAGCAGATGAGAAGAATAGATTTATTGTGACAACATATTTTGGATTCCTTCTTTACTTTTCTCACCCAAAAATATCTGCATGGTTAATATTATCTTTCAGTAAATACTTATTCATGACTTTATGTCCTTCCTAGCAAGAATTCATTTTCTGGCACCAAAATTCTCAGCTGAGGCTGTCCAGATCACCAGTTCAATATTCATTACAGGTCATCCTTTAAGTAATGCAATATTTATTGCTGACTATGAAGAAATAGCAATTAATTGAGTGGATGGTAAATATAAACATAACTCTGCAGAGAAATAGATCAGAAGGTACTGTGCATATGGCTTTAAATGTTTGCTATGAGTTAATTAAAGAAAGCTGACACACAACAGCAAGCTTTTTTTTTTTTTTTGGCTCACTCATACAGCCAAACTTACTTACCTTCTAAATCTGAATGCAATCTAAAATACTTTTAAATCCAAATAAAATCATGTCTATTAATGAGCTTGCATCAACAGCTTTACCTATAGACAGAAAAGCACACGTGCAGGTGGGTATCACCTTCTAATTTGGGACCAAGCCAGAGCATGGCATAGGTCACTCACAGTTCACATGCCATTGTCTCCAACTTTGCTGACTTAGTAGAACCCAAGACACAGCCTGGGATCATACACTTCTAGGAGCACACAAACAGTCCAGGTTTCCCCACATAGGAACAATGAATTTCAGAGAACCAGCCACCACAACACTCGTCCAGTGTGGATGAAATTCTTCTTTCATGTAGCCTGATTCTGGTTATAATAAAAAACAAACAAACAAACAAAAAACTATTATTTTATTAACTGACATCCTCCTTTTCTCATGTAAAGTTCATTCTGCTAAAGCTGGTGTGAAATGAAGACAAACATCAAGATTCATATACAAATCGTACAAAGTTCTATTGAGTCAAAAATATGTAGATATTAGAGTACTTCTGCATTTCTATCCCATCCCTTAACTTTTTTTTCAGACAGATAAAAGTTCTTTTCTAACTCTTATCATCAAAGGCATATTCAAAATAAATTTTTATTAGAGAGCATTTTCTGGATAAAATTATGACAACTGAATACTAGATTCCATACTTAACCACTAAGAAAATTCTAAAATTAAGACCATCGCTAGAGGTGTTCAAGGGCAGATTGGATGGGGGCCCTGGGCAGCCTGGCCAGGTATAAAATGTGGATGTTGGTGGCACTGCATGAGGCAGGGGGGCTGGAGATTCATGATCCTTGAGGTCCCTTCCAACCCTGGCCATTGTGTGATTCTGTGATTCTAAGACCAATACTTTTGTAGAGGCTTTAATGTCTGTGAATTACAATTTACCACTGAAGTACATAATACTAGATTTTAAAGGATTATTTTTAATATGTACGTTAAACATCCTTATAATCAAAATATCTATTTTTTATCCAACCAATTTAACAAATTTCCAGTGATTTTGGCATAGAGAACAGCCACATTTTTATAAATAATATAACTTCATTATTTTCAAGAATACTGCAGAATCAAGGGACTTTGGTAAGAATTTTAGAACTGATACTACTTTTTCCATCAATTTTTGTGACATGCACTTGTAAGTACTATAATGGTGGTAAACAGAATAGTAGTAAAAGATGCAAGAATGGGGGGTCCTGCTGGATGAAAACGAGTCCAGGAGGCCAATGATATCCTGGGTTCCATCAGAAGAGGTGCGGCCAGCAGGGACAGGGAGGTGATTATCCCCTCTTTACTCTGCCCTTGTGGGGCCCCACATGGAGAACTGTGTCCAGGTCTGGGGCCCCCAATACAGGAAAGATGTGGAGCTGTTGGAGTCGGTCCAGAGGAGGACCACAAAGATGATCAAGGGGCTGCAGCACCTCTCTTATGAAGAACCACTCCGGGAGGTGGATTTGTTTAGTTAGGAGAAGGCAAGGCTCTGCAGAGAACTCATTGCAGCATTCCAGCATTTGAGGGAAGCTTCAAAGCAGGATGGAGACTGACTTTTACACAGGTAGAGAGTGATAGGACAAGGGGGGATGGCTTTTAAGTAAAAGAGGGGATATTTAGGTTAGATGTTAGGTGGAAATTCTTTACTAAGCATTGTGAGGCAGTGGCACAGGCTGCCCAGAGAAGCTATGAATGCCTCATCCCTTCAGTGTGCAGTTGCATGGGGTCCTGGGCAGCCTGATCCACTGGGTGGCAGCCCTGCTGATGGCAGAAGGGTTAGAACTAGATGATCTGTAAGGTCTTTTCCAACTTAAGCCATTCTATGATTCCATGATTTCCTAACATAGCCTATTCCAAAATATGGGGCCAATGCCATTTATAGCAAAATTGAAATATAGCAGTTCCCTGGATAAAAGATTTATGAACTGACTGCTGCTCTAGTAACTCAGCTACAGGATACATACTCCAACAAGGCTGCAAAACAAGCAGAATCACTGAATAGATCAGGAAGCAGTCATGAGCGTTGCTGCAGGACCCTCCAGCTAAACAGGGACAATGTGGTAAGAAGGAACATGGTTTAGTAGGCAGTGTTGATGGTAAGTGGATGGTTGGACTAGATTATTTTAGACATTTTTTCCATCCTTCATGATTCGATAATTCTGTGAATGACCTTTGACTGGAATTACTGCAGAGAAATGTAAACCAGTGCATGAATGCATGAAACTGATACTTAAAGAGTAGATGAACAGGACATATGGCTAATTTTTATTTAATTTCTTGATTCAATATGCAGCAGCTGTAAAGAAATATGACAGGTTGCCATCGTGTTCTAAAAAGTGTTAGGTGCTTACAAAATACTCATTAGACCTCTTGGAAGCCTCTTTTTTTTTTTTTTTTTTTTTTTTTTTTACACTCTAGAGAAATAAGCAGATGAATTGAGATAAAGAGGATACTAAAAACACAACTCAGTTCCTTCTGCCTAAGTAGAACGGCTTCAGAGGAGAATGTGGCACTAGGGAAGTATTCAACCCACAAGATATTACTGCAAAATACAGCTTGATGTAATATTTCCAGAAACTAGGAGGCTACTATTTAAGAGAAAATTAAGATCATAATATATAAACTTACTGTGTAACAATGTAGGCCTGATGAATAACCAAATCATCTGCCGTGACACCATTAACATTTATTACTACTGTTAAGTAATCAAGATAAAATTAGGAATATATTTTGGTATCTATTCATCTAAAGGATAGTTGTTAATTAATTTGTACTTGGAAGTGGTTTGCTTTAGTTTGTTGGGACAAAATTTAAACCAATCTCTTTTACGAAAGAAACTTTCCTGACAAATAATCAAGAAAACATGAAAGTACCTCCTTATTTTCTTATTCACATTCACTGTCATATATGTCAGAAGATAATAAATAGGTGAATAAATAGTCTTGTTACATAGCTGGGTATGTAACAAATAAGTGACTGTGAAAGAATGTCACATTGTTCAGAAATAGTCTTGGTGGAAGAAACAAATCTGAAATCTTCCATAAGGACTGTACAAATGACAAAAAGAAGCTTCAGCAATAAAAAAATAAAAAAATAAAAAAATAAAAAAATAAAATAAAACACCTCATATTCAGGTTGGATCTGTTTTTCCTTCTGAGGAGGTGAACAAACATCCACTGCTTTCAGAGTCCAAGGGAAGGTATTTCCTCTAATGAAGTATCAGAACTTCTTCTCTCACATGTGTACAAGCAGGCATTACTTTTCAGTAAGTAAAACATTTCAGAAGGCTTGGTTATTTGTGATCTCTCAGCATCCTGGCACCCCAGTTCCATGCGTCCAAACTGCAGACAGTGGTGTTCATGCTGGTATGCCAGACTCATAAATAACTGTGAGGCTCTTAGCCATAGTATAGTGCAGCAGGCCCAAAATACCAGGCTAATATTACTGGTTTCTACTTTTGTACTTTATATGTGACTTGATGGGTAGCAAGATATCAAACTCAGACTGGTGGAGACAGTCCACACAGCAACTCTTAGATGTGTTGGGTGCCCTGTGCTCCTGTCCTGCAGGCACATCTGCTAAAGGTGACTACCTCAGGAGGTCACAAATCCAGGGATCGGTAGGTTGGTGCCTAAAATGAAAAGGCAACAGATTGTCACTGGAAGAAAAAAAGATCTGACACATTAGTGATCTTTCTTTTAGTTTTGCATTTTCATTAACAATCAGGTTTCCTTTATATTTGCCTCCTTCTGTTGGTGACATTCCAAAAAGGATGTCACACATTTATGTTTGTCTTCTGAAATGAGATTGCCATAAAAAGATGATCTCCACCACTTGTATGGAAGAATTAGCTGAACAGATCTACATCAGCTCACAGAAACTGGGTCTGCAACGTCAGACAAATGACAGCAGGTTGACAAACATTTGCTAGGAAATGCAGGAATAGGTGGTTCTGTGGAGAAACTGATGAACTCTGGCCAATATTTTCAACAGTTTTCTAAGATTCTGGGAAATCTAGTGAAAACATCCATTTGTTGGTCTTTAGAAGGGCAGTACACAGTGAAGAAATTCTCTCTGGTGAATGGTATTCCCACTGAAAATCTGGTCTATAACTCCCGAGCTCTTCTTAGTGAAAACTTTTATTTAATTTTAGCTACATTTTATTTTAAAAATGCAGTTCACTCACAGTTAAGTAGCTCACATTCTAGGTTTGTAAATAGCTTGTCTAGTATATGGGAGATAGATGCTGGCATCAAGCACCCACTTTCAATATTTTGATTAGTTCTGCTTGGCTTGTATCATCAGTTGATTGAATGTAAGATTGTGCACATTAAATAGAGTAATGTCTTTATGGTGACTTGGCAATTATTAAGTCACTAGATTGTGCCCCAAACTCCATCTTCTCCAGATAAATATAAAAAAATCCATCACTATCCACCCAAAGTGAGAGAATTATTAAGACATACATATAACTCATAGAAAGACATAATCATACACTTTTAATATGCTTTAGGCTGAATTTGCAAATGCATACCCTGCTGTAGAAAGAATTCCACAGACAACTTATGTTGGTGTTCAGGTGGTGTTATTGCTCAAAAGCTCTCAAAGCCTGCTGGATCTGTACACATTCTTAATCCCCAAGAATCAGGCCCCACTTAATCTAGTATCATCAGAGGAAAGGAGAGGATGAATTCCCAAAGCTTCCCTGCAAAGCTAACCAGTAATCTGTAAATGTAGGGGTTCTTTTCTCAAGTAGTAGTCAGACTAGTTCCTCAGACTTCTCTAGGGAGTGGAGGTCTTGCAGTATGTCACAGCAAACGCAACATAATTTTTAGTATTCCTTTCAGATAAAATAGTGTTTAAAAAAAAAAAAAAAAAGCAGTGGAAATGTAATTATTTTTTTTTACAAGTCCTAGCCCACTTCTGGTGTACCTTTACAACTCTTCTGAATTCACTTGCACATAAGCCCTGACCCTTAAGGCCTATAGACACATCAGTCCTTGGAAACCAGAGGCGTAGGGACAGGACACTGTGACAGTTGAGGCACCTGTTTTATACTCAAGCTGCAATGCTCAAGTCTGCCCTCTCTGCTTACTAAGAGGAGGAGGATATCTTTCCAGAAACAAGATATTAATTCAAGTGTCTGAGGAGACAGTCACCTTAAATCTGATGAATAAGTAAGATAGTGTGTTTGGTCCTGTCTCTGCCTCACTTTCTTTCATGTTTGCTTGCATTCTTGGGCCATAATTAAAACATTGGCTGAGTTAACCTCGGCATCACAGAGCAAATGATCCAAATACAGAAAATGTCTTCCACAAGTTGTGTCAGCTGTTCATCAAAAGAACAGAAAGTGGAAAGAGCTGTTCTCTATGTAAGGCTGAATGTATCTGGTCCATCTCCCATCTGCCTACTTAGCGTATTAGTATTTTGTAACAATTAAGAAAGAGCTTATTGAATCAATTTGGTTAGAATTTGGTGATAGAAGTGTTTAAAACTTCCTTTCCCCCCCTTGTGAACAATGCAATCGAAAGACAAAAGGGCATAACAGAAAAGCGTGTCTTCCATTTCTTAGCAAACTGTTAAAATACCATTCTTCAAAAAATCTTCGAACAGCTACAGCAGATACTGCTGTCCAGTAACTTTGTGTAGGTGGCCTCCCAGGCTGTGCCCAGACTTGCTGAAGACAGCAGACAGTACTCCTGCTTTGCAGTTCTCCTTGTGTGTGTTTGCCTGCTGATGGGGGCTGGGGCTCACATATTGAAGAAATGCAACTGCTTCAGAAAAAAAATAGTGTGTTCTTCCAGTTTGTCACTACTGCTTTAAAAGATCAGAATATGGCAGCAACATGAAACAAGAAACATGATACTGTTTGTCAGAGTTCACTTTAATGCTTTTCTGGAAATGTGGCAGGAACTTGCAAAAAAAAAAAACAGCTCAGTGCATTTGGAAATATTTAATTTCCAAAAAGTAGAAGTTTGGGGCTCCTGTGGAGTCCAAAAGCCTGAAGGTAATTTATAGGCTACATCTTTGCTTTCACGTATGTCATTGGCAAGATTCCCATTGACTTCAAGTCAAACAAGATTGGCACAATTTTGAAGGAGTATTATTAGGTTTAACATTTCAAACTCACAAACACAAGGAGTAGACTTAACATTATCGTGATTGAGGTTTTTATTTTCAAATACATTTGACAGTGTTTTCAAATGAAGAAATGTGGCTTATCTTTTAAATTTTCATATGTCTGGGTTGAGCAAAATGGAAGCTGCTTTCAATTAAATAATGCAATGAAAAATATTGGGACAGATTTGAACTTGGCAGGAGAAAATGCTGTATTTATCTCATTGTAATCCGTTCATTGGTTTATGATTTCAGAGTCCTCAAGCAAATAGCATAAATCCACATGATGTCCTTGCATATTCTAGCAGATTTCTCATTTGGGTCATAGAGTTAGCTGAAAGATGCATTAAAACACATGTAACTGGACAGCTTCATGTCAGCTTCCCTTTCTGAGAAGTCTCAGAAGTGCTGGTGATTACAGTGAGGTTTTGAATGGAGTTGCACAGAAGAAATTGGTTCCAGATATGTCCACTGCAGAAGAGAATAGCACGTGATGTATAACTGGAATCTCTCATAGCAAGCCAATGAAAAATTCTTTGGGGGTTCTGACATCATAGCTATAAATTAAATAAGGTCTACAGGGAATATGTGTAAACCCTTGTGCAAAAGAGCTGCCAGGATGAAAAGCTGTCTTAACCAGCTCTGTCTGCCACTCTTTACTTGAGTGATCGAGTTTCTTAGGCATTGCACTATTTCACTCTGCAGGAATTTATCTACCCATTATTTGTACAAGTGACAATAGCTCACTGTGGATACCATGCTAATAGAAGGGCAAAAAAGATGTGCCCCATGTGACCCTGAGTACATGAACTGGATTCTTCTTTGGGTGCAAGTTCAGGGAGTAGGACAGAGGAGGGGCCTGCAGGCCTCCCAAGCTCTGTTTACTGCTGCACTGGTGGTTGTGGTGCACTGGATGCAGGACCCTCTGAGTTATGGTCTGTTAGGAGCTCCAGCATCCATGGGCAGATACATAAAGATAACCATGAGAAGACAAAAGTAGGATAGATAGATACTTTTTGCTATTAGGAAGAAGTAACAAAAATACTTCTTTTATAATTGTCTGCTCAATAATTACATTTTCTGCAACATACAACTTCCTACCACTTGCAGACTGAGTACAAAGTGACAGAATCAGGCCACTAGTGATATTACCAATAACTGGAAAAATGTATGATTGTTTTAAACTGAACCCTAATATGCTGCCAGTTGAAAGAACTTGACTGTCTTTACAATAATGAAGATGAATCTTTTCATCCTTTGCTTTTTACTACAGCAATTCTAGATGTTGTGAGCAATGTAATTGGGTAAAAATTATTCTGCTAACATTTGTACTGACATGCCCATTCAAATGTACGATAACTGCAATTTCCTATATATCCAGAATAACTCTTCTCTGCAGACTTCAACATAGACTAGCGACTATTTCATCAATCCATCTAATTTCATGTTTGTTTATCATAATGCAGAGAGAACACGTACTGCGTAAACAAGTTGTTTCAGAAATTTAATAACTCCTTCTAGATGAGACTTTGTGACTAAACAAACACTGAGACATAAACATGAGCTAACTAGTTACAGTCAATTCTAGGAAGGAATCACAACCACGTGATTCAGTTTATGCACAGAAGATAAAATGCCTGTTAAAAGTTGTTTTCATTTCAGTAGGCTATGACAAATAATTCATTTGAAAATAAATGTTTAAAGGATTGATCCTGCTCCATTGGAGAGGGTGGTTTGCCCCTGAACTAGACACTGGATGGTCAGAGTCAGACCATTAATGAAATCTGAAAATAGAACTAGTGCAGAATACCTGTTTCTAAATATTTCTCTATATTATGCACCTTCAGAATGCATATGCATTTGGAATATTCTTGTGGCTTCCTAGAAATATTTACTGCCTGTTATATGCAGGAAAAGAAAAGCTGTGAGAAAATCTGCCAGGGGTTGGGGTTTTTTTTCAGTTAAAAATGTATACTTTCTTGTTGATAAAGGATATAACCATTAAGTAGGCTTTGACATTTCTTGTTGAGAAGATTACAGACTTTTCTCTAAAACACCAGTTTTAAAAGCTGTCTAGTTATCTACAGTTGATGCTCTTACCATTCCTTTTTACAGCAACCATTTTTCAAATGGCTTCTGAGTCAGTCCCTCAGCCTGGTAACCATTGTCTCTTGAACACTTCTTATTCTGCCCTGTTCCTAAATTGCTGACTATCCCAGATCTAGAAGATGAATTACTGCAATGAAAAATATTCAGCCATCAAAATGGCTGCTGTCCTTGCAAGAGACTGCATTAAATACTGGCAGTGGCCTGACATAGATATTTCTAGTATTAGTGATACATTGAAGAAATCAGAAATATATTTACCATTTAATATGTTAATGAGTCAAGAGCTAGTGGGTAAGTATATCAGAAGAAAACAGCACATAACTTCCTCCCTCTGTGCATTTTTTTTTCCTGAATTGCTGTTTACACTAATTTCTTGTGTTTGTACAGAAGTTACACTACCTCTGCTGGTAAATTCAGCTGTCGGATCTGTTTATATGTTGATCCAGCAAAACATGTGCTTGGTACATCCTCTGCTGGCAACATTTGGAAACATCAGTTTGGTTTGTGGAGAATTGATTCTCCGGTTTCTGCTTTGGTGTACTGGATTTGCCTCTCTATCTTGTAGGCACATCTGCCTTTGTGAAGGGGGTTCCCAGGAACCAGCCAGGGGAGGCAGGGGATCCACAGCCACCAGGCTGCCAGACAGGAGATATCAGCCCATGGCTATTTGCTATGTGGCCTCGGAACAGCTGATGGCACTGTCCTACCACAGCTCTGAGCCTGCATGTTACCAGTCTGACCGTCTCAAATCAAGAAGCATAGCTCTTAAAGTTTTCATGGAAAAGAAGACAAGTTGTGTAGTCGTTCTTCTCATTCCTTTTACCCCCAGTCCCCTGGGGAAACTGCAGCTGTGCTCAGTGTAGAGCTGTCATTCGTGGAGGCCCTGTAGGCAAAACTCCACTCTAAAGTGGGAGTTAATGTAGACAAGAAAACATTCCTGGCTCTCTGCATTTAATGTAAACAGGGCAATGTAAGGATTACTGAAGCAGCTTCCCACTAGGATGTACAAGCCAAGTTTAGTAGAAGGGGCCAGCTGGCCATTCAGAAGCAGCAAGGCGAGGTCCCCTCACCTGTCTCCATTTTTCTGGGCACACCATCTGAGGAATTGGAGAACAGTTAGCAGCACTGGCAAGTGGGGCTGGGAACTGGGGAAGGATAGTGTCCATTACAGATTAATTTTGTGAATGATGAATGAAGAAAGAGCTATGAAATTAGTGTGAAATGATATTAATTTAGAATTGGCTAGTGCACAATTGTCTGAGGAGCATGTTGAAATTGTTCCTTTTCTGATCAGGAGGTTTTCTATTCTATCTATTCTATACAAAATGAACTTTCCTTTTTTTTTTTTTTTTTATTTTTTCCACCCTAGCTTTGGGAGATAGACAGGTAATGTGCAAAATGTTCCACTGTATTACTTTTCACTCTAATAGCAAAGGGAGATTAGTTACTACTTAATCAGATACTGTCTTCCCAAGGCATATTGATGAGGTCTGTGAAATTAAGCCATGCAGATTTCTCAGTCCCAGAGAGATGACTGTGCTGGAGGTGAGCCATGATGATTGTTCTTCAGAGTGAGCCATGTGATGGAGATGGAAAGACAGGGAAAGAAGAACATCAAATCACCAGGAGATTGGCTGAATGACCGGGGCTGTCCTAGTGCCCAGGGCTCACCTGTTCCTGGTTGGGCAGCTGAACATGAAAGGTCCAGCCCTGCTACCCAGATAGCCATCAGTTAATAAATGCATGGCAAGGGCAGACATGCTCCAGGAGCAGATGCTTTAAGCATCATGTTTAAAGACGTTCCCACTGGACTTCACCCAGGCAGGGCCAATCATAGGAAGAACGCATCATTATTTTGGCTACTCTTTTACAACCTCCCTCAGCGATCCAGGAAGGAACAAGCACTTTCATAAAGTCCTTCCATCTCAAAATTTGGAGTGCCATGGATTCAAACATGGAACTTCAGATGTACAAAGGCCTGTCAGTGCAATGCTAGTACAATGCTAGGCAGAATTGATACCATTTTATAGTAACTTACTGAGAACAATCAATAAGTAGTGCATGAAATCCCAATATTTAATTAGTGTTTGAACATTTAAGTGTGTAGAGAAATATTTAGTCAAAATGCATTATTGGGAATGGCAGTGCATGCGACATACTACTATGAGCACTGGAATGGCTTACATCAACTCTGGCAAGAAGAAAATGCGTGCAAGAATAATATAAACGTGATAAGCAGACAATGAATAGCTTCCAGGTCATCTGTTATTCACAGGTGGTTTATCTGGGACATGATGTACAAGATGGGTCCTGAGCAGATCAGACTAAAGAGTGACTCGATCACTCTCTGAGAAAAGTGTTGTGCTTTGTTGAAATCCAACATATATACCATCAGATTAAGAGTTTTTAAAGTGGTTTGACAAGGATAAACTTTTTCTCAAGAAATACAGAAACTCATGCCTTTCATACATCATTCATCCCCTATCTGATCACTTTGTTAAAAGTTTTCAAAAATAAAAAGATCTATGTCATTCCTGGCATGCCCATAAAAAGATGCTTTTGTCCCAGTCTAAAGTGGTCAGCAACTCTTTTGACTTTTCACTTAACATCAATCACCTGATTACTCTGACAGGAAAGATTCTGTTATTTTGTGTGTGTGTTTTTGTTATTATTATTATTATTATTCATTTCCTGTTTTCCTTCTTATCTTGCCACTCAATTGTTTCACTAGTATGTCTAGTTTGCAAGCATACAAATGAGAAGGGATCGTTTTTTCTCATAAAATTCAGAGTTCAGCATTACCTGTGCTTCTCCCATGATGACACCCGAGGAATTTTTCCTTAGGTTGCTCAGTTTTGCAATATCTGATAATAGTGGCATTCTCTTAGATTGCATCTCATAGAATTGCGCAGTTTAGTTGGGAAAGACCTTCAAGTCCAACCATCAATCTTGTACACAGGAGAAGCATTACTAAACCACGTATCTTAATGCCACATTCATAGGTCTCTTCAGTAACTCCAGGTATGGGGTATCCATCACTTCTCTGGGCAGCGCATTCCAATGCTGAACATCCTCTCCAAGTAGAAATTCTTCCTAATTTGCAACCTAAATTTCCCCTGACACAACTTGAGATTATCCCCTCGTGCGGCTTGAGATCTCCACATTGTCCTTGGCTGAGACTTGAGCACTGGATACACTGAGACTGTCAGCTCTCTATAAGTGTGGCCTCCCTCTGATGGCCAAACACAGATCACATCTGAGAGGCAACAGGCAATTACCCAGTTATACAGCATGGAAAACACTAGCCCCAGATGCCTCTTCTCCATGGCTGATGCCTTACCCCAAGCTATAGACAACCAGCCAGATGTGGGATGTCTGTCTCTCCTTGATAAGACCAGGGCTTGCCTAAGCTCCTCTTTCTGTTCTGCTGGTAGCTGCTGGCATCAAGGGATACTGAGCCAAGCCAAGCAGCCTGCTTGCTCCCTGCCCTATGTTGGCAGAAGGCTAAATATCCTCCAGAAGGAGGGGGTTTGGGAAGCACGGAGACTCAGGATGAGGAGTGCTGTGTCTGAGCTAAGAGATGTTTCAAGGCACAAAGTGAAAGAGTGACACTGAGTGCAAATCCTGGACTCTACATTCACCAAACAACATTGTTTTACTAGATGCTTTTATTTTATATCAGAGGGCCTTGCCATTAAAGAAAAATAAGGGGTTATTAAACACTGTGTGGATTAATGCAGAAAATTCTACAGACCAGGTTTTTCAGGGATCAGGTGAAATTACCCAAAGGATACTTTCTGGTCTTAATATCAGGAACGTATTTATTATGTTGCTGACACTAAGGCTAGAGATATACAGGATGGCAAGCCTGTTTTAAGACACTTATTACAAGATCAAAAACCCCATGGCCAGATGACACAAAACGCTAAAACAACTTCAGTCTGTCAGTTCAAATTTGTTCCAAATATTTTGATTTTTTTCTACGACTTCAATCTGTCTTGACAGATCAGTTTTTAGCTCATCCTGCCCGTTCTGACTTTATGCCGAATACACTTCATCTGTTTGCCCATAGTTGTGATAAAGCCTGATATGTATCCATACCCTGTATTCTTGCTAATTCATCAGAAATGTGCCCATGCCTCATTCGGGTGAGGTTTGTACCACGGAGTGATCCAGAGGAAGAGAGGTATTATGTTGTCGAAATAGCCTGCATGTGTCCTGTTGATAGAAATGACATCTGACAGAAAGAATTGAGGAAGAAAGCAAAAGGTATAGAAGCTGTAAAGAAAGACAATGAGGAAAAAAAATGAGATCTGAATTAAGAAGAAGAAAGAAAAAAACAAAACAAGTGAAAAAAAGTATATAAAGCCATGCGTAAGACTGCCTGTAATGCCAATGTGTCTATGCATAATATCAAATGTAAAATACTGAGAACAAAAACTAAACACAACTCAAGTCTAGGCAGGAGGTCACTACACTTTTCTGGACTAGACAGAATACTGTATACTGGGTGAAGTTCTGTGCTCTGTGTTACAAAAGTTAAAAGGCAGAGTGAACCTTTGTGCTTTAAAGTTGGTTAATTGCAAACAATTGCAAGTCACTTTGGTAAAGCAGTCTGGATTGCACATACAGAGTTCAATATACTTTTACTGTAGCTCTGTACATCTGGAAACAAACAAACAGGAGGTGTGTACCAATAAAATTGGATGAGTCTATCTGGAGGAGGAGAAGAAAATCTCATTTAAACCTAATGAAAGACAATTTAAGAGACTAAGGGGAATAAAATACCACACAATCACATTAAATTAGTAACTGAAAAACTCTTGAGAACAGGTTTAGACCTGACAGATTTCTAACTCCTTGCCTTTTTTTCTAAATGATCTTCTCTTACAGGTATTGTGACTGCTTCATTTTTGGATGACAGCAGCTCTGCCCCAGGAAGTAGATGTCCATCACAGTTTAAATGCCATCTGGAATCCTTTGGTGCAAAAGAGGCTACGCCTTGATTTTGTTCTTTTCTCTCCTTCTGGCTGCTCAGGAGAGGGAGAGGCATAAGGAAACAGAGGGAAACTTCCAGCCTGAACACCAGCATACCACATGTACAATGAGAAAATGAAGCAAGTGTTGGGGAGAGCAGTGATGAGTAGAGGCAGTGTAGGTGGGATAACATTAGTCCAAGGAGTATGCCAAAAATTGAAGGTATCTGGGTTCTTCCTGCTCAGAAATGAGTGAGAAAGCAGCATTATTAATAAATATAAATAAATGTCTGTAAAAGCAAACTAATGAAGGCATAATAGATATCTTTCTACAGAAAAAGATTATCAAAGTAAATAACAGGTTGTTCTTACCTAACTGGAGAATTAGTTAGAGGAGGTGTGTATTCAGGATCACAAAGTCTCAGATGTTTACACACAGTAATGTAACCACACATTATCACTCCCTTCATTTATGAGATAACTGCCAAATACTTTCTCAAAGAGCACTCCTTTTTTTTCTCTCTCCTTGAGAAATAAAAACAAATACTTAAAAAACAAAGGTAGAAAGTGGGTTGCTCCAGGACTCTAGAGGCTAAATGAACAGAGAAGTTAAATAAATAAAATAAAATAAAAGTTTTGTACAGCACAACTAAAACTGGTTGAAATTTGAAATCTCAATACTGTCGGGTATTCTGACACAAAAGAAAAATTCCCTTTTGGTTAAAAAAAAAATAGGAGAAATGTTCAAAATTGCATTTCCATTCCTTGCAGGTAAAGCAAAGAAACCAGCAGACCTATTGTGTGAGGGCTTCAGAGGCTACCCAAGTGGACAAGGAGCAGCTATCCACGTG
This sequence comes from Perdix hodgsoniae, assembly GCA_035772895.1. Classification (NCBI taxonomy): domain Eukaryota; kingdom Metazoa; phylum Chordata; class Aves; order Galliformes; family Phasianidae; genus Perdix; species Perdix hodgsoniae. Next base: position 2,246,510 of record JAPSGF010000019.1, on the reverse strand, counting down.
TCCCAGGTCAAGGTGGCATGGGAGGACCTACCATGGAGCAAGGTGTCCCAAACCTCAGCTGTCTCTTGACAAAGCTCTTGCAGGTTTCAAACCTGAGAAGTTCCCAGCAAGTCAGCTGGAATGATGGAAACCTTCAGAGGTCCATTTTGAGCTGTCATATGGAAAATCTACTACACTGTGTCTGAGTGATACTGGTTGAGCATGGAATAACAATTTCCTTGCCACAGCAGAGTAGAGTGTCAGAACAAGTGTAGTTTTCTCTTTTCCTGGACACACTAGATGCCTGCTCAGGAATCAGCTGGGTTTAATGTGTGAATTCATCAAAACACAAATATTTTCTTGAAACAATTTATTTTCATCTACTCAGTGATTTTTACAAAGAGAAATATATTCACATTTCAATATCCAATAGAAAATATTCTTACAAAATACTTAGTATTCTACTGCAAAATTCTTGATATGTGTTCTGAAATTAGCAGGAAACGATTTTTTTCAGTAATTTTCAAAAGGAAGTCAGGTGTGCAGTATGCATTTCAGAGCAAGCTTTAAACATCTGGAAGTGTGCTTTGTTGTTAGGTACCAGCATGGAACAGTTCTGGTGAAATATCTTTAGATATGGGCAGCTTGATTTATTTCTAATAGATGATAGGTATGACTATAAAAGTTGTATTTCTTGTGTACCTTTGAGAGGAAGGAGATTCATTTTGCATTATCTGCAGTCAGACTTTGAATGCTTCTATTACCAAAATAAAAATCCTAAGTTGTAGAATCACCTCTGCTAAGAAAATTGATTGTGCTCATGAAAGCAACATATACGATGGTAAAAGAAGAATGTCTATTAAACATCCTGAACCTGCAAGTGCATACACATTTCCAAATTCATCTGCAGTCACTGAGTAATCTTTCCAGCTGTTTGTTCACAAATTCAATGTAAGCATCAATTCTTTTTCCTACTTTGAACAGAAGAGGGAGATACATTTCCTTTCATTACCTACAACCAATGCAAGAAATCATCACAGAGCCTGACCTCCCAAGGTTTGTCACCAATAACAAAAGTTTTATATTTGATGAGATTTTTCACACTTTAATGATTCACATTTTAATCACAGAACAAAAAGGGAGAAGGAAGAGCAAAGGGTTGCATCTTACCCTGCCCCAGAGTGCCACAGCATACTCTTCTGACCCCATCAGGCACACAGTTGGCTTTTCTCTCAAGGCAACTCATCTGCCCCCAAATAATTTCAGGATTTCTGTGAATTAAGAAGCAGTGTTGCAGAGCACGAATTCCATAGTTTAGCACTCATGTATATGACAACAGGATTCAGCTCTAATTTGACAAGAAGCAACAAGCAGCTTATCAGTTGCACCTCTACTTAAAAACAGAAAAACGTCCTCATTGCTCTGTATGTAGGCCACAAAGAAAGAATTTAACACTTGGTTAAGGACAGTGGAAGAAATTTTCCGCACCTGGTAAATACAAGACCCTGAAAGTGTCTTCCTTCTCTGCATTTATCAAATGAAAACTGTGTGAAACGAACTTTGGAGCGCCTGCAAGCCTTTTAGTGATTAAAAGCACAGTCAATTGCAATGGAGCACTGACCACAATTATGGTCATCAACTCTAAAATGCAACTGAATACTTAATATTAGACTTAATTTTGTTCACAAGAAACTGGATTTAGGTGCTGTTACTTGATTAATTAACCAAGAGCTGTGAGGAAGCAAGAAAAGTCTGAACACAAGACAGGGCTCAAATCCTAGGAAACTGTAAATACTATCATATCAAGTAGAACATGTAGAGCAGTTGTGCTCTGCAACCACCCACTACTAAATGCATTCAAAAAAGAAACCTCAGCAGCAGGGGAAGGCATCCAGGAGCAGCAAGAGGAGATTGTATATTGGAGCAAGGAAAAGAAATCAATGCCATACAGGTGTCCAGAGGCCTTGGAGAAGGAGCAGAGCTCAAATACAGGGAGTACAGGACACTGCAAATGCTCCATTACTTTCACACTGTGCTACAGCAAAGGCTCTGAAAGCTTGTTGGTTTTTTTCTCCACATGATTCCTGGCACTAGGGAAAGGCAGCAGATCATTGTGCCCTGAGGAAATGCTGGGAGAAGGGCATCCACATTCACATCACTACCACAGCCAAACTTACACTGGCTGTGCTATAGGCTGCTGCTGCTGGCGCAGCTCAGTAACTCGCTTCACTGGAATCTGTGCCAACTCAGGTGTGGCAGTTTGATTTGATTTCCAGAGTTTATATGTGAATTTTATTTTAGAAGATGCAATCTGTAAATGGCTCAATCTACTGTTTCCTTTCCATTTTTAATAGAAACCAGACTCAGCTTTCATATATATATCATTTTTCTTGCAGAGTATCTCTTCTCTCTCCTTGAACAAGGGGCATAGGTCAAAAAAAAAAACAGATGCCAGATTATGATACAAAGAGAGACATCCACAGATACTGCGTTTTCTTTGTCTGCTGAGGACCCGACCTGCTTCAAGCTCTATAGCATGCAGACATCTAGTGGCTGGATGATGTAGTGCAATTAAACATCTTTATGGGACACCTGTAAAAATTCTGTCCGGTCACATCATCATCTGAACGCCAGATAGCACAGATTCTGTTGCAAACAGATTCTCTGGCTCTGCAAGTCCATTTGCCATTCGATATGGCCCTAGTATGGTCGTTTTGAGATGCTCTGGCATCATGATTTCTAGGATATTGTTTTGAATTGTGGAGCTCGGGTGGACAAAATGTACCATGCCAAGAAATCAGGAAGGTTCAAAATGCTGCGGCACATCTGCTAAATGGCAGCCTCTAATTTCACACTGAGACTCATGCACTTGATAATCATTACCGGCTTTGCTGCCAAGAGCACACAGCTCTCAGGGTTTTTTGTGTTTGTTTTTGATTTGTCTCTTGAGTAAACATCTCCTTATCTCTGTGAATTACTGCATGTTTCTAAGCTATGAATAAATCTTTCCGCTACCTTTCGTTTGCATTTTTTCTTTTTGCTCAGCCACACATAAGATTATACAAGCAAAATATCAAACATTTTTCTAATTGTGACTCAAAATAATGAAATTCACTTCCAGCTGACCTATGGAGCAGAAATCTGGTATCTTCACAACATGAGGTTAAACATATATTTTCCAGAATTACTTTATACCTGCTATTTACAGTACTGCTGACACAATGTATCATATGCAGTTATGTGTTTCTCTGCCTTATCAGAGCTTTCATCTGTTTCACGCTCACCACTGTCAGATGTTTACATGAGAGGCACTTCAGAAAACACTGTTTATAGTGTATATTTATATTAATGCCTAAGGGATGCAAGAAGTTTATGTCTGTGTAAGATCAAGATGTTTTCATCTCCATCTCAGACATAACCAATGCTTATATGCTTGAATCGCCAGCTTTCACGAGTGTTCTACTTTTCAAAATAGTGGAGTCTGTGTTTATTGTTTTCCTGGAACAAAAAGTAAACCACAGGGAATGTGGTGAAGAGGTGACATTTGGGATAGGGATTGCTTTGTGCCACCGTTTTCCTGGTGCTGATAGGACAGGGACATAAGAACAGCAGACTCTGGGAACAACGCATGCTGCATGTGACTTTTAATCACTGCTTTGGCAGTTGGTTGTCACCTAAAATGTGCCACTTTCACCCCAAATGGGCAAGTTCCACTTGGAATGAGCCAGATTCAATGAGTTGAGACTGGAAGAGAGAAGGAATATTTCCAACCACATCTCTGCTAGATAAAACTACATTAAAGGAAATTTCTTTATGCTGTCTTTGCTCTCTGCTACCTTTAGACTTTATCTTTGTTTTTCATGGCTTAAGTAACTCATTGTATAGTTTATAGAGCAAATTCTTTCAAAGTTTACCTAATATTTCCTTTTCTCAGATCCCATCTCCTCTTGTTTGCCTGATACCTGGGGAGGTGCAGGGTCTCTCTGAATCAAGATGAGGTCAGGCTCTGGGGAAGACAAGCAGAAATGAAAGGCAGAGACTGCCTCTGTACACAGCATGGTAAGAACATCAGCAAGATGGATTTGACGATACTGGACAAAAAAGCAACAAAAATGGCCCAGCACTGAAAAACAAACCTTGCAGTTGAAATCATTATTTCATCAGAGAGAAGACCTAAGAGATAACCTGACTAGTGAGTGAGTCAATGCTGGGCAGTTAACTTTGCAGATGAAGTCATAACAAATTCTCGTGGACAAGAAACACATGTTTTACAGGGCCATACAAAGCTTCTCTCTCTCTCTCTCTAAATTAGCTGACTGCTCTACTTCTTCTGCCTGGCATTGTATGGGTAGCAGCTCTGTGATCAGAGAAATGTCCCTCAGGTGGGTGATACAGGATAGAAGGCATCTGGAAAATAAGTGAAAAAGTCATTAATACACCTGAAGCATTCAAATAAAGAGATTAAGTCCCATGAAAAAAATTAATTATTATGTCATTAGAACAAGTCTTGAACATCACCTAGTGTGAAGGTCCTGTGACTAAATAACAAATAATGGGGAAAAAAGAAGTAAGCAGTACTTGGACATAAGGAAAAGGGAAAAAAATCCACTCATACAAACACTAACTGAATATGTACAGCGGTGGTGAACTGATGTTAGGCACATAGTCTTCCTGGTGGTATTTCTTAGCTTTAATTAGAAACTCTAAGATTCATTTTAGAAGTTTTTCTACATGTAGCGTTCAAAAGATATGAATACACATAGAGATCTGTGCTAACATACATAACTACTCAGATAGTTACAGTTTCATAAATAAATGTGCATCTGAACACTTCCAATGCGTTCTACAAGGTCCAATCTCAAGAGATGTGGTGAATGGTTCTCCAGCTGCCTGGCATTTCAGCAGGCAGGCAATGCTGCTGTATGAAGGATGAACAAATCGCAGAGACCTGATCCAATTAGGTAGGAGCCCTTGGCCACACCCCACAGTTCAAAGTGCTCTGAACACAAGAGCTTTAGATCTCCAAGTGTTCCTTCAGAGCTTCAGAAAACTACAGAGGCATCCAATCCAAGAGCCCATCATCTGCAGTGCAAAGGTCAACCATAGGGAACGTACTGCCCCACCTCACCTGTCTTATCTCAAAAGCTGGTTTTCTTATTCTCTGCATTATCCTAAAATTTACCTGAAGGATGCAGAGCCAGCTTTTGCCTAAGAGACACTTAGCTACTTCTAAGTATTATATCCTAACTTTCTGGATCAAGTGCATATCTCCTATCTGTGAATTTCTTCTAGCCTCCACACCTCCTGGAAACCTCTAATTCGCACATCTAATAAGTCTTTAAAATTATATGGTGCATCACTGACACTAATAATTACCTTTAAAAAATGCTTCCAGTGCAGATAGCAAGCTAATTAGGAGAATTTTAGTGGCTGTAGACTTGAAAAGGACATTATTAATTGAGGGTCTTATATTACTCTTAGAACACCTTTATCAGTTTTTATGATTTCTTAAAAATGTTAATACAAGGCAGGCATATGGAACTCTAATTGAAGAGTAACGGAGCCTTGCCACACTTCATAAAGACTCTCATGGGTGCAGTGTAACCAAAGGAATACACAGAGAGCCCTTTCTGCAAATTCCTCCCTGTGGATTCCTACTGAAACCAGAAAGACTAATTTAATTTTTCCCAACACACCACAAATGTGGGTTGACGGCTCTGTAATTAGGAGTGCCTTTTGCGAACGAATCTGTTATTATTAGATCTGATTCTAAAGCCAAAATACAGTTTGTAAGTATTTTTACCTGTGGCTTTTTCTTTTCGTTTCTTTTTAAGCCAAGCCTTCAAAAAAAAAAAAAAATTCAGAAATGTTGAGACAAGTTTACAAGCCTCAGTTCCTCAGTAGTAGGATTTATATGACTCAAGCTTCAAAGTCCACGGCAATGCAGGAAAGAACAGCAAACACAGGAAGGGAGCACAGGAAAGGGAAGTAATGGACTTCAATTTTTTGTTGGAGACATTACATCATTTGTTTTGCAATGTATCTGTATTTCGCAGCCAGAATAATATCAGCCAGCTCCAAGATAAGGAACACATTTATTCAGTGAATAAACTATTTCAGATTTCATCATAACATCAATATTTGCCATATTAATATTACAGTTCATTTCAGTTAATACCCAATAGTTAATATAATACATCACGTGCAAAGGGAAAAGATCTTCTGAATGAGTTAGATGTACATGCCAAGAACCACCAGGTTCATAGTCTAGTTAACTCCAGTTTTGAAGGGTTTTCCTTACTTGGTGCAAGGAGATAGGAAGATGTCCTCAACTGGCAGATATTCTTCCTTCTTTTTTTCTTTTTAGAGATTTCAGAACTGCACCTGACAACTACAAATTATCAGGTAACTGCCAATATCTGTGGACATCTTGGCCAAGCCTTTGCAGAGTAGATACTACGTACATCCGTTTTTATGCAGAGACTCCATCCTGCCCTATGGCAAAATATGGAGGAGGCCAGGCTCTGGGGTTGGGTTATTGTTGCAATTGTCTGAGGAGTTGTAGAATCATTGAATATTCCAAGTTGGAAGGGGCACATAAGGACCACTGAGTCCCTGCAGATGGAAGAGGGGCAGCATCCACTGAGCCTGATGTAAATGCTGGGCTATTGCAGATGGAAAGCATATTTTCGGTCAGCTCTGCTATCTTGAGCCTTTTGACTAGTAAAGCATATAAACTTTGCTTAAATTTGGGCAGAAGATAGGAAAATTCTTATACACAACTCTAAGAAACATGAGTTTTCATAGGCTCAAGGAGCAATTTATTAACAACAACTCCATTAATCCTCATAAACAGATGACTTCATGATGGACTTACGTGCTTTAATTGCAATACCAAGATCATCTGTGTGTCTTTCCACACACTCCTGCAGTACACACAGTTACAACCACATGAACTGGTAAGTAGCATCCACTCCCTCTCACCATATTCAAACTCAATCTGTGGGTTCCTCTTACTGTTTCTCCTGTCCCTAATGTACACATATATGATTCTGAGAATTTGCAACTCGTTATTCAGCAGCAGCCCTTCTGGAGATGGAATAAGCATGCCTTGTGACACTACATTTACCACTGCATGGTGACGACTTTGTGATTGATGATTCGCCCATCTGCTCCCAGGGAGTAGCCTCTGCTTTGTGAACCTCTGTTTGCATGTCCATTGTGCCCTGCCCAGAGCTTGCCATCTGTGCCTCTGCATTCTTGCACTCACACAGGTCTCACCATAAACGTGCTAGCAAAATGGATTGCACTGAAGGCCATGGAGACCAAAGCTATTTCCCACTACATGACACCGTTTTTCAGTGCTGTGTGTTTAGAAGGAACTGTAAGCTACGAGCTTGTCTTGCAGGCTTGGTCTACTTCTCTCTCTTTTGCTCTGTCAGAGCTGTGTCATGTGTGGCCCAGAGTGGCAGTCCTCATGCTGTGCAGCAGCTCAGGACGTGCAGAGAAGGGCCTCAGACCACCATCCTCAGCCATGTGCAGAAACAAACAGAACTGTCATAATTCACAGGAGAACAAAGGCTGATAATTTTGTGCCTGAAATGGTAATTTCTTTGTAAAATTCCATGACTCTGTTTGCCGTTATATCAATTAATTTTCCTTATTCCAAAGTTGTCCTTTATTCAAATAAGGTTTCTAATAAAGCAAATGTCATTCAGCTTTATTCTGATAGGCCATGTTAAGTGCTTGGCAGAGAAGTGTTCATTTCTTCCCAAAAATGAATTCTGAATTTCTGTAATACTTTGTGAACAACCAATGGTTTTATTAGCTTTACAGAACACACCTCCCCTCTACAGAAAAGATGGTTACTGACAGCAAAAAAAAAGTTACAAAATAAAATTAAATGTAACATTCGAAACAACGAGTACTTCTATATATATTAACATTTATACCAAGCTTAAAATTAGTATTATTTGGATCACAGACCACTATTAGAATGCTACTGCAAAGAAATTACATAAGCAATGACAGTTACCATTTAAAAATAGCTAACAGTGTAAATTGGAAGATTTAATACTTTCTTCTTTTAATGTACAGCCCCATTTCCAGAATTTCACTGAACTGTGTGGACAGAACAACTGCCACAGCTGTCTATCAAGGTTGAATTAGATGAAGACAAACAATACAGGCTTTGTAGTTCAACTGAAGCAGCAGTCTCAAAAGTTTCCATTTCTCATCCAAGGGCACTGTGGGAGCATTGTCTTCCCCCTCTCTGAAAAGAGAATGGAACAATTATGTTACAGAAATTCCTCCACAGTGGGTCTGAAAGAATGTTTAGGTCCAGCCAAGGAGACAGGAGAAACTAAAAGCAGGGGCTCCATGGACAGCAGTTTCAGGGTATATACCTCATGGACATAATGGTCCTGATTTTTCTCCTTTAAGGTAAAGCCAGCACTGGAAGATTTAATAGCAATGGAGGAAATGGCAATAAAAAATGCCAAGTGCAGGAGTAAACTCGAAACAAAGCTTTACTGGCTTTCTGAATCAATCAGGTAATTGATTTTAATGTGGAGAGCATAGTTTTAAATAGAAAGGAAAATATATTATTACACAGAAATTTTTTTTTACCATTTACCATTTACCATCTTAGGGGCTCTACCAAGGAAAGTGCTGAGTACACAGCCCTCATGGGTGTCAGATGGGCTCAGATTGAAAGCAATGGCCCATTTTGTTCCTCCTAATAGCAGTAATATTCATATTCATCAGCAGCAGAGATAAATTAATATTTGGCTTCATGCAAACACATACTCATGTGGTACAGCACAACCTCAGGGAATCAGCTGCTGAGTTGCCTCACTTCAGAAGTGGTAGGTATGAGAATGACAAATCATTTCATCCTGTTGTACTAGCAATCTCATCTTTCCTGAAGTTATTTTAGCACTCAGAATGTATACACAAGAAATCCATGAGTGCTTGGGTGCAATAGACTATCTGGAACTACAGCTACTTGCAGGAACAGTCAGCACATTTCTAGAGAGTTTCTACTCTTTTCCTTCAGGAGAACAAGAGTATAAAAGCTGTCAGTCACCAACAACAATGCCAAGGAGTAGGTGTCCACATGTAGGACAAACTATGCAATGATTTCTGTTTATCCCTACATAGATAACACCCACCCCCAAAGCCATGAGATTTGGCAGCAGGATCATTTGATGATCAACATGAAGAACTTGTAGCCACTTCTAGTGGCTACATTCTAAGGGAAACTGTAGGCCCTTCACAGAGCAGCTGATTTTAGCCATTGTTATACTTTATGCAATAGCACAGAGGACTGTCAATTCCACCTGGGGCTTAGCATAAAGGTACAAAAAAAAAAGCAAAAAACATAATGACAGCAAGTTGTTCTCAGACTCTGACGTGTTTTTCAGTGAGCTATGGATAAGATGGTGCAGGGACCAACCTCCTGCCTGAAAAGGAAGGTTTCTCTTGTGGACAGAAGATACTTGATCAGATGAACAATCTGAGTAAGCTCAGAAGCTCAATGAGCTCGGAAGAAACCAAAACTCTGCATTCTTAAGGTTCTACATAAACTAATGCTTTGACAAAGTGACACTTTCTTAATCTCCATTAGTGCTAAACTAATTAACAAAGCAGTTTTATACACTGCAGTAAGTAGTATCTCTTTTCTTTCTTGGAGAATCCCTAGCGTGATATAAGGGTGATTGAGTATCTAATTACTCCATAATTGAATGCACACTTTGTACATTTTTCACTAGTTCAGGCTTAATGCTTTTGGTCCAAAAATCAAAGTCAGTGAAATTAAGTTGAACTGCAATTTCGGCATCCATTGTATTACTGGATTACTTTTGGAAAGAAGCCTAATTACAAGCCAATCTGAAGATTTCAGTTGTGTTTGTTACAGAAATACCTAATGTATAATCTAACAAAAGACTAATTGTATATATTGGTGGTGGTGTTATTCATGTTTACCCTTTATTCACATTTAAGACTGATTTTTCTACCATGCTAAATTAATAGCACTGTTCCACAACACATATAATCAAGTAACACACTATTATCTACTACGCAGACATCAAAGTACCTGCTTCTCTTACTCTTCTGAAGAGTATACAGAAAGAGAAATTTCTTTATAGAAATGTGCAAGGGTTGCTCTGAAAATAATGCCACCTGTGCACCTAGTTGGTGCTATGATGGTAGAAGTTTAATTCTCCCTGCCAATATTCCATTACATTTTGTTACTCTGTGTCAGACAGCAGAAGAGCAGTCTGACAAAATGGCGTGTGATATGGAAGAGTTTAGGAAGCAAAGAAGAGTCACTGAAATCCTCCATGTAGAAAAAAATGGTACCAATTGACATTCATCAACAGACATTTGCTGAACATTTATGGAAACCAAACAGCAGATGTGAGCACAGTGATGCGGTGGGTGGTGCATTTCAGCAGTGACAGCAGCAACGAGAAAGACAAGCCACATTCCAGATGGCCATATGCAGCTGTCCCACTACAAAATGAAGTGTCTCAATCAACTCATCCACACAAATCAGCAGATTATGACCAGGGAACTGTACAAATTCAAATATCGGCTTCACTGCATTAGAAACAAGGACAGCAATGTTGGAATATTGCTAAGTTTGTGCCAAGTGCTTCCCATGAATGCTCACCCAGGAATAGAAAGAATATTGTTCACAATTTCATCAGGATCTAGTCAATACAAGATTGAAGGTGACAGTTTCCAGAATCGCATCATTACCATTGCTGCAGGATGGTGTTACCACTCAAAGCTGGAGTCAAAACAGCAGTCCATGGAGTGGCAATGTGTGAATTCCTCATTGAAGAAAAAGTTCAAGACACAACCCTCAGCAGGTAAAGTGATGTGCATGCCTTTTGGAATAGGAAAGGGGTGATGCTTCTGGATTTCCTGAAACCCGGGCAAGCCATCAACTCTGACCACTACAACATGATGATAACTAAGCTGAAGGCTCAAACTTCCAGAGCTGGGCCAGAGAAGAAGACAACTTTTCTCTTGCAACATGATGATGCCAAGCCCCATACCAGTCTGAAGACTGTGGAACACATCATCTACTCTGGCTTGACTGTCCTACTCCATGCACTGCATAATCCTGTTTGGCACCTTCTGACTTTCATCTGTTCAGGCCAATGAAAGATGCACTGCATAGGCAATATTTAATTAGCAATTATGTCATCACAGCAGCTGTTAAACACTGCATCACCTCTGCTTATTCAGATTTTTACAAGAGCAGAATGAAGGCTCTCGTTCATCACTGGTGAAAATGCATAGATAATGGTGATGGCTATGCTGAAAAATAGTTTTTATAACTAGCAATGTGCTCTATCAAATAGTGTTACTGTGCTTTTTGTATATGTTGTAGTTTCCATGGAAATAAAAAGGAGGCATTATGTTTGGAGAAACCTATGTAATACGTAGTCCAAAAGTGCACAAATGTGCTTGTATATTATAATCAGAAAACTGCCTAGATTATTTACTTGTTTATAGAGTGTATTCCTGCCTTTTAAATCTCCTTTGCTTGGGTTGAGTACTACATACAAACAGAGCTCCAATGCTTTTGATGGAATCCTCTAATGCATAAACTGTTGGAAAATCTGAGGTCTATCATCAGAATACTCAGGATTTAAAACAAAGAAACATTAACAAGGTAAAAGAAATATCCACAAATCATCCTGAGAATGTAAATATAAATATATGCATGGTTCTAAGAGTGATTACTTCTAATTTTGCGTTTGTCAATTTTACATACTTAGATTCCTCACAGAGAATACATTCTCTTGAAGAAAACTGGAATAAATGCAAGACAGTAACTATCTCAAAAACAGGGAGCAGAGGAGGAGCAAAGATCAGGGCCAAACTTGGTATACTTCTAAGAACTAAAGGTCCCAAGGTTCCCACAGTAATACAACATATTTTAGGAAAGAGAAAAGATAGAAGAAAACTTCAGCAAAAAAAGATTACTTTTCAGTCTTCTGGAAGTGTACGAAAAGAGCATATAAATGAAATACAAAGAAATGAAATAGGATGGGCATGATAATATGCCTTTTCATCTGATAGGGAGGAAATAAGATACCACACTGGAGCAGCCTTAGGCCAAAATCATTATATGATATCAAAAACTTTCTTCTGCTACTTAAAAGTAGTCAATGTACTTTCTAGAGAGCTTTTCATCTTCCTCTGTCTTACTATTTTCCTTACACTATTGTCTTACATAATGTCTCCACGGTGTTTGCTTTTTTCTGAGAGGTATCTTGTCTTTTCCTTCTTAAAAACAGCTACACTAAAAAGTTCATTAAGAGTTAAAAAAACTTCAATGGACACGAGTAGCAAAATCTCTTTGAATACTGACTATACATTACCATTATTCTACACCTTCCTAAAATCAGCACCTGAAAGTATTATCAGGCATGGATTCAGAACATCTCAGAAAAGAAATCGCACTACCTTATAAACTCTTATGTCTCTTCCAACAGTTTGTAATTCTTTCCATGAAGTCCAAAATTTACTGAGTGTACTTCTAGTTTTGTGGGTGTTTAACAATATCAAGCTAACAAAAGTACCTTTGCTTCTCTTGAGCTCAGGGGATGGATAAAAAGGTTTTAAAAATTACAGAAAGTTCTGCTTTGTAGCTCAGCTCTGCCACAAAATCTGGAGTTAGTGATAAAACACAGCTAATAACAACCACTTCTTGTACACATTTCTCACTCTCTGAGTGAGAATTACCAGTTAGAAAAATATTTTCAGTAACCCAAGCAACTTGTTCAGGTTTTGTGTTTATTCCAAAATACCGCTGTCTGTTAAGCATGAGTTTGTATGCATGTGTTCACTGCACTGTTTTCATCCATATAGGATTAGAATTACAAATTCCAGTAAGAATAAATATCTGCATTTTCAGTTTCAATAGAATAAAAATATTCTCATTAAAACTTCCTTTGTGATTTCATTAAGGCAAAACAAAGTGCACTCCCACTTCGCAACGCTGTACAACACTGTAGAAAAAAGCATATACATTGTAGGCTTTTTTCTTTGTCTGTAGTCATACACATGTACTTGTCTGTCCCAATATCCTTAACATTTGAGAGCTATTACATAATAATCTAGAATCTCCACACTTTAAAAAGCAGATGCAGTTTAAATGGAAATTATTCATGCTTTTCACCACTTTGTCTCAATACAATCTCCAGCATTTTCTCTGTAAGTGAATACAACATGGCAGAGTTCTCTGTGTGTGTACTTACAATGCCAAGCTTTCATGCTCAAATTGGCAATAACTATTCTGTGAGGAAGTTTTTTTATGACAGGAGCTCTTGGCTACATTATCAGTTTCCAAACAGTAGTGAATAAACCATACATGAGTTATGGGAAGCAGCTGGAAACCACACTAACAAAATGTTTTTCATAAAAAGGCTGATAACAGAGCATTGTGGATAGCAAAGAATGTGTGGTGTTGATAGAGAACTGCATACCAAAAAATTCTGGGAGCCTCTGTCAGTGTGGAGTATCTTATCTGAAGCATATAGAGAGGTAGCCTCTAGCTAGGCTACCCTGTGACTCTTTAGCTTTGAAAAGGAAGCACAATATCTTGTTTCTTTTTCTGTGTATTAACAGATTTCAACTCTTTTCCATTCCTCCACTAATAATTATGTATTTCTAAAAAGAGCTCTGAAAATGACTTAACAAGGACCATTCCAATATGGTACTAACTCTGGAAACAGGCACATATCAACATTATTTTATTCCTCATTTATGGGTTGGTCACTCCCCTTACTGATGCTCTGGGCTGGAAATGACATATATTTCTACTACAACAATGATCATTGCCATGATGAACTGCTTGTTGCTACTGAATTGTTTCTCTTGTGTCAAAGCCACAACAAAAGCAGTATGCTGCTTATGAATTAGAATTCCTAGCAATGGGAAAACAAGTTAGGCTGACATTACAGCTTTCACCTGCAGCATCAATGTACACCCCATTTCCTTCTATTGCAAAGAAGGAGTGGGAAGCCACCTGAAAAGAAAGGTGGCTTTCAGCCACTCCTGAAGCTCTTCATCTCCTGAATGTTCCAAAGTTTTCGGCTTCCAGTAGCTCTCTGATTACGGTGAGTGGCTCACAAGCCAAAGGTGTCTGGCCCTCGATCCTGCAGTCATGCACTCCAACGTAAGCATATTCTCAGGTATTCTGAAGTGGCAGCAATTTGCTGGACATGCTACCTAAGAACAACAGTTGGTATTGTTGATAGCCATGACTCCGTGTGTGCTGTGTAACTTTCAAAGACTGAAACTCAACAATTACACCAGTCCTTTCAAGCACCAAATTTAAACAGAGACAAATAATGACAAATGAAAAATCACTTGCTGAAAGGCAGCATAAATATTTACACATCATCACATCTAGGAAATCAGTATTTGTATTTCTAAAGAATTTGTGTTGATAATTTCTGAAGGTTGTGTTTTTGTTTTCTTCTAAATCAGGAAAAAGAGAAGAATGGCCACAAGAGCATAATGATGCATGGCTGCTGAAAGCTCACTCCAGCTCTGGATCAATGCAACAGGAAAGCGTAAAACTCCTTGGAACTTCCTCACAGCAACTTGTTCATGAACTTCAGGAACTGCAAAAGCTAATGGTAAGAGAGTGAAGACATTGATTGGTAATGAGAACCTCCTTTCAAATGTGAAGTTCACTGATATCTGCTTAGGCAAAGAAATATGAACATCAAGCCTCTCACAACTCCATTTTTCAAAGACAAGGCACAGCTCCACAGCTCAGTCTCTATTTGAATGCTCATTCATATTGTGTACTCTACTGTCATGAAACAGTGTACAATGCTGCAATGGGGGGAATGTACCACTACCACTACTTTTTTAGTAATAGCTTATTCCAAACTGGCCACCCTGATCCCTTGTCCAGTGCCCTGCAGAAGGGAGCAGACCATACTATTCACTCATAGAATCCACTGGATGAAGTCATTACACTGTCCTCCCTCCTTAGTCTACACTGTGAACATAATGGTGTGCCAATTTCTGCTTGTCTGCTCATACCTCACAATATTATACAGTCTCCACAGTATCAGGCATACAGTCTCTGTCCTACCCTAAATAAATCCTTCCTGTACTTAAGACCTACCACAATTTTGGTATTTTAATGACATTTATTTATTTTTTCTTCTAACTTTGAATGTACTGCTAGGAAAACAGCAATTGTATTAAGAATAGCTTATCATCCCAAGTCACTTCTACAACCATCATTTACAAGATGTTGAATAAACTGGTAGCTACTGTGGTCTACTAGAGGTGCATGTGTATGCATGGATGTGTACATGCACTTGTGTACATAAAATCAGATGCTTTTTCAGGAGTTTCTAAATCAGATGTGCAAAAAAAATGTTCAGGAGAACAAAGTAATGTTGATAGGTATCTGGAATACAACCTTTAATTTATGGATAGAAAATTTATGGATAGAAAATAAAATGTCAGTTCAAGACAGCCAATCTGTCTAAATCTCCAATTTAACTGGAGATTAAATTACTCTGTTTACTGGTTATGCTCAGTTGATAATAAACTTTATCACTTTCAAGAGAAAATATTATTTCCATATTGTTTTAGCAGATTACTTTTTAGAATTAGGTCTTACTACCTTCTGTTCAAAGAATCTTCTTGATTTCTGCGACTTTGGTACTGGGCACTTATCTGACCTTCTCTTAGTAAATGGGCACAAAACCATTTAATTATAATGCGTATGGAATCATGCTTACATAGCCTCTTTTGCAAAATGATACAGATATAGATGATCACCACAATGAATTCAGTTTCACTATCAACTCAAGCTGATGTTCAGCTATTTGAAAACAGACATGTTGCTCATTCACAGATTAAGCCATTCTGCTGATGCAGTGGAAGCATGTCTATCAAATCAATTACATATAAAGCAACAAGGATTATAGAAAAAAGTAATAAAACTACTGGAAATCACAAATAATACTTCAGTGAAAAAATACATTACAGAAAAGGTATTTATATAATGCCCCAAAATACTCTCTCTCCTATCTTATTTGATTTATTAGTCTCAATTTCAATTAGATCTTATTATATTGTGTTATTTTGCATTTCCAATATCATAGTTAGTAAAATAAGTTTTCCTCCATAGATTGTTGCCGCTGTTTCCCCCCCCCCCCCCCCCTCCTTCCTTCCCATTTTGTGTGGGGCCGGAGTGGGAATAGAGGGGCAGGGGCCCCTGTTGATCTAGTTAACGCTGCAACATAAAGGAACACTATACTAAAAAAAAAAAAAAACCACTAAAAAAAATCCAAAGAAACATCTCTTAACCTGAGATTACATGCTGTGATATATGATTGTGTCATCTCTGCCTTCAATTCTACAAGCTACCACAAATTGCACAAATATCAACACATGCTATTTGATTATAAGCCACAAAGGTTTCAATCCTGTCAAGGTTTCAATCAAAGCTGCAGATATATGAGCATGGCATGCATAAAGCCTGCATTCTGATACAGTCAAAACTAATTAGACTTTTTACACAGCCTTTTTCTACTCTTGTGTATACACCACCTGTATTTGTCTCTTTGCCTTGACAGAGTGAGGAGGTCACAGAAAACGAATGTTTCTCAAGGTTCTTCAAGAGGCTGCACCACAATGATTTGGAATAAAAGAGAAAATACTAAAATCTCTTCAGACAGGTGTTCCAGTAGCCTTGGCAGAGGGGTATCACGTCAGAAAAGAAGTCTACCAGTATGGTTGGTTTTGCAATAATTAAGACACGCCAGAGCTTTCAAATAAAAGGTAATCTCCTCTTTGAAAGCAAGAAACACTCCCTCTTGGATTATCATGCACATCCCACGCTGCCAACCATTACTTCCCTATCTGCTATTGTATCTTCATAGGAATATTCAGTCCACGTTAGATCCTTTAGCTGAAGGATCATTACTCATCCCTAGGAAGAAGGGAGTGTATCTTCTCTAAGAATGTCTGAGGTCCGTAAGGGGACCTACCGTTCCTCAACACCTTCCCCCTGGAGAGAATAGCATGAGGAAAGTACTAAAAAATATTTAAAATTATTTCCTTCTCTCCCTCTCTCTGTAGAAGAGAGGTGATAAAGGCCACACAATTTCCTTTTAGACTTTGCTTTTCTAGCTACCAGCTTCCCAGAGGCAAAATCAATAGCAAAGATGTATTGCCAGCATTTAATTAGTTTGTTACTGTTTTCGACTGATGTACCCAAAACTAAAAGGAAGCCCTGGCCAAATTAATTTCTGATAAACAATTCAATCAGGTGTAGAGAGCCAAGTGGCCATTTATGTGGGGTACACAATGACCAGATTCACAGTTCCTTCTCAGTGCTTAAAAATCTATAGTTAGCAAAGCCCAACAGCAAATACTGCTACTTCACATTAACAATTCCATCATTTGGGAATTAAAACTTCAGATTATTTTGTGAAGCATGGCCAAGATAAAACTTGTTGTTTAAAATAATTCTTTATAAGTATCAACAAATGTAATAAAGTTTCAAACATGAAAGCAAAAGGTAAATTTTTCACATTTCAGTTCCAACACTGTAAAGGGAAACTATTTCATGCTTAAAATTCAAAGACAGCGTGTCAAGTAATTTCACTGTTACAGACTTGAATTACCTGCACTGGCCTGAGGGCATTATTCATTCTCTGAGAAAAATTGTACTTTAATATTGCTATGATTTTCCGAAATAATTTTAATGCAGAAGCCTGGATGAATCTGAATCATCCATTTCAAGATTAAAGTGATGACATTCTCTGACTTTAGAGAACCATTTAATTGAGAATAGAGCTCAGGGATATGCCCAAAATCAAATATATGAATGAGAAAACAGTATTAATACAAGGACTAGTATTTTCCTTTCTTTGCTTAATTTCTGGTTTGCTGATACTAAACATTATATTGAATGCTTATGCTATATCAAAAGATCGTGAAATTCTTGGCCACTGTCCCAGACCATTTAATGATTTGTCACATGCAGGAGGAAAGATAATCTTCCCACTAGGCATTAATGGATCCATTTTTGGAAGTACTGAATTATTAATCTCTTTTAGGGGTTATCTGTTGCCTGATCATTTGTTAACTTTATATGAAGCTGAGTGCTGAAACCAGAGCACAGTCTGAGGAGACTTAACTCCACAATAGAGCCTGAAGTGAAGTAGGAACTTCCATCATTGACCAGGGTAGGGCATGAATTTACTATACAAATAACTGTCTGTACCCTAAGGCTTTTTTAAGTATATTGATAGTAAAAGGAGGACTAGGGGGAATGTGAGTCCACTACTGAATGAGGTGAGTGCCCTGGTAACAAGGGATGCTATGAAGGTGGAGATACTGAACATCTTCTTTGCTTCAGTCTTTACTATTAAGACTGCTCCTCTGAAATTCCATATCCTGGAGGTAAGAGAGAGAGGCTTGGGAACTGAAGTCTTCTCTGTGGTTCAGGAGGAGATGGTCAGAAGCACCTAGACAAAATCAACACACACTAATCCATGCATCCCAATGACGTTCACCCATGAGTGCTGACAGATTGCTGAACCACTATCATCTTTGAAAGGTCTCAGCAAATGGGAGAGGTGCTTGAAGACTGGAGGATACCTAATGTCACTCAAGTCTTCAAAAAGGGCAGGAAGGAGGATCCGGGAAACTACAGGCCAGTCAGCCTCACCTCTGCCCCCGGAAAAGTGATGGAACAACTTGTTCTGGATACCATCTCCAAGCAAATGGAAGAGAAGGTTACCAGTAGCCAATATGGAGACATCATGCTCGACCAACCTGGTAGCCTTCATATGATGCCGTCATATGGAACACTGGAACACTGGCAGGGTTGACAAGTGGAGAGCAGTGGATGCTGTGTGGCTTGACTTTGGCAAGTTGTTTGATGCTGTCTCCTACAGCATGCTTGTAATGAACATTAAGAAAGTGTGAGATAGATAAACAGTGAGGTGAACTGACAACTGGCTGACTGGCTGAGAGACTGAGAGAGTTGTGGTCAATGGTGCAGAGTTGTAGGCCTGTAGCAAGTGTCTCCCAGGGGCTGGTTTGCTGATAATAAAAATCTGGGAGGAGTGACTGACATACCAGAAGGCTATGCTGCCATTCAACAAGACCTGGGAAGACTAGCGAGTTAGGCAGAGAGGAACCTGATGAGGTTCAGCAAGATCAAGTGTAGAGTCTTGCGCTTGGGAAGGAATAGCCTTGTGCATCAGTACAGGTTAGGAGCCGATCTGCAAGACAGGAATTTTGTAGAGAAGAACCCAGGTGTCCTGGTGAACAAAAGGTTGACCATATGTCCTTGTGGCCAAGAAGGCCAATGGTATCTTGCGGTGTATTAAAACACCTGAAATACTGCATCCAGTTCTAGGCTTCTCAGTTCATAAAAGACAGTTATATCCTAGAAAGAGTCCAGCAGAGAGTGACAAAGATGATAAAAGGGCCTGGAGTATTTCCTATATGAGGGAAGTCTGAGAGAGGTGGGACTCTTCAGTCAGGAGAAGAATAGGATGAGAGGGGATCGTATAACTGTTAATAAATATCTCAAGTTAAGGAGTCAAGTTGATGGGGGCAGAGTTTTGTTGGTAGAGAGCAGAAACTGGAACACAAAAAGTTCCACACTAATACAGGGAGGAGTGATTGTCAGAGTGATGGAGCATTGCAGCAGGCTGCCCAGACAGGTTGTGGAGTCTCCTTCTATGGATACTCAAGAGCCACATGGATGTCTACTTGTGTGACCTCCTGTAGGGAACCTGCTTTAGCAGAGTAGTTGGACTTGACGATCTCTGCAGGTCCCTTCCAATACCTACAGTTCTGTGATTCTGTGACAGTGTATATTAAGAACTTTTCAGCAGCATGATTCCAGATGAAACTTTGGGTGAATTAGTTCTCTTATGACCATATGGCAGATACCAAAAATGATGTCAGTATATAATTAATTCTACCAATAAAATAGGGTGAGTACCTTATGCTTTTTTATATATAGTTCATTGTAGTTTTGTGTTTATATAGAGTATTGTATCTTTTAATATAGTTTACTGTATTTTTAATATAGTTTATAACATGATAAAATGTGGTAGGACTTGTTAAAGTGAAAGAATTCACACTTTTCTTGAACATTTCCTAGATAAGCTTTTATGCTATTGGTATCAAGGTGGAGCCATATTTATTAGAAAATCAACCATAAATGCTGGTTTGACTCACTACTTTCAAGCTAACTAGATGTCTTGATAGCAAAATTTCTTAAATTTAACTCTAAGAATCTCATTATTAGAGTTCTCATTATGGTAAAGCATTGATTACCTAAGTGCAATGAGCTTTAGGTGTAACTGCTGAGTACTGAGGGAATTTATATTGTAATTGCTAGAAGCCAGGGGAGTATCACACGGGCAGTCTTACTAACTGAAGTGTGGATAATTCAGGTTCCCAGGTGCATTAGCTATTCTTCACTGGATTCAAAGTCATCCTTGCTCTCTGAGCCAATGAAGGCTAAAACCACAGAGGACAAGAAGCAGCAACTCCTTTGATGAATAAAATAATGTGAAAAATTATCCATAAGAGAAATTAATTAATTAGTCTCCTCCTGTATCTGCACTGGTTTTGACAAGATTCGCTGTTTGGTTTAGAAGGTACAGCATTCAAAAAACAGGAGAAGTGACTAAAAAAAAATTAAAAAATAAAAAATAAGGATTTCTTCCAGAACTAGTACCCTGTTTAAATGATAAGATTAAAAAATTAACTACTGCTTTCCACAACTACGGAAATCCATCACAAAACTTTAGGCATAATGTCCTGTTGTCCATTGCAGTATAGAAATTTCAAGCTAGAAGAAGTAATTATGATCTAACTGCCTGAACCACTATCTACTAAAGATTTCAATTCACAAAATCACATATTCTATTCCAGACACTAAAGAACCTAATTATTAGCATTTCAGAAAGGCAAGTCAACTTTGTTACGATAGGATAAAATAAAACAGTACAGTGTTAAAGTTTACAGCTGTGGCAACATATCATAACATTATACTGTAATTAACTCAGTTTTCTACTTCAGCAAAATTTCTGCTGTGAAAATTATTTCAAGATTTTGATTTTTCTCCTAAGCTTTTACTTACATTAATAAAGATTTATTTTTGTTGTTTTTCCTCTTCTGCTACTGAAATGCAGCCCTGATGACTCTGTCGCTCAGTGGCTGAGTTGGTCTGAAGTTATCTCCTAGGATTCCGTCACAGCCCTCTAGAAGTTCTGCACCCTTAACATGTGTCCTCAGTCTACGAAATTCCTCTATCTGAAAAGCAAAAAAGCAGTCATGAAGATGAGGTACATTCTGCATTATGGGACTAATGATAGAAATCAGCATTCCCTGCCACTTCTGAAATTTGGAGTGTTCAGACACCATTTCTAACATTTAA
Source organism: Perdix hodgsoniae (assembly GCA_035772895.1). NCBI lineage: Eukaryota > Metazoa > Chordata > Aves > Galliformes > Phasianidae > Perdix > Perdix hodgsoniae. The sequence continues at coordinate 2,225,056 of JAPSGF010000019.1, read as the reverse complement.
AAATAGTTGCCAGCACTAACAGAATAGAGAAAAATAAGAACTTTTATATATATGGTTTGGAAAACATACCCTTTGCGTTTTCTTTTGGGATCTGTAACGTTCTCACTCACTGCAGATTACATCCCACAAAATCAATCTCACAATTGTGACATGAAAGTAATCATTTTGGTCTTCTTCAAAGAAGTGTAGGAATAACTCAGTTAACTGGAAATTGTTCTGTTATTCTTCCAGTGATTTATTACCCAAAACTGTTGCTTCATTTAAATTAAAATTATTTGCTAAACCAGCAAAATATTGAAAAGGCTTTAAGCTTTAGCGAAAGTCTGTTGACATTTTATACCAAAAATATTTTTTTTAAATAAAAATGAAATATTACTTCAAAAGTTCTGCAGATGTTAAGTGCTCAATATACTTTTTAAAATAAAATAAAAAATCAATACAAAACGTTTCAGATCTTCCAAAACAATGTATTTTGAGGGTACAGACTCTTCAGATTTTTCACTCTAACCTGATGTAGGAAGACTCAGAGCTTCCATCTCCATCGTTTGTACCAGCATCAAGTTCTATGTGATAAAAGGCTATGAAAACCAATGCATCTGTCAACATTATGCCTTACTGTTCAACAGGATAGTTACAGTTGCTTGGTTGCTGTTTTTCTTTTTTTTAATTTGCTTTTGCTTTGGCATATAGTCAATCTGGATACATCAAACCTACCTGAAGGCTGACTTCTCTGACTTCTCTAGGCTGAGGCTCTGTATGTGTACAGTCTCTATGTAGCCTCACTATGTAGCCCAGCTGTAACTTGAAAATGACACAGAACTTGAAAATTTTACACATCAAGTAAAATGGAGCCTGAAGTTTAATCTTTTTATTATCTCAGACATTATGAAGAATGATTTTCTTCATGAAAAACACTCTATGAAGGAATAAAGGGAGAAGGCAAGTGTGATTCCAGAATTAAAGGAAGTTAGGTACTGAACAGCGGGTAATGACATTTTTGTTCTTATATTGCCCACAGAGAATACTTTCTTACTGCAACTTGGAAGACAACTGCCTTCACTGTTTTGTTCCACTCTACTGCAGAAGTGACAGAGACTTATTTAGTTGATTTAGAGGCTAGCTTTGCTCTGCTGCTTTTTCCTCAAAGAACTGTGCTTAGATATCAACTGTTCTGCTTCTGGCAGCTGAGGTACAAGTCGATAGCTTAGACTGTAAAATGAAAAGAAGAAGGAACTATAAAGCTCCTTCAAAGTGCTTTTAGAGGCAGATCTCAATTTTGAAAGATTTTTTTATTGTTTATTAAAAGCAAACTGAAAACAAACTCGCTTCAGGCTACTGAACTGAAAATGTCTTCAGTCAAGTGCTGATAAGTGTCCGTCACCATCACTAAAGTGAATCAACTCTGGAAAGTCTGAAATAATTGTTTTGGATGGTGCATTTTACAGGAATTTGGCTTTTTTTAATCTTTCGAAAATAATAGACTTTAAACACATATGAAGGGAAGAGCAGTGGCGAAGTCAGCATTTGTGAGTTATCTACTACAACTGTGAATGCTCTGCCCCAATTCCTACAGTGAAATCTTTCTCCACAACGTTCTGCTCACAAAACATCTTCCAGTTTCTCCAGTAAAGTAGGACCGATCTGACCCCGCTATCTGTTCTTACATCTTCAGGGAAGTCAGGAATTACAGCCTCATTCTAGATGGATAATTGTTTCTAAGCCCACCATGGTGACATGTGACCCCTTCATATTAGGGTTGAGATCCCAACGACAGAGGCCTTCTTACATACATGGTAGTCTACTTCGTTCTCGAGAAGTGGTGCTGTCAGAAAAGAACACTTAGATGCGCTGATGCTACTTTTCATACTTAATTTCCAAGTGAAAAGACAATATTTGTGCCTTGTTCATACTGCTTAATCTAATACGGAATCATTCACTATACCCTCTTCATCTTCTTATCCCAACCCCCTATATTTCACTGCTATAAAGTACATTCTGAAGAGGAAATCCTTTAGAGACACAAAGATGAGCTTCCTTGGATATTCACAAACCTTCAACAGAAACAGCCATCTACAGAAGGTTTTCTCACACCCAGAACACCACAGTCCTGTTCATACTGAAACTTGGGGTCAAAATGTAAGGGTAATTCCACAATGTTAACATTCCTACTTCTGCTGAGTAAAAATAAAGTTAGCTTACATTTTGTAGGTTTTGCAAGAATGTTTTTGCTAATCCCCTGTATTCAGATCCTGAATTTTGCTTTATTCTGTTTTACTTAAATATTTGCTGAAGAGTATTTGTGTGTTTTCTCTAGGAAACATTTCTTTTACATGAGAAATAGAAACCTTACCCTTCTGAAAATTTCACATTTCCTTCAATACACCTTTCCAGAATAAAATAATATTTCACAGACTGTTTTATTTCACAGGCTGTACAGATTTTGCACAACTCCCACTCCATTTCCATATACTAGCTACTATTTCTGTCCTTTAAGAGGACTTGACTTTGAATGAACTAGATGAAAGGACTAGAGACCCGGCCATTCAATACAAAACCAGTTAACTCTGACAATGACGGCAGAACAACAGCTCCTCACTGCATCATTGTGTTAAATCCCTACTCTGCCTGGCTTAGACAATCTATTTGTTCTAGGCTTTGGTGCACCACAAAGCACATAATTCACGATGTCCTATTTAAAAAATATATACAGTGGAGAGAAGCATAAGCAAGTTTTTTTTTTCCAATTTTTTGCCTGCTCTTTTCAGGCCTAACAGGAGAGATTTTTCTATTTTCTTTAATCGTTTTTCAGTGGTGTATATGCATGAGCAAGGAGTCTTATAAAAGTATTCAACACAGTTAATCCTGTATTGTAATATATTGTAATGTAAGACAAATGAAGATGATAAAAAACACAGAAGGAAGGCAAGAATGTGCAAAAAGAACACTGCAGGATGCAGCTTTTCACACAAGGCTTGATCTCCTTCCAACAGAGTTCAGTAATGAAACTTCTCCAAGAACTGTATTTGCAAAACATTATTCTCCAGTTGCCTGCACACATTTTATCCAGATCTCACAAAACTACTTACAAAAAACTACTTTCTGATGGAAGTGCAGACTCATAGCACAGAATATCACTTGTACTAAAATAACAGCAATGGACTAGAAATTCACACTCTGATGCGACAGTCCTGATTTGTTATTTTATTGTTCATGGCATGAATCTGATCCAACCTCTTTCTCTTTCACAGCCACCTCTCAGCTGCACACTATGTCAGTGGCAGTATGAAGTCCTCCAAGCCCCTCCATGACTTGTAAGCTCTTCACCACTGCAAAGCTCTGGACTAGATTTATACCAATCAATGTACTTCAGCAACACAAATGCATTTATTCCTCAAATAAAGCTGGGTAAGGTCCAAAATTCTAGTCTTTTCCCTGTGAACTATGCATCTATATGAAGATCTCTGTTTAAGAAGTATTCAAGATGTGCTCAATAATTAAAGCAAGAAGACAATGCCAAATAATGAGTTTTGATAACAGTGGCACAATATTTCTCTCCTGGAGATCTATCCCCTTCACATCATATTCCACCATTTTGTCTTGTGGTAAATGAGCACATACATTAATTAAAGTTGCATTTTTCTGCTTAATTCTTCTCTTTCATGCACCCTTCACACAATCTCCCAGCACAAATACCTTGAAATGAGCCCTCTTTTGTCCACCGACTAGATCAAAAAGGAATAGAGAAAACAAAATATGTAACTAGCATGAAATCAAATTTTATACAATGACTTAGTCTTATGAGTATGGTTTTCATACTTCTAGTGAAGTCCTCTTACTTATCCATATCATTTCCAGGCAATTAGCTGCTGTGTTACAAAATAAACTGCCTTTAAAGTTATTCTGAATCTAATATCAACAACAGAGTGATGTTTCCATCTACTCAGTAGTAAGCAGCCATAAAACTTATCCATTTGTAAGCAAAGAAATACCAGATTCAAGACTGATAGGATATGTTTAACTTATAGCTAGCAAAGAAATAAGCTTACTGGGAGCAATTACTTTTACCTGTGATTAGAGCTAGAATTCACTTTCTGTGTGAAAATAATCAATGCTAATTCAAAATGATAAGTCATTAAAACATTGTGCTGGGTTTACTAGCAGAATTTCAGATTATTAAAATTGAAATAACATGAACTTATCACCTTTTATATTTTTTTCCTTCTGTTTGCACATCCTCCAGAATAGGCAATAAAAATTAATGCTTCAGGGATTCTAGATAGTTTCACTTAGGTTATATCCACATTTCTCAAGTTGGGATTCGCAGAATGAAGGAGAATAACTGTCAGAAGCTTTCACTTTTTTTACTGGGCTCATTTGCGGACAGGTTTGCAATTTCTTTCATTTGACTGTTAGATATTATAAAGAATATACTTTAAAATACATACATATAAAATTAAATTTAAATAGGTCGTTTCCATTTGACATTTATTACAAAATAGAACTAAAAAAAGAGCAAGGTAAGCAATGTATAGTTCAGCTCAATACAGTTAGCCTGTACAATGTTAACATTTTTTATTCTCCAGGATGTAGTGTCTCCCTGTGCATTTTTGTTCCTTTAACATCAAAAAGCAGTGGTATTTGAAAGCTTACAATTACAAAGAACTGAATTTCTTTTGCCCATTGACTTATTTCTTTTCTTTCACTTTGACTTAAATACAGAAGTATTTTAAATGCAGATGATAAATGATAACAAGGTTTTTCATCTCTGACCTTTGCGTTGCCTTCAGTGACTCAAAAGGTTAACCTTTACTTGAAAAGCCATGTACTGATCTAATGGGATCTTCATGGAGAACAGACATAATGCCCTGATATATATATTTGCACACCATAACCTTTAGCTCATAACCATATTCCAAGGTCACTTCAAGCAGAACTGTTACCTGCACTTGGGACACAGTCAAAGGATAGCGAAATAAAATCCAGGTGACACCTTCGCTGCAGGGTGGGATTGTTAGGGAGCCCTCATACACCCAGTAGTCACGCAGTAGAGGATCTGAAATTAAAAGAATTTTAATGACATTAAGGAATAAAATTGTACCTTTTAATTATGATGGCTTATGACAGCCATGAGTTTTCTCATATGATGAAGTTAGTATGAAGAAATCTAAGGTGTGAATTTATGACCTGCTAAGTACTGTTAACTACTTTCTCATGTGAACACACATAAACACACACTTATTACATAACAGTAACTTCTTCTGGTAGATTGATTATAGAATCATAGAATCATAGAATTGCTCAGGTTGGAAAAGACCTTAAAGAGCACTGAATCCAACTGCAACCTAACCAAACTACCCTAACTCTAACAACCCTCCGCTAAATCACGTCCCTGAGAACCACATCCAAATGGTTTTTAAACACATCCTTGGATGGTGACACAACCACCTCCCTGGGGAGCCTATTCCAGTGCTTAACAACCCTTTCTGTCTGGAAGTTTTTCCTGATATCCAACCTAAACTGGTGCAACTCGAGGCCATTTCCCGTCATCCTGTCACCTGTCACCAGTGAGAAAAGACCAACTCCACTCTCGCTGTAAGCACCCTTCAGATATTGGAAGAGAGAAGTAAGGTACCCCTCAGCCTCTTTTTCCCCAGACTAAACAGCCCCAGTTCTTTAAATCTCTCCTCGTAGGTCATATTCTCCAAACCCTTCACAAGTCTTGTCCTTCTCTGGACCTGATCCAGCACCTCAGTGTCCTTTCTGTACTGAGATGTACAAAACTGAACACAGTACTCAAGGTGAGGCCTCACCAACGTCAAGTACAGGGGCAGGATGACTTCCCTGGTCCAGCTCACTTCACCATTCCTGATACAAGCTAGGATGCCGCTGGCCTTCTTAGTCACCTGGGCACACTGTTGGCTCATGTTCATCTGACTGCCCATCAGTACATCAAGGTCCCTTTCCAGCCACACCCCCCCCCAGGCCTGTAGGGTTGCCTGGTGTTATTATTTTAAAGATTAAAATGCCACTTTATAGAAATGGCAAATAACATAAGCCCAATCCCTTAAACTAACAGAATAAATAAATAATATGCTGGGAAAAAGTCTCCATATTTCCTGATTTCACATTCTCTACTGCAGTAATTGTTGTTAGACTTGCCCTCATTTGGGCCTACATCTGAAAAAGGAATGGAGGAATGAGTGCTCTTCTTGCCACTCTGGTCAAGTAGAACCTCAAGCTTACTACTCCATGGAGCTTAAAGTTCATAGCTGGATTGACATTTCTTATCTCCAAGACAGGCAGACAACTTTATTGGGAAAAAACATCCCATTTTGAAAGTAGAAAGGCTGTGGTGATCAAACAGTGACTAAATTCTACATCCTAACAAAACACTTCCATTCATAATTCAGGTGCCATATTTTTCAAGATGCACTACTGTCTCCTAGCTCTGGAAAAGTGAGTTGAACTTCATAGGAAAAAAAAAAAAACCTTCAGAAATCACTTCGTTTCTCATGAAAACATATCACACGGAGCTGCCCTTTGCTGTTCTGTGAGTGTAGGCCACACTCACAAATGACTTCCTGGCTCAGCTGAAGAAATAGAATATATTGCCTGATCATAAAAGAGGGTAAAAACAAACAAACCTGGAGAGGAACTGGACACTGACGACATGGGAGACCTGTGGGAAAGTTGTGACTAGCTTGACAAGAACAGGATGGGAGGTTGGAAATTGAAATAAACTTGTTTGGTTGACCTAACCTGTTACTACCATTTGGTACTAGATAAGAGGAATATCAGACAGAATAGTGTGATATTAGATAGATATCAGACAGAATGGTGTGATATGTAGAATTAAATCTTACTAATGAAACCTGTGCTCCTCAGCGAATGGATTTTGTTTTGTTGGTCTCATTTTCTTTCTCAGTTACTGAATTTCACAGCAAGAAGTTGCACTGTCAAGCACTCAAAAATTAAGAACTGCAAGAATTAATTCAGCCCACCATGTGCATGCATTGTAGCACAGTCTCATCACATGATCACATACATCATTTACTTGCAAAGATGGATGATTCTATCTTTAAGAGCAACAGCTAACATTCAGCTTTTTCAGTACCATATGTGGTCCTAGGTCTATTCAAACCCTGCTTCTGACAAGGACTGTTCTTTTTTATTTTTTGTATTTCTAGTGTACTCATTTCTTCAGTGTCCAAGTGCTTCACATGTATTAGTTCATACTTCCAGAACCTCAGTAAGGTGAGGAAGGACAGATTACTCCCAATTTTTTAAGCTGGGGAACTGATGCACAGGGAGATTAAGTTGAAATGCATCTATTCATTTGAAGTGTTCAATATGAGATGCTTAGAACCTGATATCTCAGAGTGGTTAACACTCTATAGCACTTAATGCAGTAGAGCACTGCTCCCATTGACTTCAGTTGCAGGTATAAGCACTCAGCACTTCTGTAAATCAGACCCCTTGCTCTCAAGACGGGCACCTAGAAAATGAGGAATACAGAGTTAGAGATCACTTATGAAAATTCCGGTTTATGTTTGGTTTATACTTGATCAGCATCAAGCCAGGAACTGTGAAGCATAGGTTCTGTGAAAATAACTTCTGCTAAAGCATGTTTTATAATACATGTTTATGAAAGGGCACAGGCAGCCTTAGTTCCTGCAATTTCTAAATGCTGAGCACTTGACCTTGCAACCTAAATTATACTCCTTTGATAACATTAATATAGGTTAATAAATAATGGGGTTATTTTGAAAAATTGTTTAAATATCTTATTACTGTGGCATGAAATTTATTTCAGAAGCATTCCTTGAAGAAGTATTTATTTCACAGATTATTTTTTTTTAAGTAGTGTTTTTTCAAGGCAAGTTAGAGTGTTTCTTATTGTTATTCTTGGCTATATGAACTTGAATTTGCCTCCCACTTACACTACCCTTTGTATCCTATACAACTGACATTGTCACTGCTTCCAAAACACTAACTTGTTAAGTGGGTAACCTTCTACATTTTGAAGAGAAAGCAGGCCTCTGTTTAAATAAATTATCTCCCTATTTCACGTAACAGTAGAGAAAAAATTACACATCACTATCCCTGTAGGTGAGATAATAAATCATCAAGAAATCTAGACACAGTGTTGCCAGCAGTGCACAGGCTGCAATATCACATTCCACTGAAGTGAGAAAGGTGTGAATTTATCCCAAGTTCAACAGGAACTTCCACTCTACTGCTATTAGCACCATTACATGGAAAACTGTATTATCACCTGATGGGGCATATTCTCAACATTGCAGTTAAACTGTTCTTTAGTTCAGGACCATTTCAGCCTTTGCAATTACCTAGTAATCCACCCACATAAAAATAAGTAAAGGCACCTACCTGGTAATAAAGAGTTGGGATTAAAACAGGGTATAGTTTTGGACTTTCCCTGAAAAAATGAATACAAATCAATCTCACCTCTAGCTATGATGAATGGAAAGGTAAAATACTGTGTGTTTTCTAAAATTTCCTGTGAAAACACTACCATCATTTAATCATCACTGTGTTTGTCCTTGCAACTACACAATAGTTGTGTGTGGTTTTGACTTTTTTATGTATTTCCTTCTAAGATTATCACAGAAATTTGCTAACTTACTTCTTTTAGTACTTGGGCTCTTCTTCAGGCCCCAACCTTAAAATACTTTCTCTACATGAAATTCAGGACTTCCATACAAAATGAGTTTAAAAAACAAGGGACAAAATGATCATTTCCTTGACTGACAGAAAATACTTATTAAATACTCATTCCACTAATTTAATGCAATAAAATTTTATGTATGCAGAAGCATGTTTGATGCTGACCCTCCAAAAGTCACTAGCATAAAATGCTTGTAATGACAATGCTATTCACCATCTTCCTCTACTTAGCTTTGCCTTTAATGATGAAGCTACAAAGTTCTGCGGACTGATGTTTCCACAGTTGCCTTAATAAACAGTGAGTTTGTAATATTACATATAATTACTGTTTACCATATATTATTTGCCTAAAAGATCTTAACTCTCTTCTAGTAAGTCATTTTTCTGTACTTCACCATTCTCTGAAGTGAATGGCTCGTCTCTCCAAGCCAAAATAGAACTGCTCACTAATATACTTTAAAATCAAAGGTAAACATGATTATTTCTGTTTTATAGACAGAGAGATGGAAATAACTTTCCAAGGTAATAGTGCTAGCATTCTGGAGAGTGCTCAAGGATTCTAAATACTGCTATGTTTTTTATCTGTTCTTCAGCGTCCCCACATATAATCCATACAACAAGGCAGCACTGCGTCTTTGTTGATTTCCCACTGCAAGTTAATAAGGGTATTTAATGCATCTTTTTTTTTCCTCTACAAATAAAATCCACAAAAGTTTGGGAATGCTGTTACTAGTATTCACTAAGCATTTTGTCACAATGCTTACATTCATAGTGACTCCATACTGATAATCACTGGAAAGGTGGTACTTGAAATTAGTTACCAGTAAGACATATCAAATTTTCTATTTGATGAAAAAAATGAAATTATGAAAAAAAACTCCTCAAAAAGGAATTTAACTACAAAGACTGTATATTACCTGAAAACACTGTAAAATACTGAGCTTCTGATGTAGGCCACTGAACTACGGCTTTCACAAATGGTTTTACTATAAAGGAGTTTGAAAACATTCTTTCAGTTTCAGTGTTTCACACACTCTTTTCACACACTTACTTCATCTCTGGTTTGTGAGGGAAGCATCTCTTCAGACAATGTCTTACCTTGTACTGGATGTCCTGAAGAATTTCAGTTACAGCCTTTAGGCCTACATGCTCTTTTCCTATCTGAAATAAAATAAGCAATGATGAAATTCAGTCTTTTGCTGTTTCTGAACCTATAAGGCAAGACAGAAGTCAACCAGAACACTAAGCTCTGAAATTGTTTTGAATTAAGTTACCCAACCTCATGTTAATCAAATACACTGATACACAGCAATTCCAAACAATGAAATCCCTATATCGGCATCAGCCAAAATTAAACAGGATTTTAAAAACTTCAACATGAAGACAGGAACTGACAGAACAAGAAAAAGAGCCACAGTTAAGTCTGGTAAGTTTTGACTAAGCCTGTTTTGTAGCGTATACTGCAAGTAAATTCAAAATCATGCAGCACTGTGACACATAAATGCCAAGAATACAATTTGTCCTAACCAGATTTTTGTCAGAAAAACACACAGAAAGGAACAGAATGAACAAACATGATGGACACTTTTTGAATTTGCTCCCACAGTACTGTTAACCCGGCTCTGAGGCTCAAGGGATTGTTTCTTCCCTGCCTGCAGAGTGCAGAATGGCAGATCCTCCCCCTCCATGCACCTCTGGGCTTCTGCAGGCGAAAGCCTGACTCTGCAGCACTGTCCTTAAAGACTGAATGTCTTTAAGGTGTGGAAGATGGGGTTTTCAAAAGAAACCAGTTTCCACAAATGCTGTTCACTCTGCATGATGATTTCAGTTGCTTCTGATCTACATCACCATCCAAAGACCCTACTTTTACCTTCAGAACAACACTGGCAAAATAGAAAGATTCATAGCCCCCTGTTTAGGAAGGGACACCTCCCTCTAGACCAGGTTGCTCAAAGCCCCATCCATCCTGGCCTTGAATACTTCCAAGCAGGGGGCATCCACAATCTCACTGGGCAATCTGTTTCAGTGTCTCAGCACCCTCACAATAAAGAATTTCTTCCTAATACCTAGTCTAAATCTACTTTCTTCCAGTTCAAAACCATTTCCCCTCATCTACACTCATGCCCTTATAAATGATATAGTCGTCACTGGGAGGAGATAAATGAACATCAATAAAACGTAACTTTTATTTCTAGAAAATTAAGAGAATTTTCTCTTTTCTCAAAAAAATGGAATTTCTATTTAAAGCCTTCAAATTGATAAAAGATATTAAAATCATTTCAAACACGTCTGGAGCCTCCAGTACAAGAAAAACAGGGAGCTGTTGGAGAGGGTCCAGAGAAGAGCCACAGAGATGATCAGGGGACTGGAGCATCTTCCCTACAAAGACAGACAGAGGGAGCTGGGCTTGTTCAGCCTGGAGAAAGGAAGGCTGTGGGGTTAACTCACTGCAACCTTTCAGCACTTAAAGGGTGCCTACAAACAGGAGAGGAATCAACTCTTTGAAACAGTGGATAACAGCAGGACTAGGGGAAATGGTTTTAAGTTGAGAGAGGGAAGATTTAGGTTGGATGTCAGGCAGAAGTTCTTTACAATGGGAGTGGTGAAAGTGCTGGAACAGGCTGCCCAGAGAGGCTGTGAATGTTCCATCCCTGGAGCTGTTCAGGGCCAGATTGGATGGGGCCCTGGGCAGCCTGGTCTAGTAATCAATGGGGAGGTTGGTGGCCCTGCATGTGGCAGAGGAGTTGGAGATTCATGATCCTTGAGGTTCCTTCCAACCCAGGCCATTCTGTTGATTCTGTGACGTTGCTTCTAAATTGCACCAAGGTCTGTCAGTTAGGACAGTGAGACCATTTTTATTAACCTTAAAATGATGTGTTTGAGAACTGTGGTGTACAACTATTATATTTTCACGCCTTTCATGGGGAAAATGGTCACTGATTTTCCTCTCTCTGTTACTTTAGTAAGTAGATGAAAACTGTTTTACCATAGTCAATTTTAGTTATATGAACCCCTTCCTCACAAATGAAAAAGCACTTTGCAATGCTTAAAAACTCAGATTAAAGTGGAAGTCCAGAAATAGAAAATGTATCATTTAAGTTTTATGTTTGTTTAAGAACTTACATATAACTTTCTAACCATCTCCAAGGTTACCTCTGCTGGAATTAGAAGGTGACTTACATACACAATTATGACACTGCCCTCTAGGATACAAAACTGAGAGAATAAAAACTTTCTAACTTCCATTTTTTAGTAGTTCTACCTCAGTGTTGGAGACATAACCAAGGTACCTTTACATTCCAACAGAGGTAAAGCTTAAAGGCATTCATAAACTTGTAATGAAAAATGACAAATTAATAATATCACTGTGAAAGAAAAACCATTTGATCTAAGCACGAATTCTAAACTTCTTCCTACCAACCCATTTAAATAAAAAAGTTTGCCACTTCTCATGAGGACGATAAGAAACTGATAGTCTTCTTTACAGGGTGAAGCCCTTGAAAATTTTCAACAGCAATTAGATTATGGGCCTAACTTCCTTGCACATCTTCTCCCCAGTAAGCCTCAAATCTCTGTGTCTCTGGCTCTTTGAGAGTCTGCAGAAGATTCATGACAGCCCTAGTCTGATGTTTCTGAAGTAATGTGATCCTATCTCACATTTCTCCCATGTAAAGTAATATGCTTGCCCCTGTATTCAAAAAGACACCATTCTGCTATTGGTTTTGGGGTCAATGGGTAATTAGGCATTCTTTTCCTCTTTCCTCCTCTCTTCTATGTATTTTCCCAATTCCTGCACATAGGCTGGGGCTGGAATGGAGAAGAACACATCAGAGAGATATCAAAGTACCTCCACCTTCTGACAGTCCCCTCACAGGCATGGTGAGGGGATGCCAAAATATAGTCAAATTCCTTGATTTCATATCAACTCTTCTTTAATTAATGTACATTAAATATACCATTTAAGCAAGATTTACTACTTTAGCATATGCAAAGAGAAAAGGACAGAGAACTATCTTTTGAGTAGAATCCCACGAGTTATACATTATTTTATTTTATGAAATTACTAAAAATGAAACAAAATGTAAAGGAACTCATTTTCCTCACACAAATGATATTGCACGCTAACACATGCAGCACAGGGAACTTACCTGTACAAATAAAGCAATGATAGCTATGCCATGCTTCTTCCCTACTGCTTCATCAATGCTACTGTATAGTGTGGAGTTCCAGTGCATTAGATGAAGCTAAAACAAAAAAATATAAATAGATCAGTACAGAAAAGTTTTGCATTAAAATAATAATAATAATAATAATAATAGTTTCAATTAACAAGGCCTCCACATGCTTGAGCATAGACATACATGTACATGCCTATGTCTATGCATGTATATATAAATGCATTTCTATTAAAAACATCAGGTATTCAAAGGGAGAAAAAAAAACTGCAGAAGAAATTATTATTTATGGTCAGTTACCAAATGTCTGTAACAAAGGTGTAGATAACAGTAACTCTCTTACTCTGAATACTGAAATAACCAATGTAGCTAATCCAGCCTGCCAGCTCTGCCTCTCAGTCTGCCAGGTATGACCATGATTATGGACGTAGACTGTCCAGATATTTACTTGACTGGCTGACTGTTCTATCTCAATGATACTTGTCTCAAACATCATCTTATGAGTCATTCAAATCTCAGTAGTAAAAGTAGGTGAAGTGATATCAGGAGAGGTTAAACAGAGAAGAAGTTAAGCAGAGGAAAATGGCTGGAGAAGCACCTTCAGGACAGGAGAGAAAGAGATGCTAAAGAGGAAAATGAGGGCCCTCAACTGCCTTCTTTCACTATAGGACTTAATGAATGGATACAGGTCAGGCAGGAGACACCGGATGGTAAACGTGAAGTCTGTTCTACTGAGGTGTCAGAGCTGTCTGGCATGATTTGGGAAGTGATGTTTGAGGAAAGTGCTATAAAACTGACTAACAGACAGGAAGGAAGGCCAAAAGGGTGTAAGGAAGGATAGAAGGAAGGGAAAGAGGGGGAGGCAGGGAGAGAGAGACACTACCATCTGCTGTGAGCTAATATGCATTGCAAGCACAAGTTTTTCCAGTCCTGATGCTATAAATATTCTCTGCATCTGGATTTGGTAACATTGCAGAGCTTAGGCATCCTAAGCACAGCTGCTTTTAGGTTTATTTGCTAATAACTTCTGCACGATCCAAACACATAAAACAGATTAAAAAAGTGTGCATTCTTAAATTTAACTCCTGTAGTAAAATCAAGTGATCAATATTTTGATTAGACATGTGTAAGAAGTTAGTGTTATTCTCTTACTTAACACCATTTCCACATTCAGGCACACAAGTTTTTAAAACAGATAGCATACCTTTCTATTTGGTGTTTCAGTTTTGCCTCGTAACTGCTACTGTGAAAGGCTTCTGACAGAGCAGGAATTAACTGAGGGACCGCAGGTTTCAGAAGATCATTTCCTCTCTCCTTATTTCACCTCTGAGGCACTACGCCAGACTACTGCAATTTCAAAAGCCCTTCTCAATATGAACTTATAATGAATCACAGAATCACAGAATGGCCAGGGTTGGAAGGGACCTCAAGGATCATGAATCTCCAACCTCCCTGCCACATGCAGGGCCACCAACCTCTCCATTTAATATTAGACCAGTTAATACTAGACCAGGCTGCCCAGGGCCCCATCCAATCTGGCCCTGAACAGCTCCAGGGACAGGGCATCCACAACCTCTCTGGGCAGCCTGCTCCAGTACCTCACCACTCTCTCTGTAAAGAACTTCCCCCTGACATCCAACCTAAATCTCCCCTCCCTCAACTTAAAACCATTTCCCCTTGTCCTGCAGTTATCTACCCTTACAAAAAGTTGATTCCCCTCCTCTTCGTAGGCTCACTTTAGGTATTGAAATGCTACAATGAGGTCACCCCGCAGCCTTCCTTTCTCCAGGCTGAACAAGCCCAGCTCCCTCTGCCTGTCTTCACAGGGGAGGTGTTCCAGTCCCCTGACCATCTTCATGGCTCTCCTCTGGACCCTCTCCAACATCTCTCTGTCTTTTTTGTACTCAGGGCTGCACACTTGGATGCATTATTCCAGATCAAGCCTCAAAAGAGTAGCGCAAAGGGGGACAATCACCTCCCTGTCCCTTCTTCTGATGGAGCCCAGAATACCATTTGCCTTCCAAGTTGCAAGAGCACATTGCTGGCTCATGTTAAGGTTTTCATCCATCAGGACCACCAGGTCGTTCTATGCAGGGCTGCTCTCAAGGTCTGCTCCTTCCAGTATGTATGGATGCCTGGGATTCCTCAGGCCCAAGAGCAAAACCTTGCATTTTGCTGTGTTGAACCTCATTAGGTTCACCCAGGCCCACCTTTCAAGTCTGTTGAAGTCCCTCTGAATGGCATCCCTTCCTTCCACTGTGTCAACCGCACCACTCAGCTTGGTGTCGTCAGCAAACTTGCTGAGGGTGCACTCGATTCCATCGTTGATGTCATTGATAAATATGTTAAAGAGCACCGGTCCCAAGACAGACCCCTTGGGGACGCCGCTCATTACTGGCCTCCACCTGGACATACAGCCATTGATGATCACCCTCTGTCTGCAGCCTTTCAACCAATTTCTTATACATCGAGTGACCCACCCATCAAATCCACTTCCCTCCAATTTGGAGATAAGGATGTGATGGGGGACCATGTCAAAAGCCTTGCTCAAGTCCAGGTAAATGACATCCATCACCTTTCCCTTGTCCACCAATGCTGTCACTCCATCATAGAAGGCCACCCGATTGGTCAAGCATGACCCTGGTGAAGCCATGCTGGCTGTCTCCAATCACACGCTCATTCCTCATGTGATCAAGCATGTCATCCAGGATGGTCTGTTCCATGATCTTCCCAGGCACACAGATGAGACTCACCGGCCTGTAGTTCCCTCGGTCCTCCTTGTTCCCTTTCTTGTAAATGGGAGTGACGTGACCCTTCCTCCAGTCATCCAGGATCTCACCTGACAGCCATGACTTTTCAAATATAATGGAAAATGGCTCAGCAACCTCCTCCTTCAGAACCCCGGGATACATGCCATCTGGCCCCATAGACTTGTAGACATTCAGTCTCATGAGGTGGTCTTGTACTTGCTCTGCCCTTACAGTGGGGGGGGGGGATTTACCACCAAGGTCCCCATGTAGAGGTTTAGGGATACAGGGCTCAGGGACGTGAGAAATACTAGAATCCTGGACACCAGTGAAGACTGAGGCAAAGAACTCATTCAGTACCTCAGCCTTCTCTTCATCCGTTGAAGCCAGTTCTCCTTTTACATTTACCAAAAGAGGTACCCTCACTTTGGCCTGTCTCTTCTGGCCAATGTACATGTAGAAAGTCTTCCTATTGTTTTTCACATCCCTTGCCAAGTTCAGTTCTGCCTGCGCCTTGGCTTTCCTGATCCCACATCTGCAAGTCCAGACGGCATCCCTGTATTCTTCCCAGGTGACACAGCCTTGTTTCCAGAGCTTGTACGCACCTTCCTTTGCCCTCAGCATGCCCAGAAGGCTCGTGCAAAGCCATGCCGGTTTCTTACCTCCTCCACCTGCTTTCTTATTCAGAGGGATGGAGAGTTCTTGTGCCCTCAGGAAGGCATCTTTGAAGTTCAGCCAGCTCTCCCCAACATCTTTGTTTTTAAAGACAGCATCCCAAGGGATCTTGGCCAACAGTCCATTGAACAGCTTAAAGTTCACTCTTCTTAAGTTCAGGGTTCTGACACCACTCTTTGCCAGGCCCATATCCCTCAAGATCACAAACTCAACCAAGGCCTGGTCACTGCAGCCCAGGCTGTCTCCAACCTTAATGCCTTTAATGATCTCTGCATTGGTGAGCAGAAGGTGCAGCAGCGCTTCACCTCTGGTCGGTCTGTCCAATACTACCTTGACCAGCAAGTTATCATCAGTGTATTCCAGGAGCCTCCTGGACACCATGTGGTCTTTCTAGGAGATATCCAGATGGTTGAAGTCCCCTATCAGGATGAGAGCCTGTGAGCACAATGCTTCCCACGTCTGAAGTAAGAAAGCCTCATCAACAGTTTCCCATTGATCATGTGGCCTGTAGTATATGCCTACCACCAGCTGGCCTTTGTTAGTCCTGTCCCTAATTCTAATCCACAGGCTCTCAACCTGTTCCTGACTGTTTCTCAGAGGGAGTTCCTCGCAGTCTATCCACTCTTTGACATAGAGGGCAACTCCCCCACTCTTCCTACCTCACCTATCCTTCTAAAGAGGCGATACCCCTCAGTGGTGGTATACCAGTTATGGGAGTCATCCCACCATGTTTCCATGATAGCAACAAGGCCATAACTTTCCAAGCCCATCACGGTTTTCAACTCATCCTGCTTATTTCCTAGGCTGTGTGCATTGGTTTAAAGGCACTTCAGCTGGGCTTTCCATCTCACTGCCTTTATAGAGGATCTAGGATCCCCTAGAACAGCAGCATCCCCAGCATCCCCCTGTCCAAATGAAACTATCATAAATGAAACTGAATTTCATATTATCATTGCAAATAATTCTATTTATGTCAATTAAAGGCATTTGTTGTACTAATAAAGGAAACTTTTTTTCAAAAAAATGTACACATGAAAACACTAATACATACGTTCTTGACTACAGAATTTCTAGACACCCAAACGCTCCTTGTTAGAACTAATTCATTTTGAATGTGCTTGGTGTCCTATTTTATTGAATATTACAAGCTTTTCTATACATTTAATTTGCCTTTGGCTTTTAAAGGAATAAAAACAAAGGACCAAACAATAACAACCCAATCCCTAACGCTCACTTCAGCCAACAGAACGGCCGCCACTCAAGAAGACAGTGCACTGCATTTTCCAGAGGGAGCCTGGAGTGTGCAGGAGCCATCCACCAGAGGGGGCTCATGCAGTCCCATCACCCCAACCAAGCCCTGACATTCAGGAGGGAATCTGAGCCAGCTGCGGGCAGGCGCCACGCACACAGAAAAGAAAAAGGTTGCAGTGAACTGCAATCCTGATGGCAACGTCCTTGGTGCTGTGGAGAACAATGCTGCATGGCAACGCTATTCATTTTGTTTGAAATGTCAAAGCAAGCTTTTCCTTCGGTGACTGGAACAATAGAGCTGAGAGCGATAGCCAAATTTAAAAAGTGCATTCCTTCGACTGTGTCAACAAGCAGATCCTGGCTAGGGCTGCCATGACATTCAGCAGCTTGCTGTGCTCCTTTGGAGGTGAAGTCTGTAATCTGATGTTTCAACATGTTCTGACAATTGTTTGTTTCTGAAGATTTGAAAGGCAAACAGCCTCAGAGAGAAGAAAACGAACAAGTACTTCACGCTGTACCAGCAATAATGCCAGTGCATCCAGATACAGGTTGTTGTCCTGTCTCAAACAGCAGGCTTATCAGGGCAGAGACCAGTTCCTATACTAATGATATATACTGGCTAGGTATATAGGTGTGTATATATATATATATATATATACACACACCTACTCCCACAACTTCTGGGATATGAGAAAAGTTAAGTATGAGCCACCGATTATAAGGGTATCTTTAGGCCTTGCCATTTACTTGGGGAAAGAAGATTCTCTGCAGACCCTCAGAGCCTCCTTCCTCCCCACCAACTCAGTGGAAGTCAGGATGGTCTCCTACAAAAAGAAAATAAAGCAAAAAAAAAAACTGAATGTATTTAAGGCTAATGTAGGCATGACTCGACAAAGTCCACATTTAGTAATCCACACTACTAAAGGTACTAAAACATTCTTCACCTTCTGGTCTGAAGGCTTCTGTAACTTTGAGGTTCTGCTCAAGAATGCGTTAAATAAATGTTAGTCTCCTTGGAACAAGAATCACCGTTTTGTACTGGGTTTCTGTAGCTCAGCGTAGAACAAATTTCTGGTCAGTGTTAAAAATGCTTCTGCATTATTGCCTTAGAGGCAGTAATAATTCCAGTAGATTAGCACTCTGTTTTTTACACAGTAGGTTGTAAACTTGTTGCCATAAACACTTGTGGAGTCACACAGTACCAGCAGGTTCATAAATGGGTTGGATGAATTATGTCCACAAACAAATAAAAGAACAGGCAGAGATGTAGCCTTAGGTCCAACAGCTCACAGATGATTGAGTACAACACACGAAGTGGTAAGGCTGAGGTGCTCCTCAGACAGCATCTCTTACTGCCACAGCTACAGATGGAATACTGGATGGAACACTGGTCTGATCCCGCATGGTATTCATCATGTTCCCATGTTTTGAATGTAGATGATGCTTGGAATAGCTCTTCACAGAAAATGTTCTCTTATTAGGGACATATGAGATGAAATTAGACAGGAAAACCAATGAAAATTAATAATGCCAAAATACATCCTAACAAGAAGCCATTAGGCCTCACATCTGCTTTCCAATAATCCTGTGCACACACATTTAAATAGATGTCAACATCTGTTTAAATATATGGAAGCCAAATCAAAATTATTCTTCTACAGTACAGGAAAAATGTAGCTCAGATGGAGGCTAGATAATTCAATGAACAAGGGATTCAGAAAGGGGAATATTTCTAAGAAAGTTGTAAAACCTAAGTCCTAAGTGTCCTTCCAAATGTTGGTTCCAAATTGTTCCTTCCAAATTGTGGTTTTTCCTATGTATTTGTGTGACTGTCTAGTGCATTTTTGCCTTCTGTTTATTTGATTTTTAGCAATATGGCATCAGAAAAAAACATCAGATAACTGTAGAAGAAAAAATGACAGCAAAAAGACTACAAACATAGAATTTGCTAAAGAGAACAGTGCACAAACAACATGGCCTGTAACTTTTGTAAATATTAATAGGAATCAGATGTGCACAGACGAAAGAGCTCAGTGCTTTTACAAGTCTTGAAAATATCAATATAATGTCTGCATACACTGACAACTTCATAGCAGCCAGGGCAACTTACTAGATCAGTGATCTGTATTTTGGCAACCTTTAGTTTTACAGTGATTTGACAGCTATATTGATTTGAGACATTGATTTGAGAGTGCCTGCACACAAGTGGTAGGTGCCAGCCTCTGATGCGAACACGATTATATGTGTTTTTTAAATAACCACCTCAGTGTATTGGCAGCTCACCAGTGTGAGCTTCGCTGTAGGTACAAACAAAAGCAGGAGAGATGCTGTTCAAGTCGCCAGCTAACGTGTTGATACTCGGTTATCAGGTTGTTTCTATACAACCAGAATGAGTGAGCTGTGCTGCTGATTGTCATATCTGACTTGAATGCTAGACAGCGTACTTTTACAGAAATACCAGAAGTGTGAGAAACTCCTTTGCATTCCAAAATCCAAAATTATCTGGATCCTTTTAATATTCCAACTGTAAATTAAAGAATTGTAGTGACTTAAAATCCTTAAAGTTGGATGAACTGAAAATTCATAAAGGCAAACAATAACCAAGTACTGATAGAGCTGATTTGTTTTGTGAACAGCTGGAGAGATTCTCCCTCCCAGGAAAGATTAAGGAATTATTCCAGGCAGCAAAGTGAACCCCACAGAAGGATTATTTGGTACAGAACAAATGTCGAGGATCCTCTTAATTTTCACCTGATCCCCACTCAACCAAAAGGCTTTTGATCCTAGTCCTGATATTCTTGCCCAGAAGAAACAGACGCTGACATTAACTAGCTACCTATCTCAAATCAACACTGCTTCAAAACTGAGTAAGGACCTGAGTTTTGGGCTTTAAGTGCAATAAGCAAATGAAAACGTCACACTTCAATGAGTTCCTTTCTCTATCATGGAAAACATTTCTTGTATCAATATGAAAAGGCCTTTTATACAGAATAAGTCACTGGGATGATGAATGCTGGCAAGAATTGGAGTCACTCTATATGACCCTGTACATTTTTTAGTTCTGGAAGCCAGCTTCAATCAATAAAAAAGTATTACAAGAACATGCACATTTTTCTTCTACAGCGCTGGCTGCTCTGTGTATCTTTGCAGGAAGCAAAAACAACCTTTTAAAATCTGTTGCTGGCCTTATTGTATTCTTAATTCACACTTAAAACCATAGAATCATGGGATGATGCAGGCTGGAAACAGCCTCTAAAGGCCAGTTGATGCAAATCCTCCTTTCTCCACACAAAGTAGCACCAACTTCAAAGTCAGCTACTAATTCAAAGTTGGATCAGGTTGCTCAGAGCCTTATCAGTCCAAGTTCTGTGTATCTCCAAGGATGGAGATACCACAACCTCTTTGGGTAGCCTCTTCTACATTTCATCTTTGTCACAGTGAGGAGCTTTTTCTCTTTCCATTTAATCAGCATCTTTCTTGCTGCACACTGATTTCCTTTGGTCTTTCACACTTCTCCAAAGAGCCTGGCCCATCTACTTTCTGATCAGGAAACCAGACATTAATTACCCACAACCAGTAGAATGATGACTTTTGATTGACTCTCAAATTGTGACTTTTTCTGAGACCATTAGTAAATGTCGCCTAGTGAATAAGTTTCACCTACGCTTATTTTCACCTGAGATTACCTGACTCCTGCAACATCAGAAAGTTGCTATTTTGTCCTTCTCCAATGCATGCTGCATCAAGTATAAGTTAATCTTTTGGAAAAAGCTTGTTCCCCAGTCAGAACTAGGCTATGCAGGTATTGCTTGTTAGCTATGCAGCCGACAATTACAAGCTCCAAAAAAGTCTGCTTAGTCCAGTACTGTTATAGACCAAAAATGCAGACCCCCACCCGCCCCTCCCCTGACACAGCTCCATGCCCCTTGTCGCTGTCACACAGAGCAAAGCTCAGCACTGCCCCTCCACTCCTTGTGAGGAGCTGCAGCAACCATGAAGCCTCCCCTCAGCTCCTCTGCTCTGGGCTGAGCAAACCCAGGGAGCTCAGCCTCTCCTCATACACCTTGCCCTCCAGACCCTTCATCATCTTTATACCTGTCCCCTGGATGCTCTCTAATAGTTGTATGTCCTTCTTATATTGTGGCACCCAAACAGCACCCTGTGCTTGAGGTGAGGCTGCACAGCACAGAGCAGAGGGGACAGCCCCTCTCCTCTCCCAGTGGCAGCACTGGGGCTGGTGCACCCTAGGGTACGGTTGGCCCTTTGGGCTGCCAGGGCACACTGCTGACTTAGATTCAGCATGCTGTCAACCAGCAACCCCATGTCCTTTTCTGAAGGGCTCTTGTCTCCCAGTCCGTTTGTATATCCAGCATTGCCCTTTCTCATGTGCAGAGTCCAGCACTTGTTCCTGTTAGATTTTATATGGTTGATATAAAAACAACTGCTCTGCTAACTACTGTAGAACTTAACAACTGTTCTCCTGGACTCACCCAGTTTTGTTAAAGACCGGTACATTCCCACTTCATCCACAACATGCCATAAAAGCTGAGGAGGGAATGGTATGAATGGAAAACTCCAGATGCCTAACAAGAGCCAACATACAGTCTTTCTCCTGGTTAAAGAAGGTTGAAATGAAGCTGAGGATTTCAGCCAGTAATAACGGATAGCAACACAGCCTCGCCATATGGTAATGATGCATAATTTCAACAAACCAAACATTCCATCAACGATATCACACAAGGACAAAATGTGGAAAAAAATATGCCTTACTATTATACATGTGCATAAGAATTTATGAGTTGATACTTGACTTGGCACTGAATTGCTTCAGGAAGCAATTGACTAAGCTGCTGGCAGTGACCATAACATACAGTAATTAAGCTTCAAAGCCTCACAAGGGGACCAAACCAAGGATATGACCAGGGCACACAGGTTCAAGAAAAGTGATTAAAAAAATAAAAAGTTAGTTATTAACAGCCTGAAGGAGAGGTTTAGGAAATTATAGTTCATGGAATTGATACAGTGGCTGTTGGAAAATGTCTGCTGGAAAATTTCTGTTGGAAATGAGAAGCAAGAGTATATGTACATACTTCATAACATAAGAAAGAAGCAAAAACCCATAAAGTACAAAGCCTGCATGGTTCAGTCAAGAAAAATATACTCTTTTTAAAATGCAAAGGCAAATAGAAACAAATGATTGTACTATGAACTCTGGGTAAAAATAGTATGAAGAAGACAAGGAGTCAGTAGCCAAGAGACTTAGAGTGTTAATCAGTGCACTTGTTTTATGCTTGTAGACTTGAATTTTTCAAAGCTTCTGTTGTGGATTGGTGCCAAAATGGCACTGAATTTCAGTGGGAATTAAATAATCTCTAACATTTCACACATAGATTATTGTCAAAACAAAGGCATGAAGGGAACTTTGTGCCTATCTTTGAGAGCAATGCTGAGATCAATGCTAAGACAGGCTGGAAGCAGTGCCAAGAAACATAGATAACCCTTAAGAGTAAAAAATCTCCCAAGTAGTATAACGTGGGAGAAGGGAGAACACAACTTCTGCTCAACCTTTGCTTATTATAATTTATTGAAAGTCTAAAGATCTAGGCCTAGTCCATCATTTAACTGTCAGGCTCCTGAGTGTGTAATTAACAAGATGTCATTGCTTGAACAAAGTGACCTGTAACCTAAAATCAGTCAAATTAGGTGGAAGCAGAATGGAGTAGAGAACAGAGCTGTTTAGATAACTTTGTATCATAGCATGAGATAAAAAGTGTCTCAGGCCAAAACCTAAATTCACAGCTAAAACATTCAGAATAAATGCTCATTTGTGATACCAAGATATTATCCAGAAAAACCCTGACTGACTGTCAGCTCTCCTCTCCATGAACACCTTTCAAAGAGGATTAAAATGCAATGTGGTTGTAAAGGAAATTATTTTAGTTATGTTGTATAAGGAATTGTTGCAAATATACCTTCCAGAATCTATTCTTTCCACAAAATCAGCCTTAACTACAGAAGAAATTCTAGGCAATTGTGCAACATACCTTCAGGCGTGTCACTGGGAAGACAAGGAATAGTGGGACTACTGAATTATCTGTTAAATCGACAGAAATGTTCTAGCAGTCACTGTGGCACTTCTATAGCACTGTGTTCCTTGTGCTACAGAAGTATTTACCACATTGGTAAACGATGTTTAGGAAAAGGAAAGGAAAAGAATAATGAAAATACTGCAACATCTAACATTAACCAGGCTTCTGTGTTCCCTCTGAAGAATCTAGTGCCTTGCAGTAGTCTCACTTCACGTAAGAAAAAGAACTCCTGGTCCACGGAAAAAAAAAAAACAAATAAATATCAGTAATTACAACTTTCGAGAGAATCAAAAGACCACAGCTACGAACAGTAAGCTAAAAAGAAAATAAAGCAATAAATAAATAAATTATCCATATGAGTGTTCTTGTTTCTGTTTCGGCAAAAGAAGATGAAAAGGCTAATAATAAAAGAAAATAACCTTGTTAATCTTCTTAACCTTGTTAAGAAAAAAAAAAAATAACAAAAAATGAGTCTAATCTTGCGTCCCTCTTCTAACTAAAGATGGGCCAACTTGTCATAGAGAAGCTTCATTTCCAACATTAGGAAACAATAAAGTGGCACAAGGAAGCTGACACAAAGCCAAACACCACTGCAGTCTCTCAGTGCTCGCATCAGGGATGCAAGATACAGGCATAAAATGTATGATTAATGCAACCACAATGCCAGTGTGGAGAAGATTGAAGGAGACCAATCTCCAGAAAGCTCTGCAAACTCTACCTAGACCCTTTTCATCCACAATTTGAACAGAAGGTTAAACCTTCACCTCAGCAGCTCACAGAAGCTACAGATGTGGCATTAGCTTGTTTGCTTCTTAAAAAAAACCTACTGGCAAGGCATCAATGGGTATAAGAGAAACTGAGGACACAGTAATTTGTAATTCATCGATATTTATTTTTTCTTCCTTTTTGAAAGCACAAGCAGTGCTTAATTTTACTGGCATGCATAGAAGATAAAAGCAAAACAAGAATTTAAAAAAAAATGTTCACTTTTCCAACTTCAGTAAAATTATACTGGCTAAGTAAATGAATGAAAAAGGCACAACATCCTTGACTCTATTTTGCTGACTTTCAATATTCAGAAAGAAATCTACATAGTTCTGACAGTAAATTCATAAGTAGGATTCTTCACTGTGCCACATTTCTGCTCAGAATGTGAAGAAAGGAGCACCACAGAGTAGAATATTGTTCCCTGATACCACATCTGGCTTCAGAAAACATGCAGACTGTGGTTCCCTCGGTCTCCATTTACCTGTGCTAAGAAGAGCACATTCACATTCAAGCTTTTATTTTTCCTTCCCAAAACTCTGAAAGCCAAAAAGGAAAAAAAAAAAAAGATTTCAGTGCAGAACTCTCCATCCTGCTGTTACTCCTGTGGCCAATCTGCATGGTTGTATGTGTATGTCTGCACATGCTTTTTTATCTTCATATCTGCAAAGTGTGAAGTTCTTCTAAAAGGACTGGACCTTGATGAATAGCTGATGACATTACAGGCTAGCAATGCCATCAACACAGAAAACACAAAGTGGTGGAGGATACATGGTTAATACTGACAGTACTATTTATACAACTAGGAATTTAATATAAGCATGTCCAGTTCCACAAAGTGTTGGCTGCAACATGCTGCCCTGGACTTAAAACCAGATTGTTTGTATATGGAAGGATTTAAATCAATAACTTAATTCTCAACAACAGAATCTTTAATGAAGGCAGAAAAAAAAAAAGAAAAAAAAATTAATTCCCTCCTGATTTATCAAGATTTATTAATAACTTATTTGAATCCCATAGTTTTGTGTGTGCCAGCTAAGGGTCTCTCAAAAAAAAATGAGAATCTGTAGCTACATGTTATCTTTTTAAGTCATAATCTCAACTACTCTCCAACAAGCAGTTGTTGATCCATACTATACTCCTGAAGGAAACTGAGACATTTTATTTTCCGTAATGTTGGCTGTATTTTCATCAGAATAATAAACCTTGTAATGCATATGTTGCCCCATGAATTGTGCTTCTGCACATTGCATAATGGTATTATACTTCTCTCCATTCCCCTAGATGCATGGACTTCCAAAACTCTGTCGAACTTTAATTGTGCCTCAGTCCAGTTCATTACACGGCTTAATGCTGGCACAATAGGAAGGCAGAAATAAGCAGTGAGACTGCCCTATTGGTAACCGTGTGGCCTGCACAGCAAGGCATCAGATAGCCCTATGGTTAAACTGCAGAACTGAGATTTACAACCTAAATTAGCTATTTTGGTACTGCATTCTGAAAATCTTTCTAGAACTTAAGCATATAGGAATTATGAGTCAGTTCTCAGTCAGTTCTGAAAAAGGTATGTGTGATGATGGCCAAATAATCCCCCTGAACTTGTTTTCTACCAATTCATTGGCAATACAGGAATTTGTCTCACTTGTGTACATGGAGGTAAAGATTTCATTATTTGTTCTTGCATGACAGTCAATACTTGTTGAAGCCTTCAAAGCTCTTCAGCTCTTAGGTAAGCTTTAAGTTTTATCCTTCACCTCTTAAAAGCCATATGTCTACCATTAACACAAATAACAAAAAAAATGGTATTTAGGTTATCATCAAAAAACTGCTGTTTCTCTCTTTCACTCATATCCTGAGGCTAACCTACAAATTGACACAAGCATTCAGCGTGGAAAGGGATTAAAATAAGTAATCTTCTTTCCCAACTTCTTTAAGAACTGACAGGTCTTAGGCAAAAAGAGTTAGGCACAGTAGTGAGGGCAAAGTTCCAAGATGCCAGGAAACTGACACAAGATATAAGCAATGACCATAGCAGAAATTAGAAAACGATGTAAAACCAAGGCAAAACAATCAAGGGCAAACAGCCATGAAAAAAAAAAAAAAAAAAAAAAAAAAAAAAAGGGGGAGTAGACCTGTGTGCTCAAATTAGGGCTTATATCCTCCTCAGAAGTCTCATCTTCTAAGTAACTACACAAGCTCTCCTCCCATACATAGCACAGTGAAAAAATAAGTCACCATCTTGTTAAAGTTCAGAATGGGCTTTGCAGTAAGGGATGTCATAATAGCAGGCTCTACGTTCATTACTGTGACCAAGACTACGACCTTTGATTGAACACTGCACCTTAGGCCAGCATGACAGCAAGAAAATTTGGTGTAAAGCGTCTGTTACTGGCAAAATGCAAAGACACAACTTCTAGCAGCACTAAACCAGTAAGCTCAGTTATGACAAAACAGGGAGCACAGAGAACTGATTCCCTCTTGATTCACTTCTCACTTTATTCTCATCATTTCATTGAATCATTGACTTAATAAGATTGGAAAATATCTCTAAGATCATCTATTCCAACAATCATCCCATCAGCACCATGCTCACCAAACCACAGCCCTAAGCACCATATCTACATGTATTTTAAAAACCTCAAAGAAATTTCCCTCAGCAAACTTCTTTCACCTGAGATGTTCTCCTTAGGGAAGTTATTCCTATCTCACTCAATCATTTGTAGTTTGGACCATTTATATCTCAGAAGAGTACTGAAGTTCTCCATTCTGGCAGAAGTCACAAATTACAGACTAATGCAACTGCCACCTCAAAAGAGTTTTCAGATGTGTGCGATCCATGAAGCCTCAAGCACATGACTAGCTGGAAGTAAGATAACTCTTAAAAGAGAAACTGAATAATAAAGAAACATCAGTACTGACAATTAATGCCACTCTTCTTTGACTTGGTGTCTGGCAGCTTGTCTGGCAGCTTTCACAACTCAATGAATAAATTGCAGATTTAGTACAGATGAAGAGATAACACTACCTCTGAAGATGTGTACAGTTCTTCTGCAGAGCTTAACATGGATATTTCTCAGATGCTAGTCAAGCTAAATGCATGTTTCTAGCACAACAGCCCATTTCTGCATTTATCTGAACCACAAATCCACATTACAAAGCTCATAGATCATATTCCATGATAAATGAAAACTACACGTGAGTGAGCAATACCAGAGCCAATCATGTTGACAAATTACCTAGAAACAAAGTATACTTCAGAGACTGAATGTGCCTATTTAGGTCAGATTATCCTTCAACCATGATAAAAACATAATACTGAAAGAGCTTAGCAACTAGCAATCCTAAGAGTGATATGCTGCCTCTGTGTGCTTTTACAATGATGGTAATTTTGTTTTTATCTTCTTGCCAGTTTTCATTTAGCATACTGGGAGGGAACAAAGACCTCTCAGCTTTATACCACTACCAAAAAAAGAAAAAACAGTAAAACAGTAAAACAGAAAAAAATCATAGAGAAGATACATGAATTAGAGGACCAACGAGTGTAAGATGTATAGAATAATACAGAAAATACTTAAAACACCTGTACATATGAGGCTAACAATTCACTGACAGCCCTGAAATTAGTCCTAGAACTGATTTTGCCCACGGAGTGCCGTGTAATGTTAATTATTATCATGCTTCTAAAAGACAAAATGTGTACACATAATGTGCAGAAGATTCTGTATCTCTATAGATCATCATAGATTTGGAAATCAAAACTGAAAATATATGCTTATATATATATTGGTCTGTTTTTCCTGAGATTTTCCACAATTCTGTTCTCAAAAATTAGACAATGTTCAATGGCCATGTCTACTTTAATTGATCTTTTATTTATAAGTTGTCAAAGATTTAGCTCCACAGCTCGCTGCAGCTTCTTGAGAAGTGGAAGTGCAGAAGGCAGTGCCAGTCTCTTCTCCCTGGGATCCAATG
The DNA here is from genome assembly GCA_035772895.1 of Perdix hodgsoniae. Taxonomy (NCBI): domain Eukaryota; kingdom Metazoa; phylum Chordata; class Aves; order Galliformes; family Phasianidae; genus Perdix; species Perdix hodgsoniae. The sequence continues at coordinate 2,196,697 of JAPSGF010000019.1, read as the reverse complement.
GAAGGATGGGAAAGGCACAAACCTATGCCAGAGGTTCAGATGGGGTGTTAGGAAATACTTATTTTACCATGAGAGTGGTCAAACACTGGAACAGGCTTCAAAGAGACATAGAGAGGTGGTTGATGTCCCATGCCTGTCAATATTCAAGAGGCACTTGGATAATGCCCTCAGTAATATGCTTTAACATTTGTTTAGTCCTGAAGTTGTCAGGAAGTTTGACTTGATCTTTGAAGATCCCTTCCAGCTCTCTTCACACCTCTCCTTTCCCCTTGAATAGCTTTTTTAGGTTTAGTTGTGTATATTACAACTTTTAACAAAGGCACTGCAGGATTGCAGCTATTTTATTTATTTATTTATTTAAACAATTAAATGTTTAAATAATATGTCTGGCCATATCTCTTAGAACGCTGTTTGGTACAGTTATGAGCATCCCATTCATTATCACAGTAATTACATGAATGAAATCACTTTTTATAAGAAGCATTGCTTTAATCATGGCCCACAGTGTTATTCTGCAATGATTTCAAAATTTAGAAAATGTTCCAAGCCACTGAGTGACAAACTACTCTTCCATTAGAAATCGTGGAAAATTTCTAAGCAGTGTTCCAAACCTCAGCATGAAGTTATGTAAATCATTCCGGAATCTGCTGTTTGTCTCCTCTTAAATCAAGACTGCCTAAGCTGGATGTTCTTCACTCCTAGATCTTACGTTACTCAGGTAATAGGATTTATTCCTCAGTTTAAAACGTTTTCTTTTATAGTTTATGACTAGGATTATAGTCCCATTAAAACTGCCATCAAAAATCTACAGGTTTCATAACTAAGCTCACGTATCAGAAACTGCTGTCATTACGCATTAAGTTCTGCATTCCATTCACACCTACCCAATCCCACTGAAATTTATAAATTTCCATGTCAAGAGGAAATGACAGGAAAGCCTTCTATTTCAGCTACAAATAATGTTCTATCCTTTTAAACAAAATAATTTGCTAACAAGCTAATAAGCAACTGAACAAAACAGACAGCAAGACTAAAGAAAGTGGCAAAGAATACCTAAGGTTGGCAAAGAATAAACATCTATGTTTAAAGTACATCACTTCCTCTCAAGAAACAGCAGGAAGGGGATGCATTCTGTGCATGTTTGCGACTACAGATCTCAACACAGAGAAATCCTCACACACAGACTGTAAAGATTTGAGAACTGAGAATTGTAATGTTGGCAGCCCAGCCTGACACTTGAAAACCATAACTGTGATGAGATCCACAGGCAGGCACCATCTCCAGTGAACAGAGGGAAACTTACACTGGACAGAGGGTTTGTTTAATTATACATAAGCACATTCTAGCAGATATTTCAGTAACTCTGAAAGAGACTACAGAATGATTTATTCTGCTCTTCATTACACAACAGAAAGGAACACTGATTTTCCTGTGCAGAACTGATTCTGGTCCTTCAAGCAACTGGAATTTCATCTGTTCAAAACCAGATAATAATACAAGTTTTAACCTTTCTGCATATCTCTGAAACATTTTTTAAATGGTTTTCTGCCAATCCTCTTCTACTGAGAGTTTTCACATGGTTCACAGCTAATACAATCCCACATTTTAAAGAGACTGGATTACAGGGAATTATGTTCCTGGTCAAATACAAGCACTGAAAGGAGCCCTTTTATTCCTTAGTTACAGTTTTATTTCAGAGCAGCAGACTCGAAACAACATTTTCCTTATGTTCAGATTATGGCTTTGGTTACACCAATACTTGAGTAAATACAAGGAGGAGACACCTTCAAGGCATAATTTTCCCTATATTTTCCTTCATTTCAGAAGCTGTTAAAACATATTAATTTTTTACATAAAAAGGCATTGATGCCAACACATGGTTCATTTTCTCCTGCTCTCCTGTCCTTTTTGGACTATAAATTGGTTAGGCCTGGCATCACAATATTCCACATCGATACAAAGATCAGGTACAATGGGAGTTCATTTTTAGGTATCCCTATAGCAATTTTGTTAAAATAAGAAAAAATGCTCCTGGACATGAGCAGTCAGTTGCTACTCCTGTTTCCATCTGTCTCCCTCTTAAACAGCAAAGACAAGGAGGAGAGGCAGAGCCTCGTAAGAGTTTAATAATCCATACTCTTGGCATAAAAGAGAGAAATATATGGAATAGTTCCTCTCTCGTTTAAATCTAAATCACGTTCAGGTAACACACATGAAGGTACAAGCATGGGTTTTACTGTTCTGTGAAAATGTGTACTGCAAAGCATGACCTGACTTTTGGTACCTTGTTCCACTTACTGACAAGAAACAGTCTCTCAGTGTTAAGACAGTTACTGAAAACACAACACAACTGGTGGTCAAAGGTCAAGTAACACTATTTATGTGCAGTAGAAGTACTTAGTGAGAACAGTTTCTGGAGAAAGTTGCGTGTCTTCTTCCAGTTTCTGTCCAAAACGCAAGAGCAGCCCTTCTGATCTGTTTTTTATGAAACAAAGAGAGGAGTATTCCTTTGATTAAAAAATGTGCTATAGTATTCACCTTTCTATTTATTCTTTTCTCTTATTTTCCTGACTGACTGCAAGCACAGATGTTTTGGTAAAAACAATTACACTTATATATTATTGTCAACATTCTGACTTCTTCAGTCAAGTAAGGTAGAAAACACATCTTCACTGAACTTCAAACAGTAATAAACATAATGATGCAACTCAGCCTCCAACTCATATAAATAATGTTCTTCTCCAGTGTGAACAATTTCAAGCTGTTTCAAAAGTTACTTAAGTTTAGGAGTCACACCTACTTCACCATGAACCTATATATCTTAACATGTGCAAAGTTCCAGCTGTCAAGTAAGAAATAATAGATTGTTGCACTAAGAGACACAGGATATTACCTAACTAATATGAAATATTGCTAAATTTCTATAAAAGAAGATACAGTATCAGAGATTAAAGATTAATGGACTTGAGTGCACCCTCAATGAGCTAAAGTTCACCCTCAGCAAGTACGCCAATAACACTAAGCTGAGGGGTGCAACTAACATGTTAGAAGGAAAGGATGACATACAGAGAGACCTCGACAGACTTGAAAGGTGGGCCCATGTGAACTTAATGAGGTTCAACACAGCAAAGTGCAAGGTTTTGCACTTGGGTCAGAGTAATCCCAGTTATGTATACAGACTGGAAGAACTCCTTGAGAGCAGCCGTGTAGAGAAGGACCTGGGGGTCCTGGTGGATGAAAAAACAGAATACAAACTAGCACTGTGCTCTTGCAGCTTGGAAGGCCAATGGAATCCTGGGCTCCATCAGAAGAGGGGCAGCCAGCAGGGAAAGGGAGGTGATTATCCCTCTCTACTCTGCCCTCATGAGGCCCCATCTGGAGTATTGTGTCCAGCTCTAGGGTCCCAATACAAGAAAGACGCAGAGAGATTGGAGATGGTCCAGAGTAGGGCCACAAAGATGATCAGAGGGCTGGAGCGATTCCCCTATGAAATCAGGCTAAGGGAGCTGGGCTTGCTCAGTCTGGAGAAGAGAAGGCTGTGAGGAGACCTCATTACAGTCTTCCAGTATTTTAAAAGGGATTATTAAAAGGACGTGAATGAACTTTTTACTCGAGTGGACAGTAAGAGGACAGGGAGGAATGGTTTTAGCTAAAGGATGGAAGGTTTGGATTGGGTCTCAGGGGGAAGCTCTTCACAGAGAAAGATAGTGGTGAGGTGCTAGAAAAGGCTGCCCAGAAATTGTATGGATGCTCCATCCCTGGAGGTGTTCAAGGTCAGGTTGGATGGGGCCCTGGGCAACTTGGTCTAGTACCAGATCTGGAGATTGGTGGCCCTGCCTGCTGCAGGAAGGATGGAACTTGAGGTCCCTTCAAACCCAAGCCATTCCATGATTCTTTGATTCTTTGACTCTATGATTAAGAGATTTAAGAAGTGTTTTCTTCCAGACTTGAAAATAATACTTTTTAAAGTCATCGTTTACAAAGATCACTACACTGATAGTCTGAAGCTTCTGCAACTACCTGTAACTATCGATAAATCTATCAATAAATAATAATGAAATAGCCTTACATTCTTCAGTCCTAAAAACCAGAGGGCCACTCCAGATAATAAACAGTTCAAATAGATCTCTTTAAACTCAAAGTTTCTGCAGTTTTTTATAGAACTGCTCCAATTTGCTAATAGTTTAATGAAGCATGCAATCTGCACCTAGTCTGTTGTGCTGTAAACACAGTTAAATTGAGCTCTTAGGCTTGCATATTACTGCTTATCTGCTTGGCTTGTCTTCCTCTTGCAAAGGGAGGAGAGTTTAAAATTCTTTGAAATGCTTTGTAAATTCATCTCCAGTTTGTTAGGAAAAACATCCTGCTAGATTTGCCCCACTGGCAGCAGAACTAAACTAGGGCTTGGTGCTTGATGTATTTAAATACTTGTATTTACAGACATGTATTTGTGTTCAAAGAAACAAATACCACTTAGTATAGTAAGAAAGCATAAACTCCCCCAGAGTGCTCATGAATCTTAAAAATAGGCATCTATCAGTATTTATATTCTGTAACTAAGAGGCCCAGTGAAATTCCCAGCCCAGAATGTGTTCAGAATATGTTGATTTCCCACAGCTGCATAAAATAATGCTGAAGTTAAAAGTTAATAAATTTCTCAATCCCCTAGTCCAAATGTTTGTTGTCCACAAAACCAACTAGGTGGGGGAGTTCCTGGGACACAAAAAGAAAATCATCCATTCTGGACTCTCATTAATGGTTACAAGCACCTCAAGTCCAATATTTAATTTGGACAATTTGAGCTGGATTTAATACAACTGCTCTTCACAAATACAGGAAATGAAGGGCACGTAACTCATCTGTCACACAGACTGCTTTTTTTTTTTTTTTGCAACATGAAATAGAAGATAATAAACTGGCTCAAACAATACACCTGTGCTCAACAGATCTCGGATATGATGGTATCAACCACGCTGTCACTTTCTGCCAGAATTATTCCGCAAATATTTGTTTGCAAAATTCAACATTAATGCTATATTTAAAGCGTATTGTAAGTCTTGCAGATATTATTAGTCTGTTCCTACATGCCACCAAGACTGTTTGCAGATTGATCCTTGATAAAGGAGGAGACTGGAAACTGGATTCCCAAGAACAATTCTCAACATAATTTATGTCAGTATTTCTTGACCACCACATGCTGAATCTGAGACATGTGGTGGTCAGAGGCAAATGTCCTGAGGAACAGCACCAGGCACAGCTGCTTCACAATGAACAAACTATTTCCTACATTATAGGAACACTGTAGTAGCATGAAGTTATTGCCCATACAAACTATATTAAGCCAGGTAACCAGGATGCAAAGGTGATTTCTCTGCTTTCCTTTCGGTTGTTGAGTCTTCCCCACTCAATTAATTCTCCTGAATTGCCAGGATCTGCCTGAAACCGACCTATATAGTCCACTAAGCTACTTTGTATCTGCCTGGCTTTTGTGATGGACCAGTGCAAAATCAACACCAGTAACTTACATTTCACCCCAAAGAAAGTATCTAAACAACCCTAAAAGTAAGATTGATGGTGTAAGCCAACTTGCCTTTTACAATGAGTTCTTCTGTAGCACTCTAATACTTTTTATAGCCTTTACCATAAAGCAGTTCTATTCCCACAGTCTGAACTCACGAATAACATTGCCATAAATCTGCTAGCACTGCAAACAGGATAAATAAATAAATAAATAAATAATATTACAGAAGAAAAATATTGCTTCAGGGTCCTAAGGAATTATGATAGATAATTAAGGCAAAAGTAACTCAAAGAAATCTGAAAAAAAAAAAAACCTTGACAGTTTATTTAAAACTAGGACAAAGTACAGTAAATGAAATAAAAATTGCAAAACTTAAGTCATTAAACATCAGGTTTGGTATCTGATACATTAGTGTTGTAGCCCATGGTCTAAGTGATACTCCAAGACATTCCCTGAAAAGTATAAGCAATGGGAAAGTAAACAGTGAATGACGAAAGGCTGCTGGAGGGATGAAGACATTAGTCCAAGTATTTGGGGAGCCTGGGAGTCCAAAACTGGCATCCTGTGAAGAGCTGAATTTTTTCAGACTCCATTATTACTTTGCTTGTATTTCAAAATTTTGAAATTAACTGAGATATTAAAGAACATATCTAAAAGTATCACATAACCTTCATATTTCAGATATGTAAAGCTGTTTCCTTAACAAATTACTATATGTTTCCTCCAAATGTTCCTAAATTGTTATTAGTCACCAAGGTAACATTTCCAATGGCCAGTTCTCCCCATATATAGTTATTAGTCAAGGTGACATAGGAAGTGTTGAAACAGCAGATCTTGTTAGAACACTAATATTGTTAAGACAGAAGTTAATAATTCTGAAAGTTAACTTTACGACCAATTAATCACGCGGGGTGAGTGCTGGAGGCATTCTAATCCAGATGTATATCCTAATTTACCGTCCCCAATGCGCACCTCAGGATGACAGTTTTGCAGGTGAAATATAAAGCACTAAAATGCTGAGCTAAAAGAAAATCTCTTTTCAACTTCCACAAAGTCAAGCCAAGAATTGAAATCTTTTGGATTTAAATGGTTTTATTCAATGCACCGTCCCTCTTACCTCCATGGGAAAGGCTTTAAAATTAACCGTGTGCTCAGAACCACGCTGGTTTTCTCTCCCCCAGTGAAATCGAACATCGTGCAGTTCAAACTCATGTCCTCGAGGTAATGGCCCACCTATTAACACTGGGAAAGAACACAAATGGTAATACACTCAGCTTTGTGTGAGACAAGCCAACAGATACATTCTCTAAATACAATGAGGACATTGCTGCAAGCTTACTCTTAACTGAGTTAGAAAGGGAAGTTGACAGAGGTGAGATCTTTACTTTAGAACTTCTGTGCAGGTACAGAATATAGGCAGTTATAAATAACAGTGAAAACACTGTCATGCTGCACTCTTAGTTTTATAAGCCAGAACAGCTGGTTCATAACATAAAATAAAAACACTGTACCTTTATCAGAAAAGTGAATAAGTTTATTGCTGTTATCAAGACGGTAACCACATGCTCTAAACAGATGGCAGAGGCTGTGAATTGAACTGGTCACTACCTTCAACTAGTCCAAATGCTTAATTTTCATCACCTATATTTGCTATGTACCACAGAAGCTGACAGAAAATTTTGGTTGCCAATATTTGCCAAGTTAAAGGTAGTAAGTCATATGCCACCTGTCAGCCTCTGAGATACAGAATACCTCCATAGCAAAATATAATCAATATATAATCATACATGTGCTTATTTCCTTAAAAACAGCTTCTAAACAGCCATAGCATTTTCCTAACTTTTTTTTTTTACAGAATCCATAATTTCTTAAAAGTATATATCCATACTTACTGCACAAAGCAAGCGCTTCACATAATAGCTTGAGTCTTTGGCATTAATGGCGCCTTCTAGCCTAACAATAAGTACTAAAAGCAAGCAATTTTGCTTGGACCTCTTTGAGTTCCAGCCTACTTCAGAATTAATGAGTGGAAACATTTGGCTCAGGGATTTGTGAATTGGCTTCACACCAATTACTACTCTGCATGCTGTAGGTAACTTTATGCTAAAATCATTTGAGTCCTAGCTTCTACGTAGGGCTGGGTTTTATTTAAGGTCACTCATAGTCTTCCTCATACCCCATTACTTTCTGGCTTCCATTTCACTGACTTTGAAACTTTTACAATCTTTGATAATTGATAAGGATTATTTAATTGGATAACGTACAGCTTTAGAGAACAGCAGTTCCATAATAAAAAAGTTATTTTGATGTACAAACTAAGTAGCCTTGGAGTAGTTTGGACCATAAGATATACTGTAGTAGCAAAACAATTCAGCAATGGAATCGTACTGCAACTGCACAAAAACAAAAGTACTGATAGAAAAGAAACCTGATCACTTACAGTTTTCAGTCACTAGTGCTGAAGAAATATTCAGATTAGTTCTCTTTTAATGGTTCATCATAATTAATCTAACAGCTATAATGGTTCATGAGATGAAATGTCCTAAATGTGATTATGAATTCAAACTTGCTACTTAAACTTTCTTTACCTATATTATACTTATACCTATATCTGTTGGGGAAAATCTGCAAATCTAGGGAATATTTGGGAAAACAACCAATGGAATTACTTAGGAAAATATAGAAGAATAAAAAGTCACATAATAATTAGGGTTTAGGAAAGTCGAGCATTTCCTGTTTTAAAATATTGTTCCTAAAAAGTGTAACTAGATTAAATGTCTTCTATATGAAGTAGCTCTATATGAAGCTCCATATGAAGTACCTCTGCAGGAGCTTCTAAGACTTCATTTTTGAAGCTTAATTTATACACTGATCCCGTGATAAAAGTATTTCAGTGCATGACGCATGGTTATCTTTCTTTGCCTTTCATCAAATTCTATCCTTACAAATGCATGAAACGTTTAACTATATGTTTCCAGCAATTTTTGATCCTTACTAGAAAACAAATCATCTGATTTGCAATTTACTGATGGTGTAAGAGAAGTCTCTCTGTTATATGGATCCTCCAAAGCAATTTTCAATATCCAATTCCATAACACAGTTGGTCATGCTTATTCCACCTAATGTATAACATATGCACGATGATCAAATTGAAAGCAGCCTGTAAAAATGCTTACAATTAAATAATAAGAAGGATCGGAGAATTCCAGATGGAGCGTGTCCTGAATCGAAGGATAAAATAATTCACCAAAAAGAACAAATTGACTTTTAATATGTACTTAATCAGTTTATGTTTCCCACAAAGAAGTTCTTCTTTGACTGACAGCATTACAGTAGATGCGACTCTCTTGCACATCAACTGGACAAAGTTTCAAAAGCACTTACTGCTCAACAGTTCCCATTAAAACAATCTGGTTAAATGGATTTGTCATCAGAGATCCCCTGTGAGGAAGAGAATCTGCAGGAGTTTCCGCAATCCCTGAAAATTAGCCAGAATACTAGGTCAAACACAGCTTATTAACTCTTTTCTTCCCTTTGTAGGGGTAAGTAATGTCTCCCTCCAAACGTGGAAAAATTATCCTGTTTAAAAATGGAAAATTAGGGAACACAAACCTAAGAAGAAATTGAAAGTAAATCAGGAATTCCTAAGTCCTAATCCCATATCTCACTCATAAAACTTTCATTCTATTTCACTTAATTTCTTACATTTCAGCACTCATCAGTCTGACACCAATCTGCATTCCGGTTTAAAAAGTATTTTTCTTTTCCTGGGTCTTAAATAGTTTTGAACGCGCACATGGCGTGTTAGTTCCATCTTACTAATTATTGCTACGAAGTTACAAACTGCCTGCAGAAAGGAAGGCTTAATGAGTTGCACTTTGGCATGCAAGTGACAATGCTGTTTGCAGTCAGTCTTACTCCGGAGGAGAATTCAGTGACCTTCCTGATCTAGCAGAGAGAACCTTACTCTCTGAGAAAAGAGCCCTGCTTCTGATGAAGGCAGTAAAACTGAGAGAAAGTACAAAATTTCTGTTCTATTGGAAATCTGCAAAAATCTGTGGAAAGAAGCATTCTGTTTTGTAATAAAACATGAAATTTACCACGGAAGGGATATCATAAAGGAAAACATAATTATTAAAAGAACAAACGCTTCTGTTTTAAAAAATTAGTGTAAAACTGAACTGACTGCCTCACCACCAACACAGCTGCAGCTCACAGGACTACTGGGATCTCAGAAGGAAACAAAAGTTGGGCTGTCTTGTGGTTTGACAACCTTCATCTTTTAAATGCCCCCAGAACGCAGCTGCTAGCTAAGACTGGTTATAATAACTTGGACACTCTTCAAAACACACGGCAAGAACTACCACAGGGCTGGAAAGCACAATGAGCTTTCTTTGCCAACTTCCCTGACAGTTGTCTCCTTTGTAGAGAATAGTTTATCCACATGGAAGGTCTGAATGAGATACTGTCATTTCACTAAGCTTGAAATTGTTTATCAGCTTCTGGTTCTTATTTGTTGAATTAACCTGAAAAACCCTTTAAGAAATGAGGACTGCTTTGCTACCCGCTCTTCATCAGCACTGCAGGTAGGTGTAACCGGAGTATCTGTGTTAACTGATTAGTCAGTACTCACAGCCCACTCAAATTAATGGGAAAAGTTTAGTTTAACTTACACGGACTTCAGAAAATGGACGGATTTTGCCAGTTTGGCATCACACCGTCCTAGCAATAGCAGACAGCTGTCAGCACACTCAATGACGGCACCACAGCAGGGTCCAACCCTTGCTCTCACAGTCCCCGAACGTGCTCTGGAGCAGCCTCACTGCCCATCCAGCTCGGCGCTGACACGCTCCCTTCCCGAAGCCAGCCTCAAGGCAGCAGCACCCACCGCTCCTCCGAGCCGCAGCCGGCGCTGAAGCAGCCCCTCCTACGGGCGCACAGCAACCCCAGAGGCAGCGAGCGCCCAGGGAACGCCGCCGGAGAAGCGTAAGCAGTGTGGACGCATACCTGATTTGGACTTGAGTGCGATCTGAATGGAATGCCCGTCATTAATCACCTCGCAGTCGCGACACACGACGTAGTTGGGCGACAGGCGCACTTCCAGGAGCGAGGGGTCGTATTTCGCTTCTCTCGAGTTCAAGTTGATGGGCGACTGGTACTCCCCGTTGGCATCGGGAAAAATCAGTCCCCACTCGACCCCTGCAGCGCCGGGAGAAGTCGTTACGCGGCGATCCATCCCCGGAGCCCCCGCCTCGCCCCCGCCAAAGACGTGGCCCCCGGGGCTCCCCGGCTCCCCCGCGATCCTCCTCCCCGCCGCGCCGCGATGTAAATCCTCCAGCACCACCACCTCCTCCGCCCGTGGGGAAAGTTTCCCCCTCCGCAGCCGCCGTCCGGCGCCCGCTCCTCACCTTCCTCGTAGCCCCACTCCGGAGCCTCCTCCCTGCGCGGCAAGGGCTCGGCTCCCTCGATCAGGCTCCGGTCAGCCATCGGGGCTGCTCCCCTCGGGCCGGGGCTGGCTGCGCGGCTGAGGGCCGGGGCTGCCTCGCGGCGCCGCGTCGCGCTCGGGTCCTGCCTCCGCCCCCGCGGGTGGCTGGCGTCGTGCGGCGACGGGCAGGGGCAGGGGCTGGGGGCGGAGGGAGCCGTGCGCGAGGGCCGAGCGCTGCATCGCGCCGCCGCGGGGCCGGGCGCGGATGACCGCCCCCGGCGGAGGGTGTGAAGGCGGTCGCGGGTCTGCGTCCCGGCTGGGCTTCCCCGTATGACGCCGTTCGCCTCGGCTTCCAGCCGCGGTGCCTCTGTGTGCCGGCGATTCGCGTTGGCAGCACCCCTGTTTGTGTAGGGTATGGACGGGGAGAGCCTGATCTACAAGTGCAAAGTCTGCTTGCGCCTGAGAAGGAAGCTCCCCCGGCTTCGGACAGGACAGGGGCAAGCAGCTGGAAAGAGGTCTGGTACGAAAGGACCAAGAGGTCCTTGTGGACACCATGTCAAAATAGTCAGCTGTGCGCCCTTGGTGCTGGGATGGCTTCCAGTATTCTTCGATACATTAGGAGGCGTGTTTCCAACAAGTCAAGGGGCACGATTCTGAGTCTCTGTGGTGCCTTTTGAGGCCATCCCCTCCAGTCCTGTTGCTGGTTACGCAGGAGAAGAGGTTGACCCCACCTCAGCATAACTTCCTTTCAGGGAGTTACTGAGAGCAGTAAGGTGTCCCCTGAACCTCTTCCAGGCTAAACAACCCCAATTCCCTCAGTTGCTTTTCATAAGACTTGTGCTCCAGACCCCTCACCAGTTTTGCTGCCCTTCTCTGGACACGCTCCAGGGCCTCAATGACTTTCTTGCAGTGAGGGGCACAAAACTGAACACAGTACTTGAGGTGTGGCCTCACCAGTGCTGAGTACAGGGGGATGATCACTTCCCTGCTCCAACTAGCAATGCTATTTCTGACACAAGCCAAGATGCCATTGGCCTTCTTGGCCACCTGGGCAAACTGCTGGCTCATGCTCAGCTGAGTGTCAACCAACACCCCCAGTTCTGTTTCCTCTACACAGTCTTTCAGCCACTCTGCCCCAAGCCTGTAGCGTTGCCTGGGGTAGCGGCCAAAGTTCAGGACCCAGCACTTGGTCTTGCTAAACTTCATCACACTGGCTTCAGCCCAGTGATCCAGTCTGTCCAGATCGCTCTGTAGGGCTTGTCTATCCTCAGGCAGATTGACACTTCCTCCCAAGTTGGTGTCATCTGCAAACTTACTGAGGGTACACTCAGTGCTCTCGTCCAGGTCATCAGTAAAGATATTGAACAGGACAGACCCCAATATCAGCCCTTGGGGAACATCATTTGTGACTGGTTGCCAGCTAGATTTAACTCCATTCACCACTACTCTCTTAGCCTGGCCCTCTAGCCAGTTCCTTACCCAGCCGAGAGTTTACCTGTCCAAGCCATGGGCTGCCAGCTTCTCCAGAACACTGTGAGAGACGTTGTTGAAGGCTTTGCTGAAGTCTAAGTAGACTACATCAACAGCCTTTTTCTTATCCACCAGATGGCTCACTAAATCAAAGAAGATGAGGTTGGTCAAGCAGGACCTGCCTTTCATGAACCCATGCTGTCTGGGCCTGGTCCCCTGGTTGTCCCATACATGCTGTGTGAGTGACAGTCTGCACTCCCTGAAAAGCAACCAAGAGAGGCAAGAGAAACTATCAAATAGAGATGCTACAATGGTAAGTGGAAGTGTCCTTTCCTTACCATCCAGGTCTTCCTGACAGAATAATATCCTGGCCTTATGCTGTTGATCTACTCTGTGGACCTGTGTTCCCCAGCTCAGCAGTAGTACCTATGACTCCTGTTCAGAGCTGACAAGAGAGAAAAAGGGGAAGGAGTGAGCTAGAAATTTTTTAATGAAGCAAGAGAGTACTGGCTCATGAGTTGTGTGCAAGGTGGAAAGAAATCAAAACAAAAATATGTATTGGGTTTTCTTGTGTGCTTTTTTGGTTTGGTTTGGCTTGTTTGTTTGTTTGTTTGTTTTGGGGGGGAGAAGTCGGTTGTTTGTATAGCATCAGAACAAAAATACATGTTTCTTTCTTCATGATCTTCAGTTACTGTCTTCACTACTGATGACTTAAAAAGAATACATTCTATCCGAACAAACTACATCAGTATGCAGCTTCTTGTGGGGAAAAAAAAAAAAAGAAAAAAAAAAAAGAAAAGAAAAAGGAAGCAAATTTACCTTTTTCTCTTATGTTGAATACCTGACATCTTTACAAACAGAACATGCAAGTTTTCTGGCATGAACTTTTTCACACAATAACATGATGAATATACATATTTTTCTCCCATGCTAAATTGGTTTGTTTGGCAAATTTTATCTTCTAAAGCCTTTTTAAACACACATTAGGTATTCTTATTAAAGTCAGTACCTTTGAATTATTGCTGACCCACAGGGGGAAAAAAATGCTGCTCTAAATCATCATTGATTCTGGCCCATCTGACTGGAAATGCATTTTCCTCTTTAAGCAGTCTCATATTTTGAAGAAAAAACAGGTTTAGGAGGCTGAGTTCATTCCAATGGCCCTTGAAGCACAGTACTTCATTCATGCCCTCTATTAAGTTCTTTCCTGTGGTAGCTTTCCTGTGGGACGTCTGTTCTAGAATTTCACACTTATGAGTGGCAACATAATCAGACCTGTGATTTCCTGCTTTGTAATAAGTACTTTTAATGGCTTTTCATAGTTTTCATGGCTTCCATTCATAACTGAAGTTAAGTGCTAAACTACTTACATTTGTTGCCCTTCCTTTTAACCTTTTCATTCTTTCCATATCTTTATGCAAAATCAGGCAAAGAGAGTAAAGGCTTATTTATTTCTCTGTGTCTGTTCAGTTATTCTCTGTGCAAATACTGTATTTTTTCCATAGTTGTCTGGCATAGATGTCTGGCATAGAATGATCTAATCAGCAGATTAGTTTCTGCTGAATATCGCTATGAATTGGTAAAGTATGTGAGTAACAAGGGATTTCGAGGTTGTATCTCTGCAATGGAAGGGTTCACAGGACAGATATTTCTCATTTAACTCCAACCACAATTGACCTGAGCAATCTCTGCACAAACCAACTCATTTGTTTATGGACCCATCTTCAAGTAAAAGAACTGAATCACGCAGAATCAGATGGAGATAATCACATGATGAAAGCCTTGCTTGAGATCAGTGGGATTTGCTCTCTTTTAATGATGTAGGCACTCTTGAAATTGTTGGACTCTTTATTGGTCCATGTTGTTAAGTCTGCACATAAGGTTACAGTGGACTTAACTACGAAGACTTGATTACTAGGTAATATAATGCACTTAAATGCAGTATTTATTCTGTAAAATTCCACTGCTTGTGGAATTACTCATTGTAATTTACTACATTGGTTCAGCATGCTGAAAACTCCATAGGTAGGCACCATTATGACCCTTTAAGCCATAGCAAATATCAAATCGATGGGCGAAACATATGAAAGAATTGCAAGCTGGACTTCATATGACAACATACCAACAGAAGCAGGAGGAGGGCACATCCTTCCTGGATCCCAGTTCAGCTGTTGAACCTATCAAGCGTTCTGACTTCTTTCTTGACTGGGATTAATGATCAGAACCTTTGATGATAACAGGAAGAAAAAAGCAAAAAGAAAAAAATAAAACACTTAGGCAGAGATCCACTGTTTCAACAGTTCCTCTTTGAACTCAGAAGGCAGTAGTTCAGAAGTGACTCAGTTTCCAGCATTCCGTGTTGTAAAATAGCATTTCAAATTATCTTCAGTATACTGCTTAATCCTAATGAGATTGTGACCAATTATTCTTGTATTCCCTGTATCAAGATATTATTATTTAATAGATAGTTACTGATTTCTTTTTTTCCTATCATTAGCACTGTACTAACTTATGAATATCAGAAATAGCTACTATACCTCCTCTTAGCATGTTACAGTGTATATACCAGGAAAACCAGGTCTGAACCAAAATTCTGTATCCAAACACTTTGTGAAATTTAGTATCCATAAATCGACATTAATGACTACCAACGTTTTTTCTTACAAGTAAAGTTCAACCATTTTTACTTACAGCTTTCACTACACTGAGAGCTCAGGGCAGAGAATAAGGTTACTAAGATTATAAGAAATTGGTAGGAAAATTAAAAACAGATTCCATACAAGTTATATTGAACTGTACAGTCCTACCTGCAGGATTCTCTACAGGCCTGATCTGATGTGATCTGATCATCTGCAGAGCTGATAGTTATTTCTCCAATGCAAAAATAAGTAATTGAGATTATAAGATGACCGTATTTCCTCTGTTAGACAGTTTTTTCTTCACTATCTTGCTGTGAAGAGTAGTTGAGGGCAAGCAAGATCTAATAGTATAAGGAGATACTTATTCCATGGGATATTTGAGTGTTCAGTTTGGAACAATTTAGAATAGAGTTGTGTTTCTCTAAGCCAGCTCGCCATTCTTGTCAAGTTATCCTGAAAGAAAATACTGTACCCATACAGAAGCATAGGCAACTAAAGGACCAGGAGCACCTAGCCTTTTCAAATTGTGCTTCCTGTGTTTAACCACGAGGTTGGCCAGCAATTATCACTCACGTGATCTTGTTTTTATCTTTATTCTTGCCAGGTCACTCTTTCAAATAAGTTTGATGCTTTTCCATGCTCAGAAGTGGAAACTGGGAGTTTCTATGTTTGCCCATTAGAGTACAGACTTATATATAACAAAATTGAAAATTTCTCTGCACTTTTTGAAGGAGATTATTCACCACAGGGAAGAATATTTCAGCTTTCCTGGTCTGGAATAATATTATTTGCCTATCTTTATTTTCTGAAGCTGGAGTGTTATGTAACAAAAAGGAAAAAGGATGGCTAAGTAGTATAAAAAGTACAATATGACAAGGTAAAGAGAAACCATTTTCAATAGAGCTCATTTATAGCAAAGAGAAACAATTTAAGGTGAAAGACTCCAAGTGTTTGAAGTCAGGTTTATATTGGCAAAATCTGTTCTGCAAACATTGCAAAATGTGGCAGCTGGATTCTAGTTTACTTTTAAATCTACACCAAGTGTGGTTTCAGTGGCCCTATACATTTTATGGTCTGCAAGAATAAATTTGTGCTTCTTGAGTTTACCATCCAATGGAATGTCAGGATGGTCCTGCACACACTGCACAAATTTAACTTTACAGTATGCATGATTTCTTTGGAATTGTAAGATCTGAGATGAGATGACAGTCTGTACTCAAGTACACACTACAGCACAGGTATGAAACCTCTAAGTGTAAAACTGCATCTGTCAAAGTGCATAAGAAGTGAAAGCTAATATTGCTAAACTAATGGGCATAATTAGCATATGTTTTTCCAGTATTCAAATGTGTAAACCAAGGCTACTGTGGCTGCCAATGAGAATTCATACATACATCCAGAAGGCAATAAATCTACAACAGGATATTTTCCAGTTCCTTAAAGAAAACTCAAGAAATAAGAATGTACTTTTAAGGACTAAAAAAGAAATAGAATAGAAATAGAATATCTCTGAAACACAGTATAAGAAATAATAATTAAAGGCCCTGAGATGGCAGAACTCCTATGTAAATAGTTTGTTATTTCTTTAGGAAGGAAGTAGAACTAAAGATATACGCAGACAAAATTCAAGGAAGAAGATGAAATGCTCACAGGGAAAATCTGCAGTAGGAAAATGCTAAATATTTCTTTACCTAACTGTAGTCATTTCAGATCTTTATCATTAGGTGAGATTCCTAAAGGATTATGAGTTTTATTTAATACTTATTTGAGTGGCTTTTTGTCAGCGAAACTGGTAGGTGTTGAATCCACTACCTGAAAATTACATGATTAAAAAGGAAGCTCAGAACCTGAATCAGGGAAATGCATAATACTGTTCTACTCTTCAAAATAAAAGGAGAAAATGAGCTGAATAATGAGCCTGAGCAGTTTTTCACTGTAGGAGCAGAGGCAGATGTTGACTTAAAAGTGTTGGCTCTTCATCTGGGAAGCGCATGAGCATATGGAAGCACTGAGCAGGATTGAGTACAGGGGTATA
The DNA here is from genome assembly GCA_035772895.1 of Perdix hodgsoniae. Classification (NCBI taxonomy): domain Eukaryota; kingdom Metazoa; phylum Chordata; class Aves; order Galliformes; family Phasianidae; genus Perdix; species Perdix hodgsoniae. The sequence continues at coordinate 2,179,607 of JAPSGF010000019.1, read as the reverse complement.
ACAGTGTATTTGATTCTGTGAAATTACGGCAAAAGGAGAGTCAATTTTTCATTCATTCTACTGACTTTTGCTTATCAATATGTAAACATCTGTAGCTGACAAAGTGCTCACGTGCCCAGTTCTGGTAAAGCTATGAAATCATGCACTGAGAGTGTAATCTGGCTTCCTATATCATACACGATTGCATTTCACAGTTACTCGTGTATCAAGTTAATTATTTGGCTATAAATAAATAACAACTTGTGTTCAGCTTGAGCACATTTTCCAGAAATGCATGACCTCAAGATACCAAGAAAAGAAGAATTCATTACTTTCCTTTGACAGTTTGTTCCAGCAGTTAATCCCCATCACTCTTAACTAATAGGTACTCTGTTCTAATTTGAGTTTATCTGGCTTTAACCTCTAGCCACTGGTTCATGTTATGCTTGTTTGCCTTGACTGAAGAGCCTTCATTGTTCTTTTTTCTCTGTAATGCACTCACTCATTTTGGTCACCTTCTTGTAGTCTGAACAAGAGGAGCCCACTAGCACTTACTGGAGAAATAAGACCAGCTTTTTTTTTTTTAAGCTTTTCTTTTCTTATATTTTCCTGTTTTCTGCATTAAGAATACAGACATCAGATTTCTCCTATGTAGCTCTTGTTGTTGTTTTTTTTTTACCACAGTGTACCCATTCATTTCTTTTTTTATGCACGCAGTGACCACACACATTAGATTGTTTTTTATTTATATTTTTTATTTACATTTTTTTTTTTTTGCTGGATTGGACATCGGACCTCTTGTTTTGCTGCTGTGTGGTATAAATATTAGATCCTCTTTTTGAGTCACAGTATCCAAGAGTCAATCTACAGAACATCAACACAGACGTTTTACATTTTAGTTGACATAATATGCCACTCATTTCAATGAGTACTAATAATCATTTTTCATCAAAATCCTGTACAGTACAGAAATATGCCTCATAACAGTCTGTAATCTCTTTATATATAGCTTCATTTGACAAAAAATACTTTCTGCTATTGCCATATTGGTTATATTCCTTTCCTTCAAATTCTTATGTCTACAGTTCCTTACCGATGTTTTTAGTGTTTTTCCTAAAATTGTTCTTCAGCTGCCCAGACAGTAGCTATCCAGATTATATAATTTCTCCACTTTAACATCTGCATAAAGCTGAAATTCTTTAAGCCTTGTGATTTTCCTGGATTTGTTAAAAATTGACATAAGAGACCAAAGATCTGTTCAGACAATTCAGCAGAACTCCAGGCTGTAAGTACATAAGTTTAATCAGATTTTAACATTCCAGGTTTCATAGCACTATGTAACCATTAACAAACTGCAAAATTTTTTACCCACAAGATCTGATCAGATCAGACTCCTTCTCTGCAAATATTTAACTTCCAAAATATTTACAAATCTATTTAATTTTTCTTCATCTTCATAAACAATTCCTCAATCTCCTTTAGTAATTGACTTCAGGTTTCTTTTCCTAATAATGTGTTTAGAAAATTCTTACTTATTTTTCTTCTGCCTAGCTTTGGATTTTTCCCTAAATTGTTTATCAATATAGTTACAGCTCACAATTTCTATTCCACATCAATATTTGTTTAATCCTTTTCCCACTTTATTATAGTTTTGATTTCTGATTATTTTTCCATTTCCTCATCAGATTGTTTTTCATTTCACCACTAGATTCGCTGCACTATATTTTAAGTACAGCAGCTCTTTCTTTTCAGTTGAAGAGTTGTGATACTTTGCCACATTTTATTGCAGTTAAAGAGCTCTCTGTTTTCATTAAGCTTTGTCCATGCTTTTCTTTGGCATACCACTTGTAATAGCAATACAAAACAAGCTGTGTGATTTCAAAGTGTAGATAGGTGGAAGCAAAAAGATATGGAAAGCACTTTGCAGTCTCAAAGTCCAGCGGTCAACTGCAGATAATAGTTATGGAGGAGAAAGTATTTAAAGGAAGACCTGGCAGGAAAAGATAGAGGACAGCGTGAGACAATACAGTAATGCTACCAGAAGTCCTCCTGACACATATCCTTAGCCTTAGCTGTTCAGAGCAGTTCAGCTGGAACATAGGAGCAGGAGACATTTCCATGCAGATTTAGCTGTTGTTGTTCACTAATCATGTTTCTATGCAGATAATTTGGGAGAAGCAACTGATTTTGTTCTAATTTTAATGCTTTGGATAGGAATTTAAGATGTCTTGACCACTGGTTTCTTGAAATAGTATTCCTCCAGGGTGACAGTATCATACAAAATCACTGAGCAGCTCCAAACAGCTGCCATCTTACAAAGATCAAAAAGACATCTCACACACTAAATATGAAACCTTTGCCCAAATCTCACCAGATTACTCAATGGTTCTCGTATTTTCTCAATGTCCTGCAAGACATGAATATACAGCAGTTTTATATATATTTTAAAAGAGGCGGCAGAGAAGCCTTCCTCACTAAACAGTCTGCTTGTTTGAGTTTTTCCTTTCAGATTTTATATTTCACGATCTCCACCCTCCTCCAGAATCTGAAGGCAGGCATTTTCTGTTTTATGCTGAAACACAGGAGTCTTAAATATCTCTTCAGCTGCTTCCTAATATTTGTTCCACAGGAAGGGTGTTAGTTCACAACACAGTGTGCTTTGTTATATCTGCATCAGCAAAGCAGATAACCTCAGCCTCTCTTCATCTGGAAAAGGTGCAGAGGAAGAGCACTAGGAGATAGTGTTGTAGTTAAGGATTATTGTGAAGTTCTCAGGGTACAAGACAACAGTCAGATAAGCAGAAAAGGTCCTATACTATTCTATGTTCCTGTGCTGTCACTTTCTTCACAAAATGCTTGACTGTGTGTAAGCACTTTCTCTGAAGGTTTTGGCTCCCAGTGGGCCAATATTTCTCATAGACAATGCAAGTCCTCCTAAATTCTATTATTACTCTTTTTTAGCACTTAGCATCTCATTGAAATGCTTCTTTCGGGTATGTTAACATGCATTCAAGCAGCTGATACTCCCTTCTCATAGAAGGAATGGCCTATTCCAGCAGTTTTGCCTGACATGCTTGGACAGGCATTGTGTTGAAGGACCCAGTGGGGCTTTTTGCTGAAAGTCTGATGCTCTTTGAAATTTGGCTACCTATATATAATGATTAAATGTCAATTTGATCAAAAGAGATCTTCTCCTTGCAGAGGGCATGCTTCTCTGAGTCTCGTGCACTTTTGGATTTGGTAGATGCTGCCTTGGGGTTCAGAAAAGCAGAAGGTACTTCCCAAATTGAAAGACATCATTTATAGTTTCCTAGGACTCTTTCTAGACTGTTCTACATTAGCAATAAATAGAATGCATGTAGCACCAAAAATGATGGCAGTGGATCAAAAGTATTTGCAAAGCTTCTTCTGTGAACATCCCATGAGCGCTCTCTCTTCTGCACTCACACTTCTTTCAGCAACTTTCTTCAGAACTGAGCTTTTAGCACAGTCATTGATACACAGCTTCGTCAAGTCGTAAATTATCAACTAAAAGTGTGGCAATACAAAATTAAAAGCTTGTTCATCACAGATCTGCTTTGCTAGTGTATGGCACTGAAGCAAATTGTTCTCTGACAGGAGTGCTTGTGCTTTTTCCATGTCACGCGGGAAGTGAAATCCGTGCCAGGCAATGCCATGTATCAAGCCCAGGAAGTTGCAGGAATTAACAAGAATAACTTCTTTCATAGTTAAGATCCCAGAGAGTTTACAAAATCCCTGCAGCATGGTGTTTAAATGAGGTACTGCAAGAGTGCCAAATAGAAGTGGGCCTGCTCCACTAATGAGGGCATGTTGTGCCAGCTCTTTACAAAGAGTAGTGTGTTTCCATCCACATCGAACCAGCTCTACTGATAGATGTGGAAGGAGAGGGCAGAGAGACTTTGGCACAGTTCATTCATTTGTACTCACCTTCATCTCGTAGAGACTGTGGATCATGTTAGGTCTAATCCTGAAAAATGGAAATGTTTTATGTGAGAATTGGATTGCCCAGGGGGAAAAAAACTACTATTCAAATTCTAACAGGCCCAAAACATAACATAATCTCAGATTACACTGCTGTTTAACAGCAATAACATTATTGACAGGAAAACTGTGACCTCCAGTAGGTTTTGAAGTTAAAAAACTGATTGTGATAGTGATATTTTAGAACTACTGAACTACTACTTTGGGGTATTTCTGTGCAGATTCTGGCAGTGCTGCAGTGTACTGAGAGCACCCAACTTGGGGGTTTTCTGCTTATAAGACAGGAATTTTTTTAACTTCTAATAGCATTTTGTTTTTCCTACTATTGGTCCTTTTCATAAGTACTTTATCTGGTAATTTAATGAATCATTCAATACATCTCTGTGTTGAAATTATATTCCTGTACAACCAGCATCCATCAGTGGTGATGAGAATTCAACAGCGTGTGCTGTACCTTAGGAAGAATTGGCATCTCACGTTCTCATTAGGAAAAATGTATCTAGAAATTATAAGTGCTTTTCTACAGCACATCTCCATATGACTTATTTGCTTCCTGCTTGTCTTCAAAAGCAGCTGAAAGCCTCTATGCACCTGTTTTTTCCTGGTACTCATATCTACTTCTGCATGAGAAAGGAGGGAATAAATGTTAAATTGAAGATATTTATTTTATTTATGATTGCAAGTATTTTTTGCTTGAAAAAGTTCCAGAGTCTTTCATCTTCCATGCTAAGTGGAGAGACAAAGAAAGCATTCATAGACACGGCACATGTCACATGGGGCAGTCTAATGGCATTAGAACAGTTCAGTGAAGCATTAATGAATTTACAGTGATGACAGCTCAACAGAGCTAGGGTTTAATATATTCTGTGGTAAGTGGTTTTCAGACGTATCCTCAAATACAATAACCAGTCAGGACTTTTGTTCTTTTGTTTTCTGATAAACATAATCAGATATTTTTCTTGGACAGAAAAACCCTTGCACAGAAAAATGTGTTGTATGATCTTGTCTGTAATGCCATACTTTTATTCCAGCTCTGTATTCACACATCTTTCTCTTCACCATCATACTTCCTTTCTGTCTTATGTCCATGTGCCTACTCTTGTATTTGGATGAGGTGAACATGTAAGGTGTTAAATCAGATAGCAGTGGTTTTCAACAAGTTCAACGAGACCAAGTGCGAGGTCCTGCACTTTGGCTACAACAGCCCTATGCAATTTTGCAGGCTTGGGGCAGAGCTGCTGGAAGACTTTGTAGAGGGAAAGTACCTGGGGGGTGCTGGTTGGTTCTCAGCTAAACATGAGCCAGCAGTCTGCCCATGTGACCAAGAAGGCCAATGGCATCCTGGTTTGTGTCAGGAATAGCATTGCCAGCAGCTGCAGGGAAGTAATTATCCCCCTGTACTCAACTCTGGTAAGACTGCACCTTGAGTACTGTGTTTTTGGGGCTCCTCACTGCAAGAAAGACACTGAGGCCCTGGAGTGTGTCCAGAGAAGGGTAGCGAAGCTGAGAAGTGACTGGAGCACAAGTCTGATGGGGAGTAGCTCAGAAAACTGAGATTGTTCAGCCTGGAGAAGAGGAGACTCAGGGGAGACCTTACCACTCTCTACAACTCCCTGAAAGGAGGTTGTGATGAGGTGGGGATTGGCCTCTTCTCCCACGTAACTAGTGATAGAGCAAGAGCTAATGGCCTCAACCTCAACAGAGGAAGTTCCGTTTGGATACTCGGAACCATTTATTCTCAGCAAGATGGCGAGGCACACTGGAACAGGCTACACAGGGATGTGGTGGAGTCACCATCCATGGAAGTGTTCAAAAAATGTGGATTTGGTACCAACAGACATAGTTTAGTGGTGGGTGGATGGTTGGACTAGATAATCTGAGAGGTCTTTTCCAACCTTAATGATTCTATCATTCCATGATTCATGAGGCCAGGACAAGATGTGAGTGCTGGCTGTTTACAAGAGATCTTATCCTGCCTCACTGTCATAGCAAAGGCTGTCATTGATTTAAATAAGCATGGTGACATAGCAATTTCTGCTGTCCATTTCCAGTATATGAGAAAGGAATGTGTTGGCCTAGCCAACAGAAATTTGTGTGGAAGCCTCTCCCCCAAGAATGGTCATTCATTAGTATCCACAGGTCTATCCACAAATCAGTAATTTCATATAAAGGCTCCCTCGTAAGGAGCACTGTGAGTTATGCTCTTGAAGCAAAGCAAAGTACTTCCAGTATTTCTTAAATGCCTGTGTTCTTCAATACATGCCATGACATTTCTGTGAAGAAATAGGTGTTCTTCCAAATGCTGTAAAGATAAATACTCTAAATCACATTCTCCCTTCTAAGAAAAACAAGTAACTATGTTGGAAACAGGCAAGGAACATAAAGGAGAGAAAAACTGTCTGTAAGTTTTCTGGGATCTGCCAAATCTCACTGAAGCTGGACTTCATTTATTGAGATGAAGGCATGCTGGAGTGGAAAAGATGACAATCAGAAGTGGAGATACACTGCAATCTGTGGCGTTCTTGCAGTGTGGGTAAATATAATTAAGATAGCCTTGCTTTAGTTTTCTCCAGTACTGATACCAGAGAAAATAAGCAGTGCAGGGTACAGTGCAGACTAGCTAATTGCATAAATACTCGGAGATCTGGAAAGATTGGTACAGCACAGCAGAAGCCTTTGTGATCTGTGCCCAAGTCAGCAAGATCAAAGGTAACGTTCATAGCAGCAAGAGTTTGTTAACACATCAGTAAGATCTATAATTGCACTCTAAATCGCTTATAGCAGCCTTATTACTCAAAGAAAATGTGCTCTAAGGACACTGGCATGAGAGGGAAACCACAGAAGCAAGGCAGAAGTGCATCCACAGAGATTTATATACTCCCCAGACTGCTTGCCAGTTGATTTCAGTGGGACTTCTCATGTCAGCAGAGACTGTGGGGAGAAGACAAATCTTTCATTTTTCCATCAGAAATGCTTTGAGAATCAACAACAGAAAGAAAAAAAAAATCATATAGGATTGATTGCCTTCATTAGCCTCATTTCCTCATTTCAGTAATATTATTAGCTATAAATCACAGAAGCACAGTTTCATATGGAATTATGTTCTTATTAATATCACAACTTCCTCATCCCCTCGCCACTTATCAGATTCATTCATTGTATGCTGGAAATCCCAATAAAATTACCTAACTGGAGACCTTATAGCATAGCTGTATCTTTCCCTATTCCCTACCTTCTGTTCGCTTGTTTTCATCTTACTGTCTTTTGTTAATTCTTTTGTTGTCAAATTGCATTGCAGAGCATGGAATGCTTTTCTGCTCCTTACCATGTCTCAAACATTAAAAATGCATTAGGGAAGATATCAACTACCTCAATTTCCTTTAAAATGTTTTCTTTCCCTCATAGCCACTGAAAATAAAACTCATGAATGCATTAATTCTAAACAGAGTAGGTAACGTTTTCTGATTTAATAAAAATGGAGGCCAAAACTTACTATTAAAGTATGATGTAAAATAAAAAGAATAGTTTTCTTTGTGCACTTGATATTCAAAATAATTCACTGATGATAATAATCATAATGATAATAGGAAGCTGAAGTAAAAATGAAATGACCTTGCCTATTTCAAACCTGGGAAGAAAATGAGTTTTCCTGGACAACCAAAAACTGCTTTCAGAAGCAGTTTGTCTCTGTGGAATTGGTGCAGATGTCATGCTGTTACATATTCCTTCTGTTCAGTACCTAACACACTGGGGAAGATAATTTTTTCACATGTATTCCCAGCCCTGCTGTATTCCCTTCGAGCTTTGCAGGATCAGCACAAAAGGTCTAGAAAGTAGGCTGGAAAAATCAGCATCAGGTTCTCCTTGAGAGAAGGGCTCCTGAACTGCTGCAGTGCCAGCAGAGCCAGCTGCCTGCCACCAGCAGCTCATTTCTCTTCTCCAGTGCTCTGGACCAAGGTTATGGCCCCACCTGTGTTCCTCACACAGGGCAGCCCAGCCCTTCAGGCGTGCCCCTTGTGAGGAGTGTCAAAAAATCTGCTATCTGCCTCAGAATCAGGTGACAAAAGACCTCTGATGTCTTTCTGTTTGGATGTCAGGATCCTGTGTGCACTTGCAACCTGAAGGCTTACATGGGAATTGTTGATAATATAACAATAAGACAATAACAATAGGAGACTGTGATTAGGTATATTCCTATAATATGGAGCTTTATTCAGAGGCAGTGCTTTTAAAAATCACATAAGCAATGATTTCACAGAGTGGTTGAGGTTGAAGGGGCCTCTGGAAGTCATCTGGTCCAATTCCTTCTGAGGCAAGGACACCCAGAGCAGAGTGCCCAGGCCCATGTCCAGGCAGCTTATGAAGATTTCTGAGGATCAAACTATAACCTCTCTGGGTAAACGGTGCCAGTGATCCATCACCCACACAACAGAGAAGTGCTGCCTTGTATTCAGAGGTAAACTCCTGTGTTTCAGTTTGTACCCATTGCCTCTCGTCCTGGTGCTGGGCACCACTGAAAACAGCCTCACTCCATTCTCTTCACACCCTCCCTTCAGACATTTATAGGTATTGCTGATTTCCCCTGGATCTTCCTTTAGACCAGACCGAGCAGTACTAGCTCTCTCAACCACTCCTTACAGCAGAGGTTCTCCAGTTCTTTCATCATCTTCATGGCCCTTCCCTGGAGACCGTCCAGACCTCTCATGTACTGGGGACCCCAGAAGTGGACACAGTGCTCCACATGCTCACTACTACTGAGGGGAAGGATCATTTTCCTCAGCCTTCTAGAAATATTCCTCCTAGTGCAGCGAGGAGGCTGTTGGCCTTCTCTGTTGCACGAGTGTATTTCTGGGTCATGTTCAACTTTTTGGTGTAGCAGCATTTTATCTGTCACATTTGTCTGTCGCAAGGACCATGTGAGTAATCGAGATGTTAAACAGTATCATCTTCACTATTCATACCAGTGCATATCTGTGTGAGTGACCACTTTGTTATGTGGTCAGAATCCTTTCTACCCAGCAATTAGGCTAATTTTCAGTCCATGTCTGTTTTTAATCAATTTGACAGTGTCAAAAACCTTACTAAAGATAAACTTTCGCTGTTCTCCCCTCATGCACCAGACTAGTCCTTTTTTCATAGGCAGCTACCAGTTTTGTCAAGAATGATTTTTCCTTCCCAGACCTGTGCTGACTACTCCTGCTCTTTGCTTTTCATTATTTTTGCAAATGATACCCAAGATTTTTTTCTCTGTTCCCTCTCAGAGACTGAGGTGAGGCTGATTGGCCTTCCATCTTGAAGAAAGGAGCAACATTTGCTTTTTCCAGTCCTCAGGAGCCTTCATACTGTATTGACATTTCGGGGATTATTGAGTGGCCTTGTGGTGACTACAACCAGATTCCTCAGTACTTATGGTTGCATTCCATAAAATCACACAGACTTGTGTGTCCAGGTTTTTAAAGTCTCCCCTGACCTGATCCTCCAACAATGCTAACTTTTCCTTGTTTCAGATGTTTCTGTGTGTTAGAAACCTGGGATTCCTGAAAGTTGGTCTTACCATTAAAAGACAAAGAGAAAAGAGTACTCAGTGGACTGGCCTTTGCCTTATTCTTTGTCACCAGGTGCCCTGCACAATTCAGCAGCGAGCCTATAGTTTCTAGTCTCACTTTTGCTGCTGACGTATCTTTAGAAATCTCTTACTGCCCTTCACGTCTTCTTCAGATTATACTCCGGGTGGGCTTTGGTTTTCCTGACCTACTCCCTTTATGATTAGACAGTGTCTGTATTTCCCATATCACCTGACCCTGTCTCCACCTCATGAATATTTATGTTGTTGAGTTTTGCCAGGAGCTTCTTGCTGATTCATGCAGGCCTCCTGCCTCGTCTCCTTGACTTCTTACACACAGGAATGGACCAGTCTTGAGTTTGGAGGAGGCAGTCCTTGAAAATCAGCCAGCTCTCCTGGACTCCTCCTCTCTTCAAGATGATATCCCATGGGGTTGCAATTGCCCTTCTGTGTTGCCCCTCCTGCAGATATCAGCATTGTCAGAGTCTCCCATGAGGACCAGGGCCAGTGAGCAAGGCATTTCTTCCAGTCATCCAAAAGAGGCCTGATGATCTGCTGTTTCTTTTTTATCACACAGTCTGTAGCAGACACCCACACCAATGTCACCCGCGGTGGTCTGCCAGCCAGCCCAGACCCATATGCTCTCATCTGGGTCATGGCAGAGCTCCATGCATCCCTGCTTCTCTCCAATACAAGAAAACTGCCCCTCCTCATCATTCCAGCCTGTCCTTCCCAAAGAGCCTGTACAAAGCCACTGCAGCACTCTAGTCGTGTGAGTGTTATTTGCCCATTACTTTGAGATTTCTAAAAATCCAGGCTTCATCCACTGAAGAATTCAAAGGTGAGTGCTTTTCTTTTTTCATTTCCCTTTCAAACCGCACTGGCAATGAACAGAAAATCCATTTCTCAGTACCATTGCAAAATGCATGTGTTTTGGTCAAATATGTCCCGTGGTGCTGTTAGTTTTGCAACAAAGAAATGTTTCTATCAGGTGGTTCTTATCAACAAAATTAAGTAGAAATGATAAATGGATTACTAATATTTTTCTGTGAGCCAGTTTTTAAATGGGTCACATTGTTCTTCTCTTTACTAGCAACCTAAAATAGAAGTTATTATATCAACAGTGGTTTTCACATAATAGAACATTATCTGAAATTGAGTTTATGTAATGTTTTTCCTTGAAAATTAAGGCTATAGTAGTATAGTTATTGAAAATTATCATCATTTACTTTTTATTTTTCTATTTAAGAGCAATATTCTTTACAGTAAAAATTGCAGTTGGAGTTCTGACTAAAGAAAACGATCCCTTGGTACAGACAATAAGGAAAACGAATGCTTATGTTGACAGCACAGCATTATCAAGGTTTCTTTTCCCTCTGTGGGCCGAATTTTCTGCTAGCATATTTGATGTAATTCTATAGACTTCAGTGGGACTGCACCAATTTATGTAATGGAGAATACAGGACCCTTTTTTTCACTATTATTTAGACTGAACTAAGTAAAAAATAAGGATGGAATCTAAGTAAAAGCCTGGCCAGCATTTTCTTTTAGAAATCTTAGATTTATGAGGCCATTTCTGAAAATCAAACTATGGTTCATTTATCGCTGGAGTATCCTGCAGATGTGCAGCTGCTCTTTAGCATCAAGGAAAATATGAGCCTCACACAGCCAGGCACAGATGGCCCACCCAATGCATGCAGGGCCATCCAAGTGCCACCAGCACCTCAGAAGGGGTGGAATGCTCAGGGAAAATGAAAATTCAGACGTGTGCAGTCGTTCAGCACAGCTCAGATTTGTGTGTCACCCCAGTGCTGGTGAAAACAGTCTCGCAACGCCTCATGCAGCTGCAGAGGACTGCCATTCTGAAAACAGATTTTGTTAGTCTTATGTAACCAGCTCCAACTCCTGCTCAGCTCTCTGTTCAGGATCAGGGGGCATTCGAGGGTTCTGCTTCAGTGGCTTGCATTAAAATAGGGTTAGGATGGTCAAAATCATTTGCAACCTTTAAATACACAACAAAGGAAAATAGAGAGGTTTTTTTCACCACCTGCTGACTGGAAACTAAGTGCGGGAGAGAACAGAGTACAATACAAGATACCAAATATGCCTCGTGCAGTGCACTGAACTCTTCAGGGATTTCCTCAGAGAGGTGAACTTGCACGGAGATCAGTGAAAACCTGCACCTTCAATCTGTTTCCCATAAAAAAAAATATCTCTGAGTCTCTCCAGTGTGCAAGTCAGAGCTATCTGAAAGTCACGGGGAAATGAAGAGCTGAAAGGCTAAGAGTCTCATGCTTCTTTTTCTTTTTATATACTCTTTATTCCCAGGGATCCTATGGGAAGCATAGGGCTTCAGCACAGGGACAGCTGGAAAGATTCAGGGCTTTTAAATTAGTAGCTTGTTTAAATCCCAAGGCAAAGCAGTTGTGCTAAATTAATCTCTGAAGCCTCGCATGAAATCTAGAGCCCCTGAGTGGTGCAGATATTTTGAGGTGATCTAATTGTGCTTGGAGAGAAGGGAGAGATGGGCACAAGCAATGCTGTGCTCTGCACTGCAGTGGGCTCAGCACACAGTTCAGTGCAAAAAACTAGCATGGGCAACACAGCCTGGACACCAGGGATCAAATATATCCACGCATCTATGAAAATTAGTTGCATAGGATAGCAGGTTTGAAATGCATACTAGGAAACTGAGGATGATGTGCACAGCAATTTCAAGAGCTCCTAGAAGTAGGGATGGAAAAGAGCAGGAAAGGTTGCTGCTGCCAATGAATAGCTTGTCTTGCATGGCAGCTGCCTCTCATGGAAGTTTTTTCAGTTTTTAAGGGGGAATCTGAGGCACTGTAAATAGTTTTGTTTTATGAAACTCAGTCAGCGTCCATTCACAGTCCTGTCTCTCACCAGAGCAAAGTAGAGGATGCAGGTGCTGCCATTTGATGTCACGTTGGGAAGCAGGGCAAGAGCCCTTACCAAAGCACAGGCTAAGGCTGGGCAGCAGCAAGCAAAAGCATCACTGGGGTAATTCAGCATCGCTTCATGCATCTGATGCTGAAGAACAGTGTGGGGTGGGTGTGCTGCATCTGTCTTCATGACCTGCCAACCTAATACAAGCACTAAGAGTGCACGTGTGAATTCTCAGGGTATTGTCAATTTAATGACTGTAAGCAAACAAGAAAGAAGTAGAGGAGACTTCCAACATGCTGCTGGCAAATGTGAGTATTGCAATATGTTGGTATATTCACCTGGTGAATGGCACTGATACACCAGGGAGGACTTTAAAATTCCTAAGATTACACTTCTGTTTTTATCTATTTGCATAAATGGAGGAAAACACTTTTAAATGCCATGGCTGAATCCAGAAAAGTAAAGGAATAAACATTTTGTTTGTGACTCCTTCAAGATGAGATTGATTGTTGTCCCACTGCCACAGGTCAACCTCTGCCGTAGAAAATTCCAGATAATCTTCAGCTGCATTTCCTAAACAATTAACAGGATGGACAAAGCAAAGATAACAATGCACACTTTATTTTCCAAAAGCAGTTGTCAGAAGGAAATGGATACCAAGTGAGTTAACTCATTAGAGCATGAGAGCACACTTCGAAATGCAAAACAGATTGTCTACAATGATTCTAATCTAGCACAAGGTTGATACCCTTGTTGAGGCGTGCCATTATTGTAGAGTTTCAGTTTCAGAAGGCTTCATGGGTGCATATTTTGGGTTTTGTGCCTTGAAGTAATTATTACATGACTAAAACACCACATATAGGAGCTACACGTGTATTAACCGCAAGGGCTGCATCCACATGCATGAACACACATACAAACACCACACATGTTGACATAACAGCACTTTACAACACAGAAAAAAAATTGCAATTATTTGCTTGCTGAGATTAACTGGTAAAAGCAACAGGCATGTTGTATTCAAGTTAAATATATTCTGTCTTTAAGAAGCTGCATCTTTATCTGATGTAAAAACATGGCAGTCATCTGAAGGCAACAAGGTTCCTCTCATGCCTGGTTTGTAGAATCATAGAACGGTTTGGGTTGGAAGGGACCTTTACGATCACCTAGTTCCAGCCCCCTGCTATCGGCAGGGACGCCTCCTCTAGTCCACGTTGCTCAAAGCCCCTTCCAGCCTGGCTTTGAATGCTTCCAGGGAGGGGGCATTCACAACCTCACTGGGCTACCTGCTCCTGTGTCTCACCACCCTTGCAGTAAAGAATTTCTTCTTGATATCTTGTCTAAATCTACTTTCTTCCAGTTTAAAGCCATTTCCCTTTGCCCTGTTGCTACGTGCCCTTATAAAAAGTCCCTCCCCAGCCTTCCTGTAGGCCCCTTTCAGGCAGTGAAAAGCTGCTATAAGGCCCCCTGGGAGCCTTCTCTTCTCCAGGCTGAAGAGCCACAACTCTCTCAGTCTGTCATACAACCAAGAGCGAACTTCTCAGAAATTGGATTTTAACATTTGCCAACCGCAAGCTCTCAACAAAGCCTACTTTCCCCTAGTAAACTTCCACCTATCTCTCTTTCAAAGTTAAAGTGTACTTCTGTGAAAACTGTGGAACTTTATTTAGCATACCAGATACCACAGCACTGCTAAAGTAATAGAGACATTTATAGGTGTCATTAATAGGGTATACTTAAGAGCTTTGCTTTTTTTTATCCATCAGGGGCAATAACCTACAATTAAAAGACTTAGGGCTTATACTACAGAAACATGTCCCATCACATGTGTAACACAACATATACTATGCAGGGACAACAGGCAGCCAAAGCAGTTCAGGGTATTTCTTCACATAGATGGAAAAGGTGCAATAATACTTCTCCTAAACATACTAAACATAAGCAATTCAAGCAGCACTATGTAACATATGTTTGTCTGAGAGGAAGATGAAAAAGGCGGGAGGAAGGCTTAATTCATCCTCTGTTCTGCTCATCATTTTTACCTCATTGTAGATAACACAACATGCATAGCAGGGGCTATGAAGCTTGCGTATGTTGAGAAAGGGTGGCCTTCATCAGCGCCGTCTGCTGCACAGTGTGTGCTCTCACATGGCTGAGGTGGAAGGTTGCTGCCACAGACTGCACAGCATCTCTGCCTGCATCCAGGCTATGCTCGCTCTCAGTTGTCCAGAGTTATGAGGAGAGGTTAAATGCTTTCGTGTGAAGCCTGTATTTATCCTGGTGGCACAAAAAGAAGAATCCAGTCAAAATCAAATTATGTAGCTTCCTTCTTCAGGAGGAAATTGTTACTGCGCAATACGGACTAAAATAAAAGTCCATGAATCAGTGATCTAATTTCATTTTGCAAAGACATTTTACAGTATGTAGTGCCCAGCAGTATATAATGATAGTCATAACGAGAGCATGTGAAAATTTACAGTGTATAACAATGTACAGTGTCTTTATCAAAATCTTGTTTGTTTTCATGCGAACTGTGGTTGTATGAACTGGCTAAGCACAAAGCAGTTGATTTCTCATCTCAGAAATATCAGCTGTACTGGAAGGAGGTAAAGGAGCAGATCAGTTCAAGAGACTATGTCATGTGGTCACAACTCTCCTTTTCCTTCAGCTTTGTTGTGATAATGACTGTTCACCACAGGAGGTGTTGAAAATCACTTTTTTAAGCTGTACTGGCCACTCCCCTATAACAGAATTTGCCACATCCGCACTCACATATGTGTGCACACACAAATACACTTAAGCTTTTTTATTGAGCATTAAAAGGCTTTAGGCAAGCCCCCAAGCCACAGCATTTTGGAAATCAAAGATATAGGTGTTTGATGGAGTCCATCTTGCAGATTCTTGTAGAAGAGATGTGCTATCCCAGTTCAAGATGAGCTCGTTGCAACCTGCCAGCTCTGCTTGCAGAGTCCAAATCATGCACATCCTCCTCCTTTCTTTTGTTCTGGCCTAAAGCAGCTCTCTGAGATCAACCTCATTCATGCAGACATCCCAAAGAGAAATGCTAGGTTTAGCTGACAGATGCATAAAGTCTCTGTTGTCATAGAACTCCGCAGTGTCTGTTCTGCACCAGATGTCAAAGAATACAAATCTGCAGCTGGCTCTGGTGTTCTCCAAATTCCCTCCTTCACAGCTGTTGTTTTCCACATCCACGTACATGGAGCCAAATTCTCAGAAGCAGGAGCAGACCCCAGATCCTTATATTGATGTGAATACGTGTTTGTTTATTTGCTTGGAAAATGTCTGTTTGAGTTGAACAGCAGTGTATTGGTGAGTGTATATTTGAGCATGCTCAGCCCCCCGTGTTGGAAGCTACCTTGCTCTTCTTTCAAACATAATCTCTTTTCAAACAGGTGCTCTGGAACTGCTGTTGTCTCTGAATTCCTCTTTGCAGTTAAATAGGACTCCCACTGTGCTGAGCCCTCCTGGGCACTGTGGAAATAAGAATCATAACCGTAGTAATAAAAAACAAAGGACGTGTAATTGTGAGGAAGAGTGGAGTAGCATTTCTTCAGTTTACTGTAGGGCCTTTGCTGGCCACCCCGGAAGCCCCTCAGGAAGGGAAGCTGTAGCCTGGCACTGTAATTATGGCTTTAAAATTTTATTCTTCCTTTTGTAAATATTACCAGCCTGCACAGCATTTTAAATGTAGTCAGTAAGAGCCACTAAAATTGTATATCTGCAAGAACTGAACTGAGGTGAAATTTTTCTTTCTATTTAAATGGGAAAAAATCTGAAACGGGGAGGTAAGGATGATAGCAGCACCCACGTTTGTTTTCCTGGGCTTCCTTTAAATGAGATCAAATCTGCAAGTTTCGCCTCCAGTGGCCTCAAGTGTTATTTAGAATTCATTTCCTTAAATAAAGACAGTGTGCCTGTAGAGGCCTTTCCTCCCCCCTACCTATGTAATGAGCTTCAAACCATTGAGTTCTCAGTTGGGGAAATAATAATTATAATCTTACCATATGTTTGTTTACATAAACTTCGAATTTTCAGCCCAGTCGCTAACCTATTCTTGAAAACGTTTGTCCATCCTAGTATTGAGACACCTGACTGTGTTCAAAAGGGATAAGGTTCCACAAAATCACAGAATCATGGAGAGGCTGCAGTGGGCAGAGACCTCTGTCTCCAAGGAGGACACTCCACACCCTCTCTGGGCAGCCTGTGCCCATATAGAAGAAGCATTTACTGATGTTCAGAGAGAGCCTCCTCTGTTCTATTTGGTGTCCATTGCCTGTGGTACCCCATGAACGGAACCTGGCTCCATCCTTTTTGGATCCTCTCTTCTTATGTGATGAGACATGAAGTACTCAAACCACAGGTATGAATTTGAATGAAGTGTAGTTAGGACATCAAATATAAATACCTGATTTTTAAGGAAAGTATAGCACATACTCTCTGTACCAGTGCAGCAATGGTAATGAAAATGTTGAATGTTAAATGCACTTTTGGGAAGTCTAGTAGTATTTATTTGCTATTGTTATTACACACATATCCATAATATCCAGTTTTCATCATAGACAATAGTATCAACTTAGAAAAGCAGTGATTTAAGATAAAGGAATAAGCAATGTCTGCTGATTTTACAATCAGCAACGGCAAAATATTCACCTACTAGATGAGATGAAAGGAGGGAGAAGAGTTTAAAAAACTTTCTTTGAAGTGATATGACCTGGCACAAATAGCCTTGGTGACATTTTAAGAGCAAATAGCCCCACCATTAACTACAAGTACTTCATGTCATTGAGGAAACCTGTCACAGGTTCAGCTCAACCTGCCCAGTCAAATGAGCTAGTACCTGGTGTGGCATAGCTTGCATTTAATTCTGAGCTTCTGAAGTTTATCCTGGGTATTTTTGTAAGTCTCATCAGGTTGTGTGTACTTATGTATTTGGCTTCAAATGACATTCCTGTGATAATATCCTAATGAATTGTTTTATACAGTAATTAGAAATGTTTCTACCAAGCTACATTTTCAGGTTAGCAACTCTTTTCCTGAAAGAACAGAAGGGAATTACTACTAAGGCAAAAATAAATATTTCTGAAATTGGTAAAGAAATACAAGTTCAGAGGTTTAAAAAGCTATCAAGAGATGACATTTAGAAATGAGATGTTGTAAAAGGAACATTAAAAATGTTGAACAAATATTGAAGAAATGATCAATGCTGAGAAAGGTACAGAAGCCAGGCAGATTTTCAGATTGTCTGCACGCCAAAAACATTGAATATGAGACTACAGGAAGTTGAATCCCACGGTGTGAAAAGCCAGCAGGAAAACAAAGTGCTAATTGTGCCCTAAAGTAAAGCACGAGAGGTAATTTAAAGACCTCTGGTTGTGTTTGGATTTTTGGGGGGAAAGAGCCCTTCTGAACAAGCAGGGAGATAGATAGTTATTCCATCTAAACTAACAGCAATGTCACCCATAAAAATCACTGGAAAGCGGTACTGGAAGTAAAGCAAAGCCTTTAATGCATAGGAAACAAATTAAGGACATTTGTGCAGAAAAAGCCTTCTATCAAAGCCTGCCCCCTGCCACTCACACAGTGAACACCGCATCTGTGGGAAGGGAAACACCTGTTTTCCTTCAGTGTTGGAGTAAACACACTGCTGGAGATCATCACCTCTGCTGACTCCCATGAGCCCCATACACATATATGACTTAGCCCCACAGTGGTGCTCTGGGGAACAGGGCCACTGGGAACAGCCATCACTCGTTCAATACGTGCTGTATACAATTCCTTTGGATTAATTATATGGTATGTCTGCTTTATGTTCATTATCACAGAGATTTATCTTAGAAGCAACGCCTTCTGCTTGGAAAAAATAAATGTTGCTTCTTTGCTTCATTACCTAATAGCTGGAGGAGTCCATTATCCTGGGAAAACATTTTTTTCCACTTACTCAGCTTAAATATTTTATGACCATTTTCCTTTCTAGCTTTCACAATAAATACAACAAATACATGACAGACACAAGATGTGAAATCGTCACCTATATGTATAATTTAGCATATACAATGAATTCTCACCTATCTTCGATTTTTTATTAATTGCACTGTACTATATAGCTTCCATTGGTTATTTTTCCTTTACTTTACCCTGTCAGTGCTTAGTCTGACTACAGTCAGTCTCTTAGTCATATGGATTCCGAAGCAGATCTTGGGTGGTACAGTTTTTATAACTGTACTTTCTGCAAAGAGATTCCAGTGTTCGAAGAGGCCTTGAGTTACTACTTCTCTTCTGTGAGGATTGCTGCAGTGATATCTCAACATAGTACCTCTGCTGCTAATGGCAGAAGACTTCTTTTTTTTTTTTTTTTTTACTATTAAATGTAACACATTCTGTAATTCTGCACATAAGAGTACAAACAGCTTGCATAGTTCAGGTACGCTAGCTACATCAGCTGAAAGCAGAGAGAGACAGAAAGGTATCTTAGGAATGCACCAATTGAATGCAACCCTGAAAACTCATTCCCACTTTCTTGTTTTGCCTCTGTTTTCAGGAACACTGATGGAGGAATGATGGCAATAGAATCACCTGCATGCATCAGCTGCATGGAAACACCCAGGTATGTACAGGGAGATCAAACTGAGTCCTATGCATATTTGATCTAATGCATGAGCAGGTTTTGCTCCTAATCCTGAACCACTTAGAACAGTGACCATACACTTTCTTTTTCACCTAAGCTCTAGGAGAAGATCCCTGTTCAGCCAAACTGGCCTTCTGCCCCACCTTCATGACTTTGGACATTATGGAATTGTTTGGTAAGAGGTGGTACTTAAAAAGTGACCAGCACTGCTGGACCTGTTTGCCTTCAGAAGCAGTTTTCATAGTGAACTTGCCAAATAGTTCCTCGAGCAGCATGAAGTCTGCTTTCCCCATATCCAATGTTAATGTGGCACTTTTTCTCCTACCAAAGATTATATGTTCACCAATCTCAGGGTCACTATGGCCAAGACAGCCTACAGTCATCATTTCACCCACGAGACCTCCTCTGCTTACAAGCAACAAATCTAGGCGGGCACCTTTCCTACTTGACTCCCTTGGTATCTGTAACAAGAAGTACTACCAAAGACATAAAAATATTTTTCTCTGAAAAAAATATGTCTCTTTGGAAGATCTCGGTCTTATCCATGAATATCTCCCTCTTTGTTATACTGGTATGAAGCACACACTGATATTGAAGATTTCAGGAACTCCTCCAACCTTTGTGAAACAGTTAAATTTACTTTGTGCAGAACATAAATGACATCAATTTTGAAAGGTCAAGGTATGAAATATTATGTTATTGCACTACATTTACTGTACCCACTAACTCTCACCATCTGTACATCACAGACATCACTGAACTACCACATTTTCTCTGAAGAAAAAAAAAAAGAAGAAAGGTCTTCAAAATGCAGTATTGTCTCAGAATCTTGCAATCCTTTGAAGTTTGTTCTCTTTCCAAGGAACAGTTACAAAAGAGTTAAGATTTAAGGCCACATCACAGCGGGGTAAATAACTTTTTGTGTGAAGTGAATGAATTCTGGGGGCACTGAAACTTGGGAACTTATCCACACATGAATGCAGCCAGAAACAGAGAGTGGTGAAAATTAAAAAAAAAAAAAAGCCACAATATTTAAGTTCCATGTTTTCATTTTCAATGAAATGTCTTCATTTGAAAGCACTGGATATTTTGCTATAATATCTTAAACAAAATGTTTGAAATCATGCTTTTAAATACCACTCCGTTTGTTTATTGTAATAAAATAATCAAAAAGTCTTTGGACAGTTCCAATATATCCAATTCTTCCCCGAATCCTCAGAGAATATATATTTTTTCTTCTCTAAACAAAAATGATTGTTCTTCAGATGACTTTCTCATGTGTGTAATATACCAGGCTGCTGCTTGCACTGCAACTGAATTTACTTTTTAGAACATTTTCTGAAATATGCTTTAAAGATAATTCATTTGACCTAAATATTATCTAAATCCCTGAGCCTGTTGCCTCCTATTGGCCAGCCCAAGGCCCTCAGAGACATCAAAATCTTAACTGGAGATTAACTTGTTTGAAGGTGGTCCTAGATTTATTTCACTTCATTACATTGACCTTTAGAGTATATATAGCAACTAATACAGTACTTGACATATGTTTTTTCTTTGTTGTTCATGTGGTTCATTTGCATCTTTGCTTAGTGAATAGGAATATTTAGAGGAATATTTTCTGAGACTGCTTATTGAACCACGATACTGGGGATTTTTTTTTTATCATGAGCACACATTTCTTATATCATACAGAGAGGCACGACAATGATGCTGTTATAAAGAGGAATGGAACAGATCCAAGTTATATATTCAGTAAATACTACAGAATGCCTGTTTGTTTTGTTTTTGTGGTATTGTGTTGTGCTTGTTTGCAAGTTTGAACAGACCTGTAGCTCTGTGAGAACTTACTTTTCTTTCTATCAAAGAGTGACTTATTGCTTTATGACTTCTTGCAAGCTAAGAGATAGCAAAGTGCAGTCTCTGTGCCAGCTGCACCACTTTTCTCCCACAACATCCAGAGAAAACATGACTGTATTACCACAGGCTGCCATGAGTCAAGTTTTAGTTGCTGTAGTTCCTTTAGCTAACATGTTTAATATCTTCTCACAATGTAATTACCAAGCTCTTTCTTGCTAAGGTAGAGAAATGTCAGTGTTTTTTGTGTAATGTTGGAAAGATCTGGGAAGAGATATTCTTCTTCCTGTTGAGCTTCTACATAAAAAACATCACCACACTGTAATTCAGGATGATGCAATGTAATGTTCCATAACTTCACCAAAACGTCAGTCTAGGAAGTAACCTCAAAGTGGCATAATTCACTTTCAAATATTTATTTCAGTGTATAACTTCTGTTCTTATTTGTAGAAATGAGTATGAGCTCCATATCTCACTTTAGGTATCCAAAGCAACATGTTCCTTAATTCCGTCCAAGCCCATATCCAGTAATCCTCACACAAAGACTGACCCATACTTCATTCTTGATTTCCTCTCCTATAAGGACAAGCTGAGGAAGCTGGAGCTGTTCAGCCTGGAGAAGGCTCCAGGGAGAGCTGAGAGCTGCCTGTCAAGTATCTAACGGGGGGGCTGTAAGAAGAAAGGGAGCAGACTCTTTAGCAGGGTCTGTTGTGATAGGACAAGAGGAAATGTCTTCTAACTAAAAGAGGAGTTATTTAGACAGAATATAAGGAGAAGATTTTTTACAATAAGGGTGATAAGGTACTGGCACAGGTTGCCCCAAAAGGTGGTGGATTCCTCGCTCCTTGAGACAGTCAAGGTCAGACTGGATGGGGCTCTGAGCACCCTGATGTAGCTGTAGAGTCTCTGTTCACTGCAGGGAGTCGGACCAGGTGACCTTTAAGGATCTCTTCCAACTCAATCGATTCTATGCTTCTGTCACCACCCTATTTTCCTTTCTCCTTGCATCATTTTATTCTCATAGCTGGAATCTGCTTAGTTAGGTAAATAGTCAGGGATTTACAGAAATGTATAAACACTTCATGGCAGAACCTAACCTATATCAATACTCTTGACCTTTTTCAGATAGTGTAGAAATGTATCTTTACCTACTAATGGTGGCCTTCAGCTTCTGTGAGACATTTTTGAAATGTCTGTGGAATACTGGAGTCCCCAGAGAACATTTGCTCTCCTTTTGTCCTCTGATCTCCAGCTGGTATTCACTGCAGATCAGCTTGTAGGAATCCCACCTGGAAGACTGCAGTGACTAAACTGTAAGAGTAGAACTTATTTATTTTTCTACCCATATTATGCAGCTGACAAATCTGTGTTTTATGAATACAAAAAAAAACCATAAAGTAAAGAACGAGCGTTTGATCTTGACTTTATTTTCTGTGACTATGTTTCATTGTAAATTTAGGATCTAGATGTTCCATTTGAATCCAGGAAAACAGATTTTTTTATTATTACAGAAATTGTTTTCCTACACCTTGATCTACTTACTAGTCCTAGAAAGACTTTTTATCTGAAAGGTATTTATTTTTAAGCGAAACTGTATTCATTTGGTATAGAAAGACTCATAATAAATGTTTTATTTATGAGTCTGAAAGTAGGTCTCTTTCTAGGAACACTCTCAGATGGTAAAACATCCCAAATGTCCAGATATCACAAATTCTTGATCTATCTGTTAGTTCTCATTGTTATTTCTTGTCCATTCCTCTCTAATTCTGACTAGAAAACTCCTCTTCTTCCTTGAATATCTCTCCAAGCATGGCACTCTTCCTCATCTAATCCACTGTGAACATGGCAGTGGCACAAAAAGTGTAGCATGGCTGGGACCACCTTTCAGCACCACTCATTATTCTTTTATCTCAAGATTCCCATTTCCTAATTTTGTTCCCCCATTTCCTGCACCCATATTGTGACAACCAGCTTCAAAGAAAACTCGAGGCTACAGATTTGTCTCTCCCCAATACTTATGTGAAGATCTGAGGATAAGAGGAACTTCTCTGTGAGAACAGACAGGAAATTCTGTACCAACAGAAGTGTGTGAACAGTGTAACTCTCCTGGTAAAGCTCAGATAGGACTCGTTATGCAGACAGTATAAACTATTACAGGAAAAAAAAAAAGGAAAAAAAAAGCTCTTATATCATTCAGCTCTGCCTAAGCCAAAACAAGAAATGCATCACTGAAGCTGTGTATTATGCATGAGGTATACAATGCTGTTGAAATATTTTTTTTAATGATGAAAAGAGAACTAGAATAGGAGTGAGATGTGATATGTGACTTTAAATTCTTAGCCTAATGTCATTGCTAATTTTAATTGCTATTAGAAGAACCTTGTTTTACTCTCAGGCATTATGTAAAGAATCATTCCAGCCCAAATATGCTTGGGAAATGTTTGAGAGCCATTAGAAAACAAACAATGAACATGAAAACAGCAGCAGTAAACTAGCAAATATCCCTGGCTATGATGCCAAGATGTGGCTATTCAGCTATCAAGCAGGCATTAACAGATGACAGATAAGTAATTATTCAACAAAGTTGGACGAAAAACACTTAAAAGCATCCAAAAAATCATGCAAAATAACATCTGAAATTTGATGAACGAGAAAAATTACACATAGCATAACAGCATAATTTCTGTGTAATATTCCTAATTATGAAATATTAACATTTCAGCATGTGAGGTTTTAATGGCTGTTTGGAATCCCATTTCTGACACTGAGTACCGCACATTTACATATAGCTGGATCTGTACACAAGTTTCCAGCCTGTGCTGAGACTCAACTTTGGCACAGTGCCTTGTGGGAAAAGCAGCACAAAGGCAGTTGCATTCTGTACCTTGCCTGGACCACTCTCTGCACAGTCAGGGCTGCCCTGTGTAAGAGTAGTGTCAGACAGCAGCTCTTACCACCTTTCAGGAGATGACCATCACATAAAGGGCACATCCTTCTACTCCCCTGACCTGAGGAAAGTCTTGTTCACTGCTGAAGGGGGAAAAATGATGGATTTTGTGGCTGCTCCCATCCCTGGAGGTGTTCAAGGCTAGTTGGATGGGACCCTGGGCAGCCTGATCTAGCTGGGGACAGCCCTGCCCATGGCAGGGAGATGGCAGTGAATGTGCATTAAGGTCTCTTCCAACCCAAGCCTTTCTCTAATTCTCTGATTCTCTGATTCTAAGATGCTCTGACACTACTGAACGACAACAAATGGGATTCTGAAAGTGGTGCCTGCAGAAGATAGTGGCACAGAGATTAAAGAGAGCATTTTGTAGTGGCTGAAAATTTAAACACATCCAATTAAAATATGTGAAGCTTTAAGCAAAAAGGAAAAATTCTAGTTTAAATAGTATAGAAATAATTAAAAATTATAGGAATAATTGGGATTCAACAGTGAAAAAAACACTACACAGCTAAACTACAACTGGCTAAACATGCAAGTAGAGCTGGTGTAGCTTTTTCATAAGGCTTACAGACTGAAATTCCTTCTTCATAAGTAGCCACTGCAAAGTGTCTTACCAAGTGAGAGTGTTAGGAAGAGGGAGAAAAAGTGTACAACAAAGAGTAGAATTCAATAGCCAACGTATTCTGTAATAAAGGACTATCCTATGTTAAGTACTCATAGAGAACCATCCAAAATAGATTTCATGGCAATTTGTAAATCAATTACTTACTTGTTAACGCTGTTGTGAGGACCGCTTTGGACATTACACAAACACCCAAAACAACCAAATTGTGTTCAGTAGCAGAGAAGTGCCCACAGCCAAGCATACACATGCGCCATGTGTAGTACAATTTCAAGAAAAAACAAATAACTATATAGAATCAATTTAGACTCAGTTAATCTGAAGTAAAACTGCAGCATAAAATATCCCAGGAGATAGGCAGGTGCTAGAACAGTTGCCATATATGCCATGTTTTAACTGGCAGGAATAATTTGGTTACAACAATTACATTTTAATTAGTAACAAACCAAAGATCTGTAATAACATATGTGAAAGGCATAGCTACAAACAAGAAGAATAAATCCTGGACTTACAGCTTGAGCAAAAGTAAGTGAAAAGCAGAAAGTATTAGTCATAGCAATTACAACACTCGCTTTGAAATGTTTGATGGTGTGAGAACAAAACTGAATATTGGCAGAAACTTTTTTTTTTTTGGTCCAATTGAGCAATACAAATTTTTTTTGTGTTTAAAAGGATGGAAAAATGTTTGGACTGAAACACAATATTCTTGTCTCGAAAAAAAAAATCTGATTTATACCTTTTATCATTAAAACATTATGTGGATATAAATAAGGACCGTGATTGGCAGTGGCTGGAAAAGAAGTCTGTTGTTAACCCATTAATTAATTGCATCAAGTAGTCATTTGGAATTGTAGCTAACTATTTCATGGTTCATGGTAATGACATTACTTTCTTTGTTTGATGCAGATATACATATTTTATGCCAGATTTTATTGCTCAGATTGTTGCATATTTCATACGAATATAAGATTGGAAGTCCTCCTCCCCTTTAGTCACTAAATACATTCCCTGCGGACTGAGATGACCATGTGAATAGTTTGCTATCATTCATTATTATTAGATACATCAGACTTCCTTTTTCTTTTCTGTTCTTTTTGGTTTTAAAAAACTTGTCCCAAGAAGCTCTGTGAATCTCATTATGTTAGGTTCACTGCCAACACTCATCAACAGAGGGGAAAGACATATGATAAAAACAAAATAGTTATCTTTTAACCACATGTAAATTCCTGACATGACTGAAGTTGGTGGGTACTCCGCCATTTGTTTGGGATTTCACCCTACAATTATAGAAAGAAGGTGTTTCCACTCCTTTAGGCTTTCCTTGAGGAGCCATAGAAGCATAAAAGCAAGGATGGGATTATAAAGTTAGGTTCAAACAAAGGGTTCAGGATTTAAACACTGAGTCTGAAACTCACCTACCTGAAGCCTTCACTTACTGACTCTTCACTCCAGAAGGCCCACAATTTCCAGGTACCTAATTTGTGCCTGTTCTGGGATGCACCCAGGATTTCTTACACCCTCGAAGGGAATTCCCAAACAATGAGACTACCACTGTATTTTCTTCCTTGTGAGACATTATAAGACTGATGTTCTTAGACCAAAAAGAAAACAAAAAAAAAACAAAAAAAAACAACACCTGTTCCTTCTACAAAATTAAGAAAAAAATATATCCTTCGTCCTTACCTTTTAATGCCCTCATTTTTTATGCAAAATTTGAAGGTTAAATTTCTCATGCAGGATATATGAGATTCAAGGTTAAATTCCAAGGTCAACCTCACCCCCTTATCAAGGGAACTTATCACCATGTCTCAAACAAGTCAGAGTGAACCTCAATTAGCCATCTTCACTGTCTCCACTTTGCATATTTGCATAGTAATTCAGGAGGAGTTCAAAGCCTAGAAAGATCTGAACAGTCCTAAGTCCATTCAGCTGTTTCATACATTATGCAAAAATGTGAAGAAACTACAAAACCTGGACTCAACTCTCCTATCACTGCCACCTCTGAAGATGAAAGAAATGAGTTTGAATACAACAGTGAATGCTCCACATCATTACGTTGCACTGGCTTTTCCTCTTGCCTTCATTAGGGATTTGTGAGAAAGGAACTCCAGTTTCAGGAGAGAGGTACTGACATTGGAGAACCTTAATGAGTGAGGTTCATGCTTGGGATTTCTTACTATCACTGTGTGTTGATAGGTGGATCCCACAGACCCCACTCTTGCATACCTCACTCTCCATATCCATAGCACAACTGCCTAACTGTTGAAGTCTCTGCATTGAGAATATGGTCCCTGAAAATTCTTCAGTTGATGTTGGACTCCCAGAGCATGGTGACACACTGGAGCAGGTTGCCCAAGGAGGTTGTGGATGCCCCATCCCTGGAGGCATTCAGGGCCAGGCTGGATGTGGCTCTGGGCAGTCTGGTCTGGTGGTTGGGACCCTGCACACAACAGGGGGGTTGAAATAGATGAGCATTGTGGTGCTTTTCAACCCAGGTCATTCTGTAATATGATTCTATGACTCAGGTACAGAGAATAAAAGAAAATAGAAAATAAAAGAAATAGATTTCCTTCCTTGCCTCTAGAATTATCAATCTTACTGATCTAATGGGATGTAATAATGCCAGTGTGAAACTGGACAGTTCAAATAGTTTTCTGGGAAAGTTATACTTGTGGGACTTGCATAAATGTTTTTGCATTCAAAAAAACATGGAGCTGAGGAAGTATTTTGGACTGAAAACCAGTATTTCCCATACACAGAATAAGTCATACAGACTATCTTAGCCAGATGCAAAACAAGCAAAATATATCAGCTGGGAAACTTGTTTGAACTGGCAAGGTAAAAGATGCTTGTGTTTGTTGTCTTCTGAACACAATTAAAGTCTTTCAGTTTCATGTGAACAGATACTGGTTTTCTCATTTCACTGTGTTATGCATCTGTAGTGCTGAGATCACTTTCACACAGCTGTCTCGTGGCCAGATGAAGGAGCGCACAGTCTTCTTCCTCATGAGTTTTTGTTTGTTCTACAGATGTGACACTTTAAACGGAAAATCTCCTTCATTACACCTGAACTTTGTGTCCCACGATTTTATCTCTGGCTATGGACATCTTGGCTCTTGATCTTCTCTTTGTACCTTAATTAAATGGAAAACAATTACTCAGAGGAGCTGGTTATCTGGAAGGTTTCCATACAGAGATCTGAAAACAGAAGTTTTTTCTTCAGCCTGGATCTCATTTCTGTTACTTCAAGGCACAACTGAGATGAATTATTTTCTGTTCTCTGCCCATCACACCAAACTCAGAGCTACAACAGCCCAACAGCCTCGTGTAGCGTTACCTGCACTGGCACACCCAGACTGCTACAGTAGTTACAGAAGCTGGCAGAGCAAAACTTGTGAAGTGAAAAACTGTCAAGAGCACTCTTACACACAGAGCGTAGTTCCAGGGACCAAGAAGTTCTCAGCATAGAAAGAAATTTGCAAAGAAATTTGACACACTCCCTATCCATGCTGAATTTAGCGGGTTGTTTTCTTTATCTATCAATTCTTCCCAAACTGTACTTTAAAAAAAAAGTTTGTTACTGTTTTATTAAATGACAACTCCTGATTGATTGTTTCTTCAAAAGACAGCTACTGAGACAGA
The DNA here is from genome assembly GCA_035772895.1 of Perdix hodgsoniae. NCBI lineage: Eukaryota > Metazoa > Chordata > Aves > Galliformes > Phasianidae > Perdix > Perdix hodgsoniae. The sequence continues at coordinate 2,151,448 of JAPSGF010000019.1, read as the reverse complement.
GGTGATTGATAGGATACAAATGTGAGGGCATTCCCTAAGCATGTTGCATTTATTTGGTACAGACATCTGCCTCATTTGAACACTTCTGAATGCTCTTAAGCACTTAAGTAGGGTACGTTTTCTCAAAAAGTAAAAAAAATAAGAAAAGCTGTAAGTCTGCATTTCCTTATTGATTAACCAGAAGTTGCAAAGCTGGTTCAGTGCAGAAGCCTAAAAATTATTTGCCCTCCATTCTGTGCAGAAGGACCTCCTTACAACCAGGCTCAGTGACAGCTGGCTTTCTGGACTGAAGAAAACTGCTTGGTCTCCTGTGGATCCCAAGAAATGTCTTTTTTCCTACCCGTGGATGTTCGCTGCCCCTCTTGACTCTCTCTGCTTGAGATTCCCTGCTCCTCTCCCCCGTGCTCCAGTTGCTGGAACTGTTGCTCTCCAGCTGTGCCCAGATGTTTCCACAGGAAGGATCCATCTTCCTCCTCCTCCAGGAAATCACTCTGACTCCAGTGCCCTTTTACCTTTAACCCAACATGCAAGCAGCAAGCAAACAAAACAGGCAGACAGTCCATAATGGTCCACTGCTCTCTGTCAATATTTTTCAACTTGTACCGGAAAAGGAGAGAAAAGCATTACAGGAAATAAAACAAATAATTAAAGGATGTTACAAGCTAAAAAGGAAGCTGAGTATTAAACGACCAGAGAAAACCATTCATTCATCTGGCAAAGGACAGAAATGTCAGCCATCCCCAGATTTGCAGCATCTCTTATGCTGTGAGCATTGCAGGTCAAGTGAAATAAAAGTTGCCCTATCCCAGTACAGCAGATGCATTCAAGCTCCCACTCTTCCTGTATCTCTCAAGGCAAAACAGAGGCCAGCAATAAACTGGACTCAGAAGGCCATGAAACCCTCACTCTGACTCTGGCTTTAATTACTGGCAGGAGCTCCCTTTCATCCGTGGAAGGAAGACAGCCCAGGAAAGATAAATTCCCCCTTTCTACTTCAGTGGGCCCTATGAAGCACCACACCCAATTGGGCTCTTGATATACCGACTTTCCAAATTAAACTCCTAAACTCAATCTTAATTATGCTTAGTTGGATCTGGCCTCTAATTATCATCACGTCTTTTTAAAAATTGTTCTTTCCACACCATGGTAGACCTTACTAATAAACTGTACTTTTTAAGCTTTAGACTTCTAGCCCTAAATTTGCTACCAACTCTGAACCTAAGCTTAATTATTAGTAGGAGCTAATTTTAGTAGAACAGAGAATATGAAAAATTTTCCCTTATATTATTTAATAATTTTAAAGTCATTATTTTATAGCAATTACTAATATTAAAAAAATTACATACTACTTATTACTGACAGCAAGACTCTTATTGCTGTCTTTGTAAGTCATACAAAGTGTGCATCCTAACCAAAAATCTAATTATATGAATGAACTGAAGGAAATACAGAAGTAAATGAGAATATAAAACACTGACCTATCCAGTTGTCTTCCCTATTTGTAATTAGATCTTTATCTAATTTGCAATTAGATAAAGATGGTTCCTTTAAATATTAAACCCAAAACTTTAACTGTAGCTCCAAACCTATTGTTAATGTTAATGCCAGCAGTGGATACATCAAGGAAAAACTAAAGAAAAGCTTATTTCCATAGAGAAACATGTCATCCCCATACTTCCCTAGTCCCTGGAGAATCCAACAATAAGTTGGAGGAAGTAAACTTCAGGTTCCCAATTCCTAATACTACCCCTGGCCAGCACACTTGTATGAATCGAGGCTCTGCAAGACAGTGTAGAGCCTTGATCTTTCAAAACCCTCCCCACTTCCAAATCTTTAGGAATAATGAAATATAACCATGGCCTGGGCTCTCAGCATGCCTCTTAGCCCAAAAGCTAATTTTGGTGCTAAACTCAAAGCAAGGCAGAGCTTTAACCTAATCTATAGACCACCACTAGACCTAAACTTAATAATACACACATACCAACAATAACATATTTGCCTTTACCAACCCCCGTTGGCCTGTCTTCTGAGCTCTGCAAGACACAGATAATACATTAAAAGCTATAGTCATGAAAATGTGGTTCCAAACCCCATCTCTGGCTGTAATTATTTTCAGAGTTAATCACATAATGATAGAAATATCCAGTTTCTTCCTTATCATCACTTGTCCTGTTCCTAACTTAGGCCAACAGAATAAAGAATTCAGCAAATGTCCTTAACACATGAATTCCCAAACCCCAGCTCCAACACTTGCACTCATTGAACAAGCAGGTAGTAGATGTGGATATAGAGCATTCATTCCTTTCAGAATCTGCCCTCTTCCTGATGCTCCACTCCCCCAAAGAAACCAAAAAAAACACCTCTTTTTTTCCAGAGTTTTTCTTACATTCCCAAACTGCAGCTCAAAATGCATCTTGACATTTAGTGTTAGCTAGTACACCCCACCAAGCACTGCCCTTTGTGAATTGTTCCCCTCTGGGGCTGTGAGCCTAGAAGCTTCATACTCAGATTCTTACAAAACCTTATCCCACCCTTCAATTATTTCCAGTAGACAAATGTGCAGACTGCAGATTTGTTTCCACAGATAAATCTCAGCAAATTAAGAAAAAATGGCCCCATTGATGAAGATGAATGAGATCTTCATTCTCCTCCCACCTATATGTGACCTACAGGCTCCTGGATCTGTAGAAACTCCACACTTAATCCCAGCACTGATCCTACACAGTGGATGAGATCTATATCCAACGTAAAAAGACCCTTTCAAATGCTCCCTTTAGTCAGCATTTTTTCCTCTTCCCAGTTTTGAGGAACTTGATAGTTTTATACTCCCATGTTTACAGAAACACTGAAAATAATAAGTATTGCTTTTCCCAAGTTTAACTGGGATTTAGTTAAGAGTGATTTAATCTTTTTTGGCAAACATGTTTTTCCCTGATCATTCCTCTGGAGAGTCTGTGCAGTGAACACCCCATCAGAATCAGTTGGATAGGGAAGAAAAATATTTTGAACGAGTGAATTTCACAGAAAATTTGATAACAACCAAAATCGACTTCTCCAGCTAAAATTCCAAGAAACATATTTTTAAACATAAATTAATGCAGTGCTCTAAAAGCACATAATTTCTATGCCATAAATTTGAAAACACTCTTTCAGTGAATCCTAGAATCCATTAAGGTTGGAAAAGACCTCTGAAGTCATCCAGTTCAACTGCCAGCCCATCCCCACCGTGCCCATTGCCCACTTCCCCCAGTGCCACATCTACACGGTTCTTTAACACCTCCAGGGATGCTGCGCCACCCCCCTGGGCAGCCTGTTCCAGTGCCTCAGCACTCCTTCTGAGAAGAAAGTTTTCCTAACATCCAACCTGAGCTTCCCCTGGTGCGACCTAAGGCCATTCCGTTTGTCAAATAAAAAGAAAGTATTACGCAAAATTTACTCCACTGTTGGCAGTTTGGTTTCCGCAGCAGCAGCAGCAGCAGCTGAGGTTTCAGAGCTGCCATTTCTGTTCCATACTTGATGCAAGTTCCCCACCTAGTGGAGTAATTCCTAACGCTCCTCGAAATGATTGCATTTCCTCACATGTCATTTTTATTTCTGATTCACTTCAGGAGTAATAGCAACAGTTTCCTTGCACAATGTTTCATAAATATTTAAGCTATATAGTAAGTTCTTCCAAAATTAAAATTCGTTTCACACAGCAACTGAAATATTTATAATACCTTTGGAAAACAGAAGGGCCAAGGGAGCTATAACAGAAAACCTCGTTGCCCTGAGCAAGGCGGTAATTTGAAAGCACAGCCTCAGTTGTTTTTCACTTTGATTTCAGTAGTTGGACAAAATTCTATTCTTCGGAAATCCTGTATGCTCCACAAATGTTAACAATCACATTTTACACAGCATTTTACAGCAGGCAAAATACTGCTCATAGCTCTAACAGCATACCTACGTACATCAAGCAGAGATTCTAGTGGAAAGGAGGGATCATCATAATGCCAGAAGTTGGACTAGACATCCAGAATCCTCCACCCTACTTAAATGTATGCATCATCACAATATCCCTCTTTCCAAACTACAGTCACTTGGAGAAACACACAAAGGTAAGGGCAGCTCATGCCAAACACACAGGTCACATCTCACATGTGCTTAAAATTAAGCTGGCACATCACTCCTTGGCTTAACCCTGCTCCCATACTTGTATTCACAAGTGTAGCACAGAGCACAGAGAAACCAGTGTCCCCTCATCAGATTTGGCCCTAGGCCACTCAAGTTGACAAAAGCCAGGCCAGAGGACATGAGTTCCCCAAGGCTTGCACTCAAGCAGTTGCTGCTAAAGCAGTGGATGCAGTGAAGGGTGTTCTGCGCTTTGTCACCTTGCAGCCGTGTTGCAGAGCACCTGCAGTAGTGCTCTGCTGTGACTCAACAGAGAGCACAGGGTTAGTGTTCCTACACTGCAGTTAATGAACATATAGATTATAGCAGAGTGCCTGCATCAGGTAAAGGCCTCATTTCCTCACTTGATACAAATGAGCATAGAAATGTGGTATCATTTAGCACAAGCTTTGGAAAGATACCTTGACTCATTTTGCCAGTACTGGACATCATATTGCTCCCAGCTGATGGAAGTTGCAGCTAAACTTCAGCTTCATTCTGGCTGACTCTGCCAGGCCTGAAGCCTTACAGATGCAAAGGGACTGACTTTGGCCATGGGCTCCCACTCATGCAGTCACAGAACCACAGAACTGCTGGAGTTGGGTGGGTCCTGTGGAGGTGGAGCTGGAGGGAACCTCTGGAGGTCAGCTCACCAGCACACTCAGCATCTTGCCCTCTCCTGAAGCCTGTCAGGAACACAAGTGCATAGCGAAGCCTCAAGGCTGGACCCAAATGACCCTTCTAAGGAAGGCTCTCACCTCCTCAAAGAACTTTTGCTATAACCTCTGTCTTTGTGGTCAGTGTATATGGGGTGAGTGATGTAAGCCATCTTACTACAGAGGGTTGCCCAACTGCACACAGGTGCAGTAAGCTGGCTGCTGCAGGTGCCCTCAGCCAACCTTACAGCCCTTGTTGTGGTACAGAAGGCATCTGCATGGTTTAACAAATCTACCACATCATCAGAGTGCCAGTGCCTCAGCACAAAAACAAGGAAGGATCTGACACAGTTACTAAGTCAGACCGTACAAGCAGTCCGTTTCCTGGCCATCTAGTCAGAAACAAGAGGGAAAAATTCACAGGTTCTCATCACTGTTCTGCCTGGAAACGTGTCCTGTAGTCCTTAGCTGGAGCTACATTGGCCTTTTGCCAACATACTGCTTTCCACTTTTTCTTTGTCACTATCAATAATAGTCTACTGATTTTGTCTGCTGCTCCTGATTATAATTTCCCTTCATTTCTTCTTGCGAATCAATAAATATTACTGTCCTCCAGAGGCAGAAAGATAGACTGGGTAATAATGTTTCCTGTTTGCTGCGTTCCTTCCACTGAGACCACAGCAGCAAGGCATCTGATGAAGGGCTGGAGAAGCTTAGCAAGCTTCTTCCATCCTGCCAGCCACAACAGACCTGTTCTGACAAGCAGAACCTGTTCTAACAGCATATATTCAATTATGTGCTAAATTTTTGTAGTCTAACTGATATTAGCTTATTATCTGAATGAGAACTGACCTTCTGTTCCTTGAAAAAACACCAATAACCAGAAGGGGAAAAAGATTTCCACAGATACTTGGGTAAATGTTCATACTGTGGACTTATCTTTAATTTCCCTTACGGAATTGGATAAATCTTTCTGTAGTTCAGCACTGCAAACTGAAGAAATCAAAATAAGTTTGGGGAGCAGACTTCAGAGCTACCACCCAGCCAAATTTCACTTTATCTACCACCTACTGTGTCAGTGCCAGGATTGTAACAAATTTTAAAATAAATTATTATGGAAAAATGTTTTGTTCACTCAGCATGATAAAAGGGCAGGGAAAGAGAGATGAAGTCCTCTGCGAAATTTGTGTGTGAAAAACCTGACTGTGAATTGGAAAATGTAACTGGAAGCTACAGTTATTTACATATGTAAATGAGACTGTATGGAAGTTTCTAGAAGAGATGAATAAAATATGAAGGCAGTATTCACACACTGTTGGTCAGATTGCAAGTACAGCATACAGGAATATGTAAGCTTCCTAAGTACTCTGTTTTGGAATAAGGTCACAACCATCTCTGAATCACATTACAATCAGTGCTGGTGTCCTTGCAGGACTTGGGGAAGTGGGTTTTTTTGAGTTATATTAAATTAAGCTGGCATCTGATTATGACTTTGGGCTACTTGGTGCTTTCCTATAGCATGATAGATTCTCTTTCTTAATCACAGTTCATGAAAGAATCCCTTAAAAAGTGTGGGCTGTTGTTAGAACACAGCTCACTGTTTAAGAACGTATATTCATATATCTACAGCAGAAGGCAATTTTCTGCACATTGCCACATTGTACAGCTACAGGAAAAGAGGAAACTTTTCTTCATTACATTATCATTATAATTTGAGTCACATCGGACACTGAGTAATGATCCCTTGGGATTGAGTAGTAATACCAAATTCTTTTTTATTTCCTGAAGATGATAAATGCAAAAAATTTTAAGTAGCAGTTGTCCCCTTTTTATGTAGAGTACAAGGACAAAATCTGCCACGTTGTTCTTTTTATGAATTGACCATTTACTTCAGAAATTCTAAAAAGCCTTTAACAGTTGGACATTGTTTGTTGGCAGGGGTTATATTCAGAGTTATGATTGTGGATATTGTGGGAGACATGGAGGCTATTTATGTATATATGACTTGTTTTTTCCCTCTGATCTATACCAATCTTTGACTGAAGATTTACAAAAAGAAGTTTTAGAAAACTGAAAATTTCCACTTTTGGTGTATAGCGTGACAAATTCATCATTTCCTTATTACCCACTACAATAAAGCCCAAAACATAAAGAGGATAAGTTCATACTGCCCATAGTAATAGCCATGGCTCTGTATATAGTTCATGGAGCAGGCCAAACATACTTGAAGGAGCTCTCTGAATTGCCTTCTGGAGGTGTCTCTCTTTCTCTGCTGACTAGAGAAGGAATGGCTGATGGCTAAACCTAGACAAGAAAAAGTCTTAGATGTTTGGTGTGAAGACTTTGGTGTAAATTAGGATAGCCTCAAAGGAAGTAACTATGTTAAGCCATGTTACTGGGGCAAGAACAGATTAACATTTCTATTTGCAAGGCTGATAACATCTTTCTTAAGAAAACACCAATGCAAGGCTTCATTTGGCAAGGAGGTGGTTGCTGTTGTCATCATATAATAATTGTGACATGAAGACTTTGGAGCGTTCTTCCCATTCACAGATTCTGTCTTACAGTTAAACAAAATTGATTGCCACCTCACTCTTTGAATTGGCCCTTCAAATCCTTGTGTTTGCCTGCCTGCCAAAGATAGGAAGAGATTAAGAGTGACTGACAGAAGAAAAAGATTATGCAGCTGCATATGTGTTAATCTTGCCATCTTTTCTGCAGGGTTTGGAAGGAGAAGTATATTTATAACTGCTCCTTTGTCTTGCTTTTGAACTAGCCACTCACTTCCCAGCTCCCTGGAAAACAATACTAAAGGTCTGTCAGAAAAAAATAATTATTTCAAGACAACTAATCTCTCCATTCATGCCACTCATATGAAAGTACTTCTGCATCCTTAATATTGACCAGAATGTTTGGTCCTGAGTCTTGGGCCAGAAAACGACAGAGACTGATAAACATTTCCTTTATTACAGTCTAAACTAACCCAATGCAAAATGACATTTGAAATTAAATCAGTATACTTTTGCCTGTTGGTAAACTTGGGCCAGCAGCCTGTTTCTGGTCACAGGCTGAAGAGATATTTTTGACCTCAAGCACAGTTAAGGTCTTATCTGAAGGCTGTCTTAACGTCATGGGCTCAGGACCTTGGTTTGCATAATCTGGCTACATAACTTCTATTCATTTATCCTCAGAATATAGTCACCAATAAGACTGAAGCAGATCTTTGTCTTTTTTCAAGGCAGCTTCGGTTACCACATTGGAAAAGTAATCTGCTACATATCCCTAACCCCCCATCATTTGTTATTACTACTTTTTTTGGCCAAATTGGATACTACGACAACATATTATAGACAACTAATGTCTGAAAGACAGGACTTACAAGGAACATAAATGAATGCACTTTTTTCTCTTACAACCAAGTATGATTATTCCAATTTTTCATTTTATTAATATTTTACACACATAAAGATCCTTTTGTCCTAATGGTTTCCAAAGCAAACCATTAAAAAAGAAATCAGTGACTTAGATATTACTTCCCATAATTGGATTATATGTTCCTTGCCTCTGTGCTAAATTACTGTAGCAGTTCAGCCTACAGATGACTAAAGTCTCTGATTTCTCAGTTGAGAAACAGCCTTCTCTTTGAGCAACAGACTTGTAATTGTAAGACAGAATTTGTCAAAAGATCCATTCTATCCTCAGCTGAATTAAACACATAAAAGATGCAAGAACACATTTGTGCTGCTGATAGTGACAGTACCAGCTCTGCAGATGTCACTGTTGCTGTCGCTTTGCCCCACATAACTCAGGCAATCTTGGGTATCTTTCCAGAAAATAACACAAAGCCTGATTCAGTCCTCCCCTTTTATGCTTGGCTTTTATAGTTAAGGGAATTATAGCAAGCAGGAAAAGGAAGATGCCATTTGGATAGCAACTTCTAATTAATTTATATTTTTAGTGTCTGAACTACAGTTTCAGCAAACTATTGGTCACTAAACTGACTCTTTGGGATTAAGTCCCTCTGAGGTTCTGGTTTTGGAACTTGTTTCTAAACCAGTCAGCTGGGTGTGAAGGTTCAATTGGTGCAGAACAAGATCTTCTGAAATACTAACATTCACTTATATTTTAGAAGTCCTGCACTGTCAGAGTTTAGTGAGATACCCACAGGTCATCAAAGGGTAAGACAAAGTACATTTATAAATGTTCTGTTTCTTTCAGGATATAAGGTTTTCAAAAACTCAACAGACAAGACAGGCTCCCATGAAAGCTACACCTAAGTTTAATAGACCTCTCGTGTTAAAATTGCCTCATGAAACATTTAATTGGCCTGGCAAGAGAAGTTTAGCTGTTAAGAGTCTCACTTGATATAGATTGCTCTAGCAGAAGATACTGCAGAAGATTTAGTTACTCAGAAGTGTTATCTAATGAATGGTTGAAAGATTTCTGTATTGGGATAGGAAAGGTTTTACTCCAGCAGAAGAAAGAACACCTAAGAGAAGTCTCTGAGTATTAATTTGAGGAAAAATGGCATAGAATTACATCAAAAATCCATTCTAACTGAATCAAATATTAAATTACTTAGAGAAGAGCTAGAAGAATAGAAATGAATTACAAGGGAGAAAAAAAAAAAAAAAAAAAAAGAGGAGGGAGAATTGAGGAAGAATATAATGAAAAATTAAAATTGACATACTGTTCCAAGAAAGCATGAAGGAAATGATGTGCTAGTAGAAAATCTGTTAACTGTCAGCAACTGAAGCCAGAACATGTAAAAGAAAACAGTTTAAAGTCACAACTCCCTAATAAGATAAGTCAGCTTTATCCATTTTGGTTTATCATAATGAAAGTGGGATTTGATCAAAGTATCCTGGACAGTTGAAAAAATGGATGTGTTAATTCTGTGAATAGTAGTTTTTGAAACCAGTAGCTGAGATTCAGGATTGCTGAGTAGTGTCATCCAAAGCATTGTGCAGAAGAATAACAAGTGAAAAGAGACAAAGCAAGAAACACTGCCACCTGAAATACTGTGAATAAATTAGAATGACTAATTTAGTTGGAAAGTGAAGATGAGGTTTTGTGGAGCACTGAAGCCCATGAGCAGATATCTGAGGATATGCCTTCGAAAGTTTGAAGGGTAAGGAAACTGTCAGGCTGTCAGTGAACAAAAATGTATTAGAAAGGATGGAAAGAAATCTTTCTTTAAGTAAGCAAAAAGAGTTGTTCATTAATGGTTCTCAACTGAACTGGGTACTTGACCAGTGGCAACAAGTGTTCCTGAAATTATAAACAGAGCAGTACAGTGATGTGGCTGCAGTTCAGTGGTGTGCTATCAAACCTGACTTTCTAAGAGCGTGGAGTATCTTCTTTGTCAGGCCAGCTTGTGGGCATTGTTACATTCCTATAATTTAGAAAGACTGAAAAGGAAAGAGAATTAATTCTCTCCCCAGAGAAAGGCCCTAATGTAGCATGTTGTACTCATGTGTATCCGGCTATTGAAAATTTAACAGCACTCCTTTGAAGGAGAATCCTGCTCAGGAACTCAAAAGGAGAATATATGAATACTAACCTGAGTATTATAAAGGATCATATTGGCATGATTTTATAAAGACAAGACAAGTGGAAAGTTTACAGATATGACACTGTAGTGGATACTTATCATTTCTTGGTGAAACATCCGGAAAAGAATGGGTTCATGTCTTGGATTAGCCATCAGATAGAACAGCTGTTTTGAGTCAGCAGGAAACAGCTTATCAGAGATGTACAGGAAAATAACCTGTAAAATACTCAAAGAAAATATTCAAACATTTTTGAAGACTTAGACTGGATCCTTAGTCTATATGTGTATGTTAAGTAATACAAGAAGTGACCTGTAGACAAGAGTTACCGATGTCTTATCTAACTTATAAAATGATCCAGTAAAACAAAACAAAACAAAAAAAAAAAACCAAAAAAAAAACAAGCAAAAAAAGAATAACAAAATCTAGAGAAAATCAGGCTCTCAGAAAAGGAAGAAAAACATGCTGGTATACAACAGATCCGTGAAACTCAGGCCTGTCAGCATGTAAATCTAACTAACTCATTTTTAAAGAAAAAATTAATGGTTAGCTGTTGAACAAAGCACAGTGTTGTGCAGGAACAAAAATCCTACTTGGTTGATACATGACTCTTGTAACAGTGAAGAAACATACTGCGTATAATTTCAGGGTAAAGTATGTACACCAAATGTGGAACAGCCTTGTGGCCATCACATCACTGCTGAAGTGTAAGAAAAATGTTGCAGCTATCACAAGAACATCTGGAAGTTGGTAAGCCCTCAGAGAAACCTCATTGCTTGATTAAAACTAGGCTGAAATTAACAACCTGAAAGGAATTTGAGGTTTACTGATGCTAAGCATTCTTATCTGCTTTCAGAAGTGTTTTTGCAAGCCTTTTAAAGTACCAATACATGCATAAGCACTAAAGGAAAGAAGAGAGAAAAAAGATCTGTACTATCAAAAGTTACCTTATTTTGTTGTTATTGTTCTGTTGTTGTTTTGTTTTTGTTTTGTTTTTTGCCCCTTTGACTTTTCAGTAAAGGAACCAAGTGCTGATTTATACCAAATTTTAGAGGGCAAACTCAGTAAATGATAACGGACCACTGACTACAGCTGAAAGCAATTATTACTTTCTTTAGTGAAAGCTATGACGCTCTAAATTAAGCTGTAGCTGACAAATGTTGCAACTTCCTTGAATACAAATTACTTCATGAACTGCAGTGATGGCAGCTCCTTAGCCTGTGCCTTTGGTTCTACAAGGCCAACATTCAGTGCTCAAGTAGCCTGCTTGGTGGTCAAAAGGGGATATGCATCCATTCTCTGATGAGGCAAACAATTTTTTTTATTGTTTCTGATTACGAGAAAGTGACAAGAAGGTAAATAAATTATGAAAGATGATGGTTCTATTTTGCCATAAGTAGGCAGGAAAAGAAATGGGAAGGTGTCTTGATTAAATGTTACTTATCTCTTAACAGAAGAAAGCTTTTGCTTAATTTAAAATCTTCTCTGTGAGGAAACATTTCACCACGTAGAAGGTAGACATATTTTGTTAACTTTTTCATAATAAGATTTATTATCAAAAATACTTAGAGTGGCAAACAATACAGTCGTTGAGTTGATTATGGCTCAGTAAGCTCTTAAAAGGTTTAGATTCTATATAAGCATAATTAAGTAGCTTTTTTCCTAAGCTACCTAGCATTTTTGTAAATCTTGGCTCTATTACAGTACACATTAATAAAAAATGTATAACTCAAAATAGCTTGCTTTGGAAGCAAATAATTCTTGATTTTTTTTTTCCCTTTTCAGATGATAGTTGTTAATCTTGGTCAGAAATGCTCAGTTACGGAGAAGAGAAAAGAAAAACAGCCACTAGTTCAGGAAATTCAGGTTGGTCAAACTCATCTCTGTGCTGGGTAAAATCATGAAGCAGATCTTGCTGGACACTATGCTAAGGCACTCAGAGAACAGAGAGGTGACTGGATACAGCTTCATTAAAAGGAAATCATGCCTAACAAATCTGGTGATCTTCTATGATGGGGTTAGGACACTGGTGGATAAAGAAAGAGCAAAAGGTGTCATTTACCTGACTTGTGAAAAATGTGTGACACTGCCCCACATTGCATCTTTGTTTCCAAATTGTAGATACATGGATTTAATGAATGGATTACTTAGTGGATAAGAAAGTGGCTGAATGATTGCACTCAAGGAATTTCAGTTAATGGCTTGATGTCCAGGTAGAGACCAGTGACAAATGGTTTCTCTCTTATGCTGATGTTAGGATCAATATTATTTGTTAGTGACATGGACAGTGGGATTGAGTAAACCCTCAGCAAGTTTGCCAATGACACTGAAATGTGCGGTGTGATCAACACACTGAAGGGAAAGGTTACCATCCAGAAGGACCTTAACAGATTTGAGAGGTAGGCCTTTGTAAGCCTCATGAAGTTCAACATGTCCAAGTGCTGCACTCAGTGGACAGAGAGTAGCCCTGAGAAGGGTACTGATGGATGAAAAGCTTGACAGTATGCAACCGCAGCCCAGAAAGCCAAGCATACCTTGGGCTGCAACAGAAGTATAACTAGATAGTCAAGGGAGGTGATGGTCCCCATCTACTCTGCTATTATGAAATCTTACCTGAAGTACTGTGTTCAGCCATGTGTCAAACAGTGTAAGAAAGACATGGACATGTTGGAGTGGGTCCAGAGGAGGGCCTTAAGGATGATCAGAAAGACTGAGGGAGCTGGGGTTATTTAGCCGAGAGAAGTCTCACAAGGGGACTTTATAGTGGCCATCCAGTATTTAAAGTTGGCCTACAGTAATGATGAAGAGAGACTTCTTATCAGGGATTGTAGTAACAGGATGAGGAATAATGATATCAAACTAAAAGAAGGAAGGTTTAGATTAGTAGAAGAAAGAAATTGTTGATTATTAGGGTGATGAGGCACTGAAATAGGTTGCCCTAAGAAGCTGTGGATGCCCCATCCCTGGAGGTGTTCAAGGCCAGGTTGGATGGCCTTGGGAGGTTCCCATGTCCATGGCAGAGTGGTTGGAACTAAACGATCTGTAAGGTCCCTTCAAACCTCAATCATTGATATGATTCCTTAAAATTGATTCCTTTGAAAATTACCCTGCTATTGGTTACCTCAAGAATTACTTCATACAGAGGATCTTTCTAGATAAGAGTCTGGTACAGTGTGCTAAATTTCTTGAGGAAAACACTTTACACTTTTTGATTAACTCAAAATAATTAGTAATCACTTCTACGTTGTTAGGAATTCATTATTTATTACAAGAGTGATAAAATATTAGAAAAGAATTAATCAGTTATAAATCAAAGAATGAATTCAGTACTGTTATAGTGTTTCAAGTTACATTTCATAGTAAACTCAGAAAAGAGTCGCTAAAATAGCTGTATCCAAAACATATGTAGAAGGTATTTATATAGACAGTCCCAAACCCTGAAAATGTTTGTATAAACACATAACATCCATTCTCTGGTGTACTATTCTACAACAGTCCAGTAAGATATCTTACTGGAAATCTAAATGATCTTAAGTAATCTAATTATGATCAAAACATCATCTCTGACCTAGCCCAAATATAAACAGATATTTCAGGTCTTTTCAGCTATGGAATCATAGTAGATGATGGTGACTTTTTCCTCTATAGTTACATAGGTACATCCTTTCTGATGCATTGTCTATTTTCAGCTAACTACATATCTAATATGCTTGCACTGCCACTATTACTGAGATATCTGAGCTCTTCAGTCTTTCTTGATCTTCATCTTTTGTAATGTTAGAAACCAGAATTTTTACCAGGGCAATGGTAGATCTGTGGCAGAACAATAACTTCCAGCCACAAGATGATGTCCCATATCTTAAACCAACTTCCTATGATATTGCCAAAGTAAATTTAAACTTTCAATCCTAAAAATATCCTGCTTCCACTTTGAAGTAAAGTTTTGGAGAGATAATAATAACAGCAATAACCTTCTTGGCTGTTTCTACATTATTTAACCAAGAATTGCGACCAGAGGAATGGTAAAATTGACTGAAAATTCTTTGTGTATGGTAAAAATATTATAATGCAGCTCTCTAAACTAACATAGAATATTGCAAAAGAAACTCTGACTCCAATAACCTGTGCTAGCCTAAATTGCTTGTTTTGACAGTGACTGAAGAAAGTGATGTTTCAGGACTGCTGACCTTCCTCAAGGTTTCTTCCAAATGAGTCAAAGCAAACTCTCCAAATATCTAGAAGAAAAGCAATGTCAAATCACTGTAGTTCAAAATAACTGTCAACATGTATGACTAAATTAAATTAACCTGGAGATTAGATGTTGTTGTTCTGAAATGTGTATCAATCTTTATATTCATTGAAACAACTGCACTAAGATAACCTTGATAATTTCCGTGAATTTGGGGAGGAGGACACAAACACATGGCTGATTAAATTCAGTGGTTAGCAGCGAGCACTGGCCCATGTAAACAATGAAAAGTTGTATTACATTAAACATTTACAATTTGAGTTTTAATATTTAGTACCTGAGATATTGACGATGTTGGATGTAATTGTTAGCCATAAATGATGCCCTGGGGAAAGCAGCTCTATGATCTAACATATCAAATCACTATAGTTATTTAACAGTAGTAGTGCTATGGAGGTTTTTAATGGTTATGACACAGTTTCCTTCTGCAGCAAGTGAGAGCATCCAAACACTGAAATGTTAGTCTATAGGAAATAACTGTAGTTCATTTAGATTCTAAAATCTGATCCTGTTATTCATATCAATTTCTTTGATAATTAAACAATTACGATAAAGCACAGAATGAGTTCCACCAAAGGTTAAACTACAGGGGTTACTAGAGTTGTTGTTTGCAGAAGCAGAACCCGAAAAGATTTTATGTAGCTATTATTCATACATATGATCATCTCAAACATGTAGGCTACCTCAAGAGAGCTGGAGTTGCACTGCTTAGCCCTCAACTGGTTATATAAATCTAAACTGTCAGTTTCTCCTCTCTTTTGATTTAAATTCCTAGCAGGATAACTGTGAGAGTATGTGAATGCAATTTTTAATAATTATGTTACAGAATATAGAAACCACTGCAAATTGGGGAAAAAAAATACCAGCCCTCAACCAGTCTGTTAGTGCAAGACAGTCATCATTGTTTAGTTTATGCCAGGCCAAGGCTGGTTTTATTCTCTTGATATTCAGAGATATGTTTCTAGTTATTTAAGACCTCAGCAATTTCTCATCTAAAGCTGCTGTATCAAGTTACACACCAGGAAAAGTACATGAGCCAAAATGCATCTTCTGGGATGTTTTATGCTGCTCTGCATGATTGGCTGTTCACACATGTAGAGTCTGCACTTATGTCATTAGATTCTAGATGACATTTAAACCTTCTGCATCTGTGATGTTTTGAGGGTAAATTTAGTCCAGTTAAGAAAGATGTTATAAGCACATTTCAAATAGTTCCTTTCCTTCATTTCTCAGTGGTGTCTGCTATCATATGAACTACTCCTCGGCCTATTCTTAGCCTTCCCAGAGTAATTGCAGCTCTAGGAAATGCTTGTATACTACAACAATCCATGCAGCTAAAGGAGATAAATTATTCAGTGAAGTATTTTTTCCAACCTCCAAATCTTGGCAAAGTCTTCTATTTTGATGGAGGCTCACTAGAATGGACCATCGCACTCCGATTCCAGTAGCTTCTTTTTTCGACTGTTACTGGCAACTCAAAAGAAAAAAGTTACTTATTAGTTATGCAATTTTTAAATGAACTTCAGTGATTTTTAAGGTCTTCTTCTTATTCTATGCATCTTGAACACAACCAGAATATTGTGCCACACTTCCATTTCCTTTTCACAACTCAGTCTTGGTGGACAAAGAACTGAGGAGCTCAGCTGGCCTTGTTCCACCATTAGAAGACTACTCTGCAGTGCCCTTTTCCTCTTCCCCCATTAGCTTTCCTAAGGGATTATGTTTGTCCTTGCTCTGCCTTTCCACAGGGACTCCCTAATCATGGTCAGATGCAAAGACCATTAGTGTTTGACAGACAATTTAACCTGTACATTTCAAATGAAATCTAAAATCTGGTCTTGTTTCAGTACTTGAGGAAAAGAGCCAGGAGCTACCTGATTTACTCTCAAGCTTCAGCTTCTTACCCAATGGTCTAAGTTCAAGGCCTGCTAAATACAGTTTTAGCCAAGTCCATCAGTTGTAACTACAATTTGAAGCCCTCATGCTAACGCTTCCTGGATGCTTTTTAAGCTCTTCCTTCAGAACGTTTGTTTTCTGTAAAGTATTCTCTTTGATGTTCCATTTATCTTTGTTGCATCATCCACTATCAACTCCATGAATCCTATGTTGCATCATCCACTATCAACTCCATGAATCCTATACTTCTTGTATAGGATTGAAAGTTAAAGCAGTACAAAAAGAAATAACAGATACAGTCAAAAGATCATTTTAAAAAGAGAAATATAAAGAATGTATTTTTTTCTGACAGAAGATTTTTTCAAATTTAAAAAATATAATGCACGTGACAAAATTATGTAAAGGACCCCTGACTGCAGACATCTGTGTTTATTTTCTGAAAAGCATGACTGCTCTTTTAACAGTAACACCTAGTGTTTCGTGCCCATAATAGAAAGCAAGTTTGGGGTATAATTAAAATATCTTTGTATCAGTTTGAAGTGTACCAAACCTGTGGAATAATGTTGTCTATTCCCATCTATTCCTAACACATAAGGTGCATTTCAAAAGTGCTTTTAATGTCACTTTTTCTCTCTCTTCTACACTGTGGCAGTCAAAAGAGCCATGAAACCTCTCAAGGAAATCATTTTGCACCACATTTCCCCTAAATATAAGCCAGTATACATACACTGTGTCACATCTTCCGCTAGATTGCAATAACTTATCTTTATCAAATGAGATACTAAACATACTGTTAGAACTAACATATAACATGTATTTATGTGTTTTATGCCTTACAAAACTGTAATTTGTAATTTCGTTTTCGGTCAATAGAGGGGTTTAGATGGAACTTCAATTCTGATCAGGATAATTACTTTAAAATAAAGCTCAGCGAAGTACTAATCCTTACTGTCTGGTTTCAGCTCAAGTCTGCATTACTCAAGCTCAGTTAGATCACATGCATTACTAAGCATCAGTTAGACCTTCAATTCTCGTTGGCGAAAAAGCCAGGGAGTATGTATACAAAAATGCACGGAATTTACTCACCTCAGGACACAAGGTCAAACATCTGCTTACTCTAAGAATGGTATTTAAATCTATTTGATCTTTATCTGAAGTGTAAGATAAAATGTTTGCATGGGATAAGTAAGTTTTTGTCTTTTAAGAGACACTCATAAACTTAGTACTCATGAAGATGAACTACTGGATGATGGGACAATTCCAAGTGCCAAAATGACCAGATAAATAGGCCTGTTGTCATTACAGCAAAATCTTCTTTTTAAAAAAGTATAATGAAATCATGATGGTGGGTTTTTCTTTTTTTCATAATTTAAATATCAATTATTGTCAGAAATTTCAGCTTTAGATGAAATCTAAAGGACTGAGCCACCAACTGGAAGGAATCTGCCACAGAGACAATTTGTGCCCCACCACAAGGTCCCAATGACAGTTTTTACTTTCCATTAAAAGTGTGTGTGTGGGGGGGGTGAAACAGGTTTAATTCAGACAAATTAGGAACTGTGGAACTACTTTACTGGGACACGTTAACCAGCATACAAATCTAGGTATGGTTCCCTGGTTATGGATATCAGTCCACCTGTACATCTGGTCTGTACTTTTCTTTTTCTTCTTTTTCTTTTTTCTTTTCAGTGTCTGCAGCACTCAACACACTTTTCCAAAAATACTTGTTTTATTCCATCTCATGCAAGATGCTGTAGCATAAACCAGATATTGCGCTGTTGTTTCCATTTTGATTGGACATAAATATTACTATCAGTATAAGCTGTTCTTTGTGTTCTCTTAATCTCAACTGACATGAAAACCAGTTGAACCAGAATCTTCCATTGCTTTCACCTGCGGGAACATTTTTAATATCTTTCTCAGAGTCATCAAGATGCAAAATATGTTGATCTCTATTTGCCTAACTCAAATGAATTCACTAAGTGCCACCACACCTTTCTGGGTAGGCTGCCTGCTTCGTTTCTCTCTACACCAAGGCAAGTCACACACCTAACACCCTGCAGAATTCTACTGTGTACCATCAGCATAGGAAATCATATGCACCATGCAAGTACTCTATTCACTGAAGAACTACAGCCTGACTGATTCTGTTACACAGAGTATAAGCTGAGAAGATGGCTATGATGAGACTGCAAATGCAGAAAGAATGTACGCAGTTTGCTTCTGGTCACTCTTATTGTCTGGAACAGTTCTGCTTTTCCCCATCACACAGCTGTGTGCATGGCAAGAAGAGCTACAGAAAATTTTCACATTACTGTTGTTCCTGGAAAAATTAATTCTGTTGCCTCCCCATAGGCTCCTGTATTGCTGCTGTCAAAGAAAAGTGGTAGTAGGAGAAGGCTCCTGCTTCCTACAAGGCAAAAGTTAACCTGCCTGACTTGCTGGCCATGGCCAGGTGTTCCAAGGCTGACTGTTTCCTAGAAGAAGCAAGCTGGTTGCTGATTTTCTAAAATTAACAACTTTTGGGTTTGTTTTTGAAATACAAAATTAATTTGCATAGTTTGCAGATCACTCTGAGTTCATATTGGGGAGCACTACATACTTTTTCCTACCCCTACAGCACCAAGGAGTTCCTCAAACAGACTAGTCCTCTTACCATTTGAAAATGTGAGAAGAAAATACCATTTTGTCAATTTCCTCCCTCCCTCCTTCCCTCCCTCCCTCCTTCCTTCCTTCCATATCAGGAAAAGAAGGTCACTCTGAAGAAAATATAAAATATATAGAAATATAAAATACATATAGAAGTGAGAAAGGTACCACGAAAAAACCTGCTATATATTAAAGCTGTGTTTGGAAAGGAAGACTGCCAAAATACCACAGAGCAAGCCTTACAGTGATTAGGGCTTACATTGCCACAATCTGCAAGTACTGTCTACACAAGTTAATTATGATGAGACAAAGGCTGAAAAAAAAAAAACAAGTCTTAAAGATATAATTACAGTGGCAAGCTATATCATCTGAACTTATTTTTATCAAGTGAGCTTCATTAAGACAAGATGTGACACAATCCTTCATGTTTTTGGACTAGAAATGACTTGAAGAATCTCTTTTTAAAGTGGTATGGAAGTATATTACAGAGTGATAAAGGACGAAATTCATCATCAAAGAAAAATCTGATGGAAAATAAACCAGACCTTGATGCTGGGAGAATTACTTTCCTTCTACAGTTACTGCCATGAAACATAACACAGAATCCTAGACAAATTTTTGTACTATTTAGCATCTCATGATCACAGCAACAAGATAAATGTGCAAATATTTGTCACTGAGAGAAGTCATGCATTTACTAATCCGAAATTATATATTTAACACCTAATAATTTGCCATCTGAAATGAATGCAAGGTAAAGTGTTCGGGGTTTTTTGTCCCACTAAACTTCATTCTATTGGGTTGTTGGTTTTGTTTTCTTGTTTTGTTTTTGTTTTGTAATTCTAGGATATACTGTTTGCCTCTTTCATACACATACCAGCGTATGAATAGTCAGTAGACAGTGATACAGGAATCTTAACAAATACAAAAATTTTGATATTTGACTATTGTCTGCTCTGTGAAATTAAAGACTCCCTAGCTCACAACATGGGGCTACAATCACAGAGCACATGTGGGCAATAACAGCTTTGTTGTGACCTTCACAATCTGAGACAAGGAAGGAAAGCTGTGCTAAAATGTCCTTAAAACAGCCTGAATTCTAATACATAGAGTCAATCCAAGAAAGGAAAATACATGCAGAAGCACGTGCTGCCATCCACATCAATAAGGGCTGAATGCAAAAAGAGTCTATGTACGTATTTGTTAAAGAAAAATATCTCCTGGTTTAAAATACTTAAGATTAACCTATTTGGTGAAATACACAGCAAAGAAATCCTTAGCACAGAAACAATTCTATTTGCTATTCATACTCTTTTGGATTGTCAAGTTTTAAACAATTTCAGTAGGAACTTACAGCCTTTTAACATCATCATAGCTATGATTTGGCAACAAGCATTTCTGTTAGAATTAACAGACTTTTCTACTATACCTCTCGGACAAAAATGCAGGGTAGGCTATCCCTAATATCTAGATGGAAAACAATCATTTCTGTTACTCTGATCCTAAGACTTCCTCACCTCAAATCCTTCAGCAGCAAAAGAAAACAAACAAACAAACAAACAAAAAAACACCGCCACCAAAAAAACCTTCTTTTTAAGGGTTTCAGACCAGAATGAAGTTTTCAGATTGAAAAACAAAATATGACTGAATTTGCTCAGTCCTATTCCTTTTTAATGAAACCAATTTCCTTAAAGTTTTCTCACTTCTTACCATTAGTACACAGGAAGGTTTTGTGATTTTCACTTCCTATGAGCCTGTGCAACATCTCTTTAATACCTTCTGCTTTCTTTGGATTTAATCACTGTCAAAACAATTGTTTAAAGAGATCTAAAGGAAATTAAGAAAAAGAAATGTTTCTGAATTCAGAAAATCTTCAAAGATGTCCATTCAAGTAGACTTCTGCATCGATCTGATATTGCCTGGACAGCACTAACACTCGATGCCCTTGTGAATTTTGTTATGAGCACACATTTGCTAAAGCTTCTGAGAACAACAATAACAACAAAAAAATCAGCATATTTTCTCAGTTCGTCTGCTAGCCATTCAAGGTTATTTCAAGGATCCTTTTGTTTTCCTTCTTTTTATGGGAAAAGTGCTGTTTTATCAAACTGTATCAAGGCAGCAGAAAACAAGGTTATTCACAAGGAAAAGCAGGGTGCAATGATAACAGTGGCAAAGGCCATTAGTAAATAAACAAGGATAAAGCAGAGTTCATGTAAATATTTCCATACATAGGTTCAAAAACCAAAAACGTGAATGCAGCTGCAAAATTGAAGTACTCTTCCCTTTTGCTGTATTATCTAAAGATACTAGCTAAATACTATACTGTTCTAAATAAACATTTTGTTAAAATGTTAAAACCATTTCCAAACTATTCTTTACCAGATTAAAAGCAACAATTTAACTTAGCTTGTTTGTTTATTTATTTGTTTGTTTCAACTATACAACTTGACCTGCAGTAGAACTGCTGTATCTCTAAAAGCAAATCAGTGGCTGCAGAAGCGGGTGGTGAAACCTCTGTGCAGATGCTGCAGCTGTTAACTGAAATCCTGGCATGAGTGTTCTGGAATAGGACCCTCAGAGGCTGAGTTGTGCCCACATCCCTCATAGGCACATATTTCTGGGTTCTTTGCTTGGAAATCCACTCTCCACTTTCCCATTTCTCCCCTCCAGAAACCTCTAAAAAAAGGCCTCTAAAAACACTGTCCTTCCAAGCCTTTTATCTTATTGTAGGTGTTTCTTCACAGATTGCACTAAATCCTCCTTCATTCCAAACCCCAAATTCAGGAAGGTGAAGGAGTCGCTGTCCCTGAAGGTGATGTATGAATGTGGAATGGAGGGACATGGTTTAGTGGGCATGGTGGTGGTGGGTTGCTTGTTCGATTAGGTGATCTTAGAGGTCTTTTCCAACCTTAATGAATCTATGATTTTCAGTTCAGATATCTCTGCTGTTTCTAATCCCTGCACTTACCTTCCCCATACCTACATAAGAATATCAAAACAATCAATTTATTTGCACCAGATCACCTGTCCCAGAGTGCAGCAGATGCCTGCTGCTCTGCCCCTCCTCAACCCGCTGCTCTCTGTGTATAGTCTCTGCTACCTCCTGTGCTCTGCATCTAACTGGTGTAAAAATTAGTGATTCTGGTGTTGTGATTGATATAAGTTACATACCTAGCAAGCCAGTCAGAGTGCAGATTTGCATCGTTTAACTGTTAATCCATGTTCACTTCCTCAAAAGCAAAAATCAGAAAAGTAGTGAAAGATAATGTTATATTCCAGTTCCAGAAGTGAGGATCATACTGTGAAACCTGAGGGCTGGACATTAAGAGACTACTTTGCTTTATTCTTTCTGTGCATACAAGAAGTTTGAAAAAAAATGGAAATTCAAGACATACAACAACCTGTCAGACTGACCTAACAAGGGGAACACAGAGTTCTATCTGCATGACTTGAAGAGTCTGAGGAGTACATGTGACCCTAGATGAAGCTGCTGAGACCCTCTCATTAAATAAATGCAAACAACAAATGAGAAGCTCTCTCTACCAAAATCCAGTATCCCATGCCTCGTAACAGGAGGGAAAAATGAAATTTGATCAAAGGACTCAGCTATGTGAATTCAAGGATGTAGCTTGACTTCTACATGACTTCTGTGAAGTGCTCCAGGTGAAGAACACTCAGTCAGCAGCAAATGGATCAGAAACTGGAAGGTGACTTCAGAAAGATAACGTCTTTCTCCAACAGATTTCAATGTTAAGGAAAAAATAAAAATGGAAAAATACTAAGCAACTGCAGCGACTCTCTGGCTGCAAATGAGAACTGATCCCACATCTCAGGAACATACCGGAGTATACGAAATGCTTGTATTAGCAAACCTAGCTAAAGATACTATAGATAAACACATTCAAAAAATCTAACCTGTTGCTGTGATTGGGAAATTGTAGTTGGTCTGGAAATTGGGAAATTGCAAAAAAAAAAAAATAGATATTAGGAAGAAATTCTTTACTGTGAGGGTGGTGAGACACTGGAACAGGCTGCCCAGTGACGTTGTGATGCCCCCTCCCTGGAAGCATTCAAGGCCAGGCTGGATGGGGCTTTGAGCAGCCTGGTCTAGTGGGAGGTGTTCCTGCCTACAGCAGGGAGTTGGAACTACATTGATCTTAAAGGTCCCTTCCAACCCAAACCATTCTATGATTCTATGATCCTTACAAGTCCCTACCAAACACTGATCCCATCAATACACCACCAGAAGCATTGCAAGTGACTCAAAACATTTTGTGAGTGTGCACATCTGAAAATTTGAAAGCATTTCAGGCAACTGGACAGCCATAAGTGGTCATTTTTCTGTCTAGCTGCTGTGCAGCCGCTGGACAGAGCCAAGCAGCAATTAGGCCCCATGGGCTGCATTCAGGGTGCCTCTCTGGCTTACCAGCTGTCAAAGCAAAAACTGGAAGGAAGGCCACTCTCCAAAGTGTCTAAGCAAAAGTGTTAAGGATACACTGTAGTCTCTGCATTTTCTCTCCATCAGCAATCTGCAGTTATACAGAATGGTAATTCCATTTCCTGATGAGATTTTATTTAGTCGGTTCAGGTCAATTTTGCTTGCGTCAAACCAGAAGATCACAGAAACAGGAAACCAAGACCAGTTCCAACAAGTGAAGTAAATGTCCTTAAATATTACAACACAGGGATGTTGAGCTGACTGCAGAGGCTTGATCAGCCTTCTGAGTAATAAATACTTCTTGTAGTTCAGTAGTGCAGAAATCCCTGATGCTAAAGGAGGCTTGGAGCTGTCATGAGTGGATGAAACTCTGGAGGAGATGGTGAAGGTGACACAACCGACACAGGTCTCCTTAAACCTGTCAGCCAAGGGAGAGGTTCCAGCAGAAGAGGGCTTACGGTAAGACTCAAAACCCATCTGCATGGCTGATGTCCAGAAGGAGCCTTCCAACAGAGGGCTCTACAAGGAGTGACGACTGCTGGGGACAGTTGGGTTCCATGTGACAAAGTTGCCAATGCATTACATGTTGTGTGGCTATGGGACCAAGAATGGGTCTGTCTGAAAGCTAACACTGAAAAATGAATGCTTATCCAGTCCAGTTCGCCAGCTGACCAGACAGTTTAAATAGGGGGAGATCAAAAAGTGTTTCTCTGCAGCAGACACAGATCATAGCATCATAGAATCATAGAATCATGGAATGGCCTGGGTTGAAAAGGACCACAGTGATCATCTAGTTTCAACCCCCTGCTGTGTGCAGGATCACCAACCAGGCTGGCCAAAGCCACATCCAGCCTGGCCCTGAATGCCTCTGGGGAAGGGGCATCCACAACCTCCTGGGGCAGCCTGTTTCAGTGCGTCACCACAGTGCGCCACCAGCTCTATCAGCAGCAGCCTTTAGTTACACCAGATGAGATGGCATCTTATCTGCTCTTTTCCTACAGCTTTGCAGGCTGTCATACCAACCAGTGAGAAGAGTGTGAACACCAGCTGAAGTTCTTACTTCAGAGGCCGAGCGAGCACTTACGAGTACTTGTTCCTGTCCGAATTCTGTATTGGATGCTGCAAATGATCCCAGCTGCAACTTTTCCTTCAGCTAAGGCCTCTATCATGGAAATTATTAGGAAAGAGAACAGATCCTTTACACACAAAATACCTGAAAACAGAGCCTAATTTTCTATGGGACAAAACTTTTCTTTTTTTCCCTTAGAAAACTAATTCTGGATAGGAATTAATGAAACTAGTTGTTATCAAATTAATTTGAAAAATATCAAAACTTCACTTCTTGTACATAAGATAATGGGGAAGTGGCTTTTAGGAAGATCCTCCAAAAGAAAGAGACGTTTTTCCATGGTGTTGTGTTTTCAGAAGAAGACAAAGTGCTTGAACATCCAAAAAAGTAAATGCTTTGGATTTGCTCAGATATGACTTACTGGTTGAGGAAAGCTGATTTATGTGGTATAACTGGTTTCATTAATAAAGAATAAAAATTTAACAAATAAAGTTCAAGAAGAAGTAAAAAGCACTAAATAGATAAGTTGGATTTCTCAAGAATAAACATTGATTGAACTAACTTTATTTCCTTCACTGACCAGTCACAGGAATGAAAGAAAAGTGAATATACAATACCTTCAGCTCAAGAAGGCTTATGACATTTTTTTTCCATTAAATTCATTAAGTCAAGAAAAAATCACTATGACATGCACATTTGGCTAAAAAAGTACAGTTGTATAAGGCTTTTAAACTAAGGGAAAGCTTTGCATGTGGCCTTCCAGTGCTCTGTTTAGAATAGGCAAACCTATTCAATATTTTCATGGACAGCCTGGGTAATATGATGGCTGAGATGGAATTTAAAAAAGCAAGTACGTTTGACAAAGTGAGTGAGTGGCCTTGACCAAAACTACTGAAATTAAGTGAAAGGAAAAACAGTGTTTCATAAGAAGATATCAAATATATAGTCGTATTTGTGTAGTAACTGGATTGAAGAGATCTAGGATGAAAAATTAAACCTAGATGCTGCTGCAGTAAAATCAAACCAAACCACATTTGGAGAGGAGAAAGACGGGAGAAAACACTTTGTTTAGAGGTGAGGAGGCTCGTGTTATAGACAAGTGAGAATTGCTATTTGGGATTCCATGCTTTGCCAGAAGTACTGGGAAAAGAAAATAAGTACACGGGATGGAAAAAAAGCAGGGAAAAAAAACTGATAAAGGAACACACTGTTTTTCATGCAGAGAAGTAGATACAATTTGTATGTAAAGGGAAGACAACTAAAAGAAAAAAGTTCAATTGTGGGGAAAATCAGTGTTGGTAAAGTCAATACGAAAACAGGATTTGGGACACTGCACAATCAGCTTTATTGAAGGTTTTTAAGAGTAAGTTAGTCACACAGCTCTTAGAAATGACAGAAGTCAGTGCTGTCCAACTTCCTGACTCGACACATCACAAATTAAAGTCTTTATAAAATTAAAAGCTACCAGACCGGTACAGCCAGGAAGGCAGATCCATGAGTTCATGTGAAGACAATGTCAGTAGCTCTTCAACAGTTCCACCAATTCATAGCAATTAACCAATCCAAGTCTCATCAACCATACCTACAGAGAGCAGCCCTTCTCTCAACACCTGATGCAGCCTCGGCATGGAGCCAGCCCAGGTGACAAGCTGCTGTGCCAGCCCAGGGGCTGAAGTTCTGGGTACACAGATTGCTTCATGCAGCAGTGCTAAATTAGAAAGACCTTAAAGTTTCTTCCAACTCACTGGCCCTTCGTAACTCCAAGCCTTAAGCAGCTGCTCACAACTTGGGATACCTTGCTGGTTGACTGCATACAGTTTGATGAAGAAAGACAAAAAAGGAAGAAAAAAAAAAATTTCCCAAGCCAGAACTCAAACACAATATGTGAGGAAAACAAGTCTGTGTGGAGTTACTCATTAATAAGTTCCATTGCATGGAACTACGGAATGGCTTAGGTTGGAAAGGACCTCAAAGATCACCTAGTTCCAACCTCATGCCACAGGCAGTGTTGCCAAATAAATCAGGCACCAGCTCAGCTGTCCAGGGCCCCATCCAACCCAGCCTTAAGCACCTCCAGGGATGGGGCACCCACAGCTTCTTTGGGCAGCCTTTGCCACTGCCTCATGGCCCTCTGAGGGAAAAATTCCCCTGACATCTAAATCATAGAATCACAGAATCATAAAGTTGCTCAGGTTGGAAAAGACCTTAAAGATCATCGAGTCCAACCACAACCATACTACATTACAACCATAACAAACAACCCTCCGCTAAATCACGTCCCTGAGCACCACATCCAAACGGTTTTTGAACACATCCAGGGATGGTGACTCAACCACCTCCCTGGGGAGCCCATTCCAGTGCTTCACACCCTTTCTGTCCAGAAGTGTTTCCTGATATCCAACCTAAACTTACCCTGGTGCAACTTGAGGCCATTTCCCCTCATCCTGTCACCAGTGAGAAGAGACCAGCCCGGCTCTCCCTGTAAGCACCTTTCAGATGGTGGAAACCTCCCTTCTTTCGGTCTGTAAGCTCCCTCTAATTGCTGCTTATCAGGATCTCAGAGTGGCTCAACAGCCGCACACCAGGCTCCCTTTTGCAGAGCCTCTCCTCCAGAAACACTTGAAACAGCAATGATGGATTTTTTTTTCTTTTTCCCTCAACTCCAACCTGTTACCACTCCCTGCCCCTGACTGCAAGCGGAGAACTCAACACTACACACCCACGCACCCTCCTCCTCCCGCTCTCCGCCCGGGAGACAATCGCCCCGCCGCCCCGCCCCGCAATAGGAGCGCAGCGGCTCCATCCCGGAGTGGGCGGGGCGTGCCGTGCCGTGCCGCGGAGCTCCGCCCCCCACGCCGGCGGGAGGCGGGAGAGCCGCGCGCCCCCGCGGCTACCTCAGCACTTCCGGGTCGGGGGCGGGGCCAGGCGAGGAGGTTGGTGCGTGACGTTGCCGGAGGGCTCCGGGCCGCTCAGGCGCCTGTTATTGTTCTCGCCTCGCGTTCCGACCGCCGCCGCGTCCTTCCGCGGGCGCCTCGGGGAGCGGCGGGAGACGAGCAGCGAGCGAGCGAGAGAGAGAGAGAGAGAGAAAGAGAGCGGGCGGGAGGCGGCGGGGCGGCGGTCGGAGGGAGCGGCCGTTAACCGTTTCGAACTCTCCGCAGCGCGAGCCCGGCCAGCGGGGGCGGGGGGAGAGCGCGCGCGTCACGAAGGAGCGAGCGAGAGGCGGCGGCGGCGGGCGGCCATGGCCTACGCGTATCTCTTCAAGTACATCATCATCGGGGACACAGGTAAGCGGGGGCGGCCGGGGGCGGGCGGAGCGAGCGCGGGGCCCGGCTCCCCGTTCCTATTTCCGCAGTGCTGGCGTCGCCGACGTGGTGGCTTGCGCGC
This sequence comes from Perdix hodgsoniae, assembly GCA_035772895.1. Classification (NCBI taxonomy): domain Eukaryota; kingdom Metazoa; phylum Chordata; class Aves; order Galliformes; family Phasianidae; genus Perdix; species Perdix hodgsoniae. The sequence goes on along the minus strand of JAPSGF010000019.1, from coordinate 2,123,403 downwards.
TGGGAGGCGGCTCCCCGCCCCTGCGCCCGGCCCCGCCCGGGGCCTCCGCCCGCCGCTCGGCCTCGGGGCCCGCCGCCGTCTCGCCGCTCCTCTCGCGGCGCCGCCTGCGGCGTCCGGCGGGGGCCGGGC